>CAUYUJ010017141.1:72500-93410 GCA_963575745.1 Prorocentrum cordatum | reverse complement strand
GAGGGGGGGCGCGCGGGGCGCGCGGGGCTCGCGGGGCGCGCGTGACGCGCGGGACGCGCGGTGCGCGCGGCGCGCGAGGCGCGCGAGGCGTGCGGGGCCTCTTGGGAAGCCGTCTTAGGCTTCCTGAGAGGCCTCTGGGTATCCTGGGAGGCTCCTTGGGCCTCCTGAGAGGCCTCTTGGGCCTCTCGAGAGGCCTCTTGGGCCTCCTGAGAGACCTCTTGGGCCTCCGGGGAGGCCGCTTAGGCATCCTGGCAGGCCTCTTGGGCCTCCTGGGAGGCCTCTGGGGCTTTCTGGGAGGCCTATGGGGCCTCCTGGGAGGCCTCTTGGGCCTCCTGGGAGGCTTCTTTGGCTTCCTGAGGCCTCTTTGGGCCTTCTGGGAAGCCCCTTGGGCCTCCTGGGAGGCCTCTTGGGCCTCCTGAGAGGCCTCTGGGGCCTCCTCAGAGGCCTCATGGGCCTCCTGAGAGGCCTCTTGGGGCTCCTGGGGGGCCTCCTGGGAGGCCTCTTGGGCCTCCTGGGAGGCCTCTTGGGCCTTCTGGAAGGCCTCTTGGGCCTCCTGAGAGACCTATTGGGCCTCCTGAGACGCCTTGGGCCTCCTGAGAGGCCTCTTGGGCTTCCTGAGAGGCTTCTTGGGCCTCCTGGGAGGCCTCTTGGACCTCCTGGGAGGCCTCTTTGGCCTCCTGAGAGGCCTCTTGGGCCTCCTGAGAGGCCTCTTGGGCCTCCAGAGAAGCCTCTTGGGCCTCCTGAGAGGCCTCTGGGGTCTCCTGAGAGGCCTCTGGGGCCTCCTCAGAGGCCTCTTGGGCCTCCTGTGAGGTTTCTTGAGCCTCCCGCGACAGGCCCCTTGGGCATCCTGAGAGGCCTCTGTGGCCTCCCGAGGGGCCTCTTGGGCCTCCTGAAAGGCCTCTGGGGCCTCCTGGGGGGCCTCTTGGGCCTCCTGGCAGGCCTCTAGGGCCTCCTGGGAAGCCTCCTGGGAGGCCTGACGACGAGGGCGTGATGATTGTGATTGAGGCGGTCGAACGGGACGAGGGCGTGATGATGATGATGATGATGATGATGATGATGATGATGATGATGCTGATGCTGATGCTGATGCTGATGCTGATGATGGTGATGATGATGATGCTTCTGATGATGATGGTGAGTATGATGATGATGATGCTGATGATGATGATGATGATGATGCTGATCATGATGATGATAACGATGACGATGACGATGACGACGACGACGACGATGACGACGACGATGATGATGGTGGTGATGATGCTCATGATGATGATGATTATGCTGGTGGTGATGCTGATGCTGATGGTGGTGCTGATGATGATGATGATGACTGTGATGCCGATGCTGCTGCTGGTGATGCTGATGCCGACGACGATGATGGTGGCGGTGGTAGTGGTGGTGATGATGCGGATGATGATCATGATGATGATGATGATGCGGATGATGATGGTGATGGTGATGATGATGATGATGATGATGATGATGATGATGATGATGATGATGATGTTGATGATGATGATGATGATGATGATGCTGATGGCGGTGGTGACGATGACGACGACGACAATGACACCGACGATGATGATGGTGATGGTGATGATGACGATGATGACGATGATGGCGCTGATGATGATGACGATGCTGCTGCTGCTGATGGTGGTGATTGGGAGGCCTCTTGGGCCTCCTGGGGGTCCTCTGGGGCATCCTGGGGGGCCTATCGGGCCTCCTGGGAGGCTTATTGGGCCTCCTAGGAGGCCTCTTTGGCTTCCTGAAGCCTCGTTGGGACAACATCACACATCATCAAGCATCGTGCATCATACATCACTATACACCATCAAACACCATACATCATAACACATCATCATACATTATCGTACACCATACATCATACATCATAACACACCATCAATACAATACATCAGAATACGTCACCAACTACCATACATCATACTAGACCGTCAAACACCGTACAGCATACATAATCATACATCATCAAACATCATGCTTCGTAATACATCGCACATCATCAGACATCATACAACAAACATCGAACATCATACATCATCAAGCATCATACATCAAACATCAAACATCATACATCATCAAACATCAAACACCATCAAACATCAACCATCAAACAGCATACATCATCAACCACCAACCATCGTACATCATCAACCATCTCACATCAAACATCACACATCATCAAACATCATACATCATCAAACATCGAACATGCAACATCAAACATCATACATCATCAACCATCAATCATCGAACATCGCACATCAAACACCAATCATCATTAAACATCAAACATCATCAACCATACATCATACATATCATCAAACATCAAACATCAACCATCATCAACCATACATCATACATCATCAAACATCAAACACCAAACATCATACAACATCAATCAGCCTTAAACACCATACATCAAACATCAAACATCATTCAACATCATTTAACATCAAGCATCAAACATCAAACATCCAACATCATTCAACATCAAACATCAACCATCAAACACCATACACCATTAATCACCAGACATCTTACATAGCCAAGCGCCATACACCAATCATCCTACATCAGCGTACATCATCATACAACTTCATACATCATCATACATCGTCATACATCATCATACACTTTCATACAACATCATACATCATCATACACCATCATACATCATCATACATCAGCATACACCATCATACATCATCATACATCATCATACACCATCATACATCATCATACTTCATCGTACAACATCATACATCATCATGCATCATCGTACAACATCATACATCATCATACATCATCATACATCATCCTACATCATCATACATCATACATGAAACACCCACTCCCACACCCACACCCACCCACAATTTCCTTGTGTTTTTTTGTTAAAGCCGTTGGAAACGCGAAACCTCCATCACCACCCTTAAGTCGTCTCACGGACGAACTGCCCGGCCGCCATCCCCCGTTCAGCCCTAGTAGTAGTAGCAGGAGCAGGAGGAGGACGAGGAGGTGGAGAAGTAGGAGGGTCAGGAGAAGGAGGATGACACGATTGAGTCAGAAGGATGATGTGGGATAAACGCCTCGTTTGAGGTTTTCCAATTTATCTTCGCTGCTCGCGTTGTGTTTCTTCCAACCCATGTTAGGGTCCTTCTAGTGTCCTTTCGCCATCCCTCCACTCCCCACCGCATCAGTATTTTGCTGTTTTTCGAGCTCAGAGCAAGCACGCAATCTACCCTCGTAGCCCCCTCGGTGGTGGCCGCATGCAGCGGCAAGGTGGGGAAGAAAGGGGGCGCTTCGTGGCGCGCCTGTCTCTCCCTCCTTCCGCGAGGCTCGAGGATCGAGGACCGAGTCTTGGACCCTCGCGGCCCTCCTGGGGCCTCCAGAGGCTGCCGGGGCTCCGTGGAGTCCCCCCGCGACCTCCGAGGACCCCCCGGGAGGCCCTGGGCGGGCGAGGGCGCCTGCCTCGGGGCCTCGGCCCCTCGCCCCGCGCGCCCGACAGGCTTCGCCGTGAACAATGTGATCCTCGGGCTGCTGTCGCAGTGCGGCATGCCCGCGCAGCTGTACTACGTCTACAACGCCGCGTGCGTGCCGATCGCCCCGGCCTCGGCGTTCGCTGCGGTCTCGGCGGGTCGTCGCTGCGCTATGCATGGATGCGGCGCGGGCTCGACGCGGGCAGGGCCGCCACGGGACAGGCAGGGTCCCCCGGGGATGCAACGTAGAGGTCGGAGCAGGCTCTGCGAGCTCCCACGGGCAGCAGCTGTCGGGTGGGCTGGCCTCAGGGACGGCCGTCGGCCGCTCTTTGCAGCGCTCGTCGACGGTGTCGCCCCTCCTCCTCCGCCTCCGCCTCCGCCTCCGCCTCCTCCTCCTCCTCCTGACCCTTCCTTTTTTTTCCCGCGAAGCCTAAAACATGCGCAGTGCCGCCGCCCGACTGAGCCTGCTACGGATGCGAGATCCGCATTTCGACGAAGATTGTTTGCTCTGAGGGTCTCCTGGTTGCTCTCTGACGGATCTCCCTGAGCGCCCTTTTCTGTTGGTGGGCGGTTGTAGGGTCCCAGCGGTGGGCGCTTGGTCTCGGTTGTCCGGAGCGCCCACTTGTGTTAGTAGTCCTCCATAGGACCACGAAGGCGGGCGCCACGTCCTCTTGGCCCTGAGCGCCCATGTTGACGGTGCGCGCCCCTTGGTGGTCCCACCCCATAGGGCCCCCCCCCACAGTGTTCCGCCCGTAGGTTTCCAGACATCGGGTCCCACTTGTAGGGTCGGACCTCCAGGGTCACAGTCACGAAGTCCACCGAGGGGGTCCCCCCCGCAGGTTGCGGTAGACTTTCATCACATTGCGCCCTACACGTCGTAACCCGTGGGCTGCACCCCAGAAATCCCACCGCCTGCATTACACCCCGTGTTTATCCTTGCTTACTTCACATCCCATGAGCCCAACGTTGCACCCCATCGGTCGCACCCCACAGGTTGCTTCCCATGCGTTGCTCCCCATTGGCTGTACTCTTTCGATTGCACCCTGAATATGGTATCCTGTGTCTTGTTTCTTGCTGCACGAAATAATAATTTGGGGTCCGTGCCGCTGGCATCATTTAGGAGAGCTACGTTAAGTATGCATAGGAGGGACCAGGGTTGGGGAAAGCGAAGAGGCGAGATGAGGAACTGGAAGAAGGGGGAGATGGAGAGCAAACGAGGCAACACATGGCAACTTCTTGGCAGGAGAAAGCGATGCGCACAACTTGCGTGCTCTCTAGAAGAGTGCAACGACCTGAGCTCTGAGTGAGGAGCCACGGTCGGCACGAGCGTTCCCACGGTGCCTGGAGGTCGGACCTCCCAGGGTACAGCATCCCAGCGCCCGATCTTCGAGACACTCGGGGGTGGACAGAACCCCCAACAGTGACACGCCGACTAGTGAGCTGTCCGTTCTCGGTTCTCGAAATGGCGCCGTGGCCGTTATTTTCCAGGCTTGCGCCCGCCAGGTTTGGGCCTCAGGTCGTTTTCACTGGACCACGCTGTACTAAAGGGGGGTCTGTCCATCCCCGAGGCACGATGCTGGCGCCCAGCAGCCGGGCGCAGCCCCTTGCAATGATTCCTCAGGATGCCCCGAGCGCCCTGTCGGTTCCACTGGATTCTCTTGCAGGGCATACGTGTACGAACCTTTCGCGAACCGGTGCTGACACAGATGGTGAAGTTGGGAGGGCCGTTCGGGCCGGCCGGCAAGTCATCATTCTGAGCACTTTCTTCATTCATCTCTCACTGCTGCTGCTATACCAGTTTGTCTTCACCCCGCGCACGCTGCTGTTTGGGTTGACCGTATCTTCCTCCTCTTCCCAATTTCAATTTTCACGACACTGACATCCTTCTGAGGGACGCGCAGGCCCTCCTCGACCAGGACTTGTCGCTGAGCATCTACCGTCGACAGCGTCTTCTCCGAGCTCTTGGGAACTCCCAGCTCGTGCATTTCCTTTCTCGGCACGCTCCACACTAGCATCTTCCACTGCGTCTTCCGATCGCAGGTTGGGGCAGAATCCGGGGTGACCTGTCGCTGACCCCGTGGAACGCTCAAGCCTGATTTGCTGCAGAGCCGGCGCGCCACCAGGCGAAGGCCAGATACTTGGCTTCACTGTTAGGCCGAGCTGACGTCGTCCACCTCACGGAGACGCACGGCAGGACTGCCGGGCATCGATCGTGGCGGCCACCCTCTGGCAGCACAGCGTGGTGGTCTGCTGGCCATCCCACGGGCCACGCTGGTGTGGGCGTCGTGATCAAAAAAATCGTTCCCTGAGCAGTTCGATGGCTCCCCCACGTGGGGCGTTGTCTTGCCGGGCCGAGCCGCCTCGCTGCGGCTTTCTGGGGGGGCCTGGGGCCTTGGACCTGACTGTGGTGTGCCTCCCCACCAGCTCCTCGACAGGCGAGACGGAGCTTTACGGCGCGCTCCCGTCAGCCCGCAGAGCTCGTTCATCGTTTCCTGCGCTTCGTGGACATCTTCAGGGTCGCCTCGCGCGGAGCATCGCTCCTCGCGATTCGGCGCTGTCGATTCTGGGAGGCGACTTCAGCTATGTCAGATCCCTGGGCGATCGCACCTCGCTTTCCACGGCCGATGCTTCTGGGAGGCGGGACAGCAGGAAGGAGGAGCACTTCCAGTTGGTACTGGGTGGACCGTACTGTTTCCATGAAATGCACCAGCCAGAGGTAACGCACGCTTCGGCGACGGCTCGTTCTCGCCTAGATCGTTTTTATTGCAACGGGCACGTGGCCGAGCAGTTTGACCAGTATCTTCGGGCCGCTGCACTGGAGTGGCGCGTCGACGTGTACGCCCACCGCACCGTGATTTTTACGCGGCACGCTCGTCATTGCCCTCTCTGACCGCGCCGTCGGGGTACGATGATTGGCCTCGTCGGGTTCATTTGCACGATGGGGAGATGCTGAAGGGCAGTCCGGACTTCCTCCGCTGCGCCGGCTCCAGCTCCTCAAGGACGCCATGAGGTTCGTGGCCCGCGCGTTGGACAAGACTGCCGCCGCGACCGTGCTGGTAGAGTCATTGGAGGACCGGCTGGGGGTGACCATGAAGTTTCTGTGGGCTTTCGAAAGGGGATCGATTGGGGAGGTGTCGCCGTGTCTCTTGCGTTACCAAACCCTGACGGAACACGTCTCCAAGCCATACGATGTCACAGGGAACCTCACCGTGAAGCTCCACCGCGTTCGCGAACATGCAGTCCGTCTTGCGCGTAAACGTTTTGGGCGAGCTCGGCCGTGCACGCGGAGCCCTTCAAGGCGATGATCCAGATCGTGCGCAGAGGCAGCGGCAGCGGGGCACACGCTTGTCATATCGATTAGTCCCTGGACGTTCTGGGTTGGTCTCGGCTGTCCTGGACGCGCGTGGGGAAGTACGTTCCGATGCCGACGGCATGGCGGGTGCTCTATGTGACCACTGGCGCGAGGTATTTCGGGCACGCGGAGTGGATGTGCCTTCGCTAGAACTGGTGCTGGACGAGGAATTGTACCACATGCGCCTCGCGAGCACCGCGCCGTTCCCAGACCGCGCACTCTGGCTTCGTCGGAGGCACGTGCGCAGCGCCATTTTGAACGCAAGCAATTCTTCCCCCTGGGCCTGTTGGGATACCATTTGTGGCATGGCGTCGCCTCGAAGCCCTCGCTGTTGACGTCATCATCGAAGCGTTCCAGTCCATGACCACCGAGGCCAGTTCCGAAGTGACGCTGGAGGAGTACTGGGAGTTCAACTCGAGCCTGCTCTTCTTATTGCCTACGAGTCCGACTGGCACTCAAGGGGATGGTACCGAATACAATGCCCCAGAGGCGGTGCGGCCGCTGAACGTTACGAGATCCGACAACCACCTTCTAGCCTGCGCGGTGAGGATCCTGATCGAGCCGTGGGTAGGTCCCAAGGTCTCAGCGGCCCAGCGCGGATTCATCGCAGACCGATCCATGTCGGCCAATATTGTGGACATACACAAGGCACTTGCAGTGGGCGTTTTGCCGGCAGAAGGGGACTCGGCCGCTGTGTTCTTCGATGTCGCGGCGTCTCTCCCCGCCGTGGAGCACGAGTTTGTGCATCGTCTCTTCGCGGCGCTTGGATGGCCGCCGTGATTGTTCCGGTTCGTGCGCGTCCTCTACCAGGGTAACGGGAGACACGCGGTCGTGGGGGGGTCGAGGCACGGCGGTTTCCCCCTGACATGGGGCATCCGCCAAGGCTGTCCTCCGTCACCGTCTCTTCGCGGTCGCCTCGGACGTTCTGCTCGGGCGTTTGCAGTGCGCCTTCCCGAGGGCCTGCATCTGGGCGTTCGCCGACGACCTCGTTAGGGTTGTCGCCGCACTCCTTTCGGCGGTCCCCGCGTTGGCGGAACTGTGCCGCGAGTGCGCGAGGATCTCGGAGCTGTCTTTGAACTTCGCGAAAACAGCGGTGGTCCCACTGTGCCCACCATGCCGACGCATTCCGCCGGTTGTTGACCACTGCGGCCCCGGCATGGGTAGCTGTAGCCATCGGGCTTTGGGCAAGGAATCTGGGCTTTGTCCTCGGCCATGGCCGCGAGGACAAGTCCTGGGCGGCCCCGCTTGACAAGTAGTTTGGCCGGGCCAAACTCTGGGGCGCGATCGGGGCCAGTTTGCGCGCTTCGCTGTTTGCCTACCAGGCATTTGCTGCGAGCGCCCTCGTGTTCGTCGGCCAATCGGGCGTGCTTCCTAAGAGGTTTGGGGGCCAGGAGGCCCGGGCGCGCGCGGCGCTCCTGCCAGGGCGGGGGGGCTGGATGTCGCGAAGGTGCCTTCATGGGCTGCGCGACGGTGCGCAGCCGCTAAAGCAAGAGCTTGCCTCTTCGAGAATCGTCGACGCGGGGGTCCCCAGGTCCAGGAACGCAGTGATCGGCTTCAACAGGTAATGGCAGCATCAACGGGTCTGCCGCCCGCCGGGGCGAGGCGGGCATGGCCGGACAATCTTGTTCTCTTCCACCTGGCGCGCGCCGAAACGGCGCTCACGGCCGAGTGCGTTCGCGTTCCCCACTCTCTCCCTCTATCTTGCTTATTGGGCCCACGCGCGTTGGCTGGCAGGCCAGATCGACTGCGCTCCTCCGCGCTCGTCCAGACGGGGCAGCTTTTTATCACCTTCGGCGCAAGCTGGATCGATGGAGTATGCCAACGCGCCCGGGACCGAGGGTCGCCAGGTCTGTGTCGACATTTAAGTTTTTGGCGGCGCTTGCCCCACCTCGGGAACTTGCGGCCGCCCTCCGCTCTGTCTGCAACGGTTGGGACGCCACCCGACGTTTTCCGAGGGCGGGGGTCCGGCGATGCATTTAGGGTTGCCCCGCGGAGAAGACAGCATCGAACGCTGCGCCGTCTGTGGGTGCTTTCACCGCACGTGTCGGCGCCACTTCGGTTTCAGCATGCCTCCGCGGCCGCAGTGTCTACCGGACTTTTTGGGCGTAGCCCCCTATCTCCCAGCTCTTCCAGCGGCGTATCCAGCATGGGATTCGCGATCGGCGTGTGCAGTGCTGCGTGCCATGGGAGTCTTCGCGCTTTACCGCGTATACGGCAGTGCGCGCCACAGGTCTTGGCAGTCCTTTGCTTTGGCAGCCATTCGTGAGGGAGACTACCCAAGGCCTCGCCAAGGCACTTTCCATCCTCGCACTTGCACGCAGGAGGCCCCGGGATGGGCAGCGAGGCGCGTGTCGTAACGGCGGTTTTGTTTGTTTCGTGTGTAGTTAGTGATGGCCCTTCTTCTTTGCTGTGCTCTCTGGCTTGTTTAAGCGCGCAATCCATGCTTTCAGAGTGTCGTCTTCGATTATCTGTGATTGTCTTTGTCCAGTGTGTGGTATTGCAGCTTCGCAACATATATCCGCCCCCTCCGCCGCCTCGGCCCTCCCCCCCCCTTCCCTTCCCCAGCTTCAATAGATCCATGCGCTTCTGGCGCCTTCGAGCGGTACGCTCGCCGATCCAGCTTCGGCGCTCAGTATTTGTCGGGCTTTCAAGTTTACGTGGTTATTCACGGAACGCGTTTGCCAGTTCCCCAAGCCCATGGGTGCGCGCTACGGCTCTCCTTTGGCTTGAGCGTTGCTCCAAGTGGTTGGGATTGCTCCTTCGCCTCTCTCCTCCTCCTCTTCCTCCTCCTCCTCCTCCTCCCCTCCTCCTCCTCCTCCTCCTCCTCCTCCTCCTCCGCCCCCCCTTCCGCCTCCTCGGAGTTGAAAGTGTGTGTGTGTGGCACTCTGCTGGCTTAGTCACGTGGAGAGTTTACTGGGACAGTAGAGAGTTTGTGCTCTTGTTGTCCGCTTGGGGGGGCAGGATTTGTCCGCCCGAAGCTGGGCCAGCTGCTGTCGGCAATGTAGTTGAGACTGTAGTGGATCATCTCAAGCGTACGCCTTTTAAGATTGATTGTCAGCTTGTGTGGAGTGCATTCCGACCGTGCATCGTCTCCCCCCGCGCCTTGCGGGGTGACCTTCTCCTGTGCTCCGCCCGCTCGTAAAGACAGAGTGCCATAGCGAGGGGGCTGAAGCGGAGGAGGGAGTGGACTGTGCGCTTCCCCCCGACAGTGCTTACGCTACGGTTTCTCATTTCTCTTCGAAGGAATTGGGCCTCGGTGCGGCCCCGGCTTCTCCGTTCCCGTCCGTCGCCGCACCACCTTCCCAATTCAGCGAGCGAAGAACGGTATAACATATACTTTCCGACGGCGAAAAAGTTTATGTTATACAGTTCTTCGCCCGTTAACCAATGAAAGGCCCGTTTGCGGTCCCGGCGGTCCCGTTTCTGTCCGTCGCCGCCGCCCCGCGGCACCCCCCCGTTGCGCGTTCCAATCGCATTGTGTTGCCATCGCATTGCGTTGTATTGGTTGGCGTGACTTTGCGGTCGCATTGCGTTGCTCTCGCCCTGCGTTGCTTTACATTGCTTTGCATTTGTTTACGTTGCATTGCATTACGTTGCGTTGCTTTGCCTTTTTTCCCAACCATCCTGTGGTGTTGGGTCCTCGTTTTGAAGAGGCAGTCCCCGCGTTCCTCCTTCCTTCCTCTTTCCTTTCCTCTCTCCCCTTCCTCCGATCCCTGCCTCTGCCTGCCGAAGCAGTCAACCATTTCGGCACACCTCTCACACGTTTCGTGGCTTCATAGGGAGCCCAACCGAAGGCCCAAGCGTGAGCGTTCGCGTACGCCCCCCGCACCCATTTTGGCACATCCTTCTCGCGTTTCGTTGCTCCATAGGGAGCCTCACCGAAGGCCCAACTGCCAGCGTTCGCATGCGCTCACCGCGCCCATTTTGGCACACCCCTCACACGTTTCGTGGCCCCAAAGGGAGCCCCACCGAAGGCCCAAATGCCAGCGTTCGCATGCGCCCACCGCACCCATTTTGGCACGCCCCTCACACGTTTCGTGGCCCCAGAAGGAGCCCCACCGAAGGTCCAAATGCGAGCGTTCGCATGCGCCCTCCGCGCCCATGTTGGCACACTCCTCACACGTTTAGTGGCCGCACAGGTAGCCCCACCGAAGGCCCAAATGCCAGCGCTCGCACGCGCCCACCGCACCCATTTTGGCACACCGCTTCACACGTCTCGGGGCCTCATAGGGAGCCCCATGGAAAGTCCAAATGCCAGCGCTCGCACGCGCCCACCGCACCCATTCTGGCACACCGCTTCACACGTTTCGGGGCCCCATAGGGAGCCCCATGGAAAGTCCACATGCCAGTGCTCGCACGCGCCCACCGCACCCATTTTGGCACACCGCTTCACACGTCTCGGGGCCCCTAGGGAGCCCCATGGAAAGTCCCAATGTCAGCGTTCGCACGCGCCCACCGCACCCATTTTGGCACGCCCCTCACACGTTTCGTTCCCATAGGGAGCCCCACCGAAGGTCCAAATGCCAGCGTTCGCATGCGCCCACCGCACCTATTTGGGCACACCCTTCACACGCTTCGTGGCCCCGCAGGGGGCCCTACCGAAAGCCCAAATGCCAGCGTTCGCATGCGCCCACCGCACCCATTTTGGCTCGCCCTTCACACGTCTCGGGGCCCCATACGGAGCCTCTCCGAAGGCCCAAATGCCAGAGTTCGCATGTGCCCGCCGCACCCATGTTGGCACACCCCTCACACGTTTCGTCGCCCCATAGCCCCGCCGAAGGGCCAAATGCCAGCGTTCGCATGCACCCATCACACCCATTGTGGCACACCCCTGACACGTTTCGTGGCCTCATAGGGAGCCCCACCGACGGCACAAATACCAGCGTTCGCATGCGCCTACTGCGTCCATTGTGGCACACCTTTCACAAGCTTCGTGGCCCTACAGGGAACCCCACCGAAGGCCCTAATGCCAGCGCGTGCATGTGCCTGCCCCGCCCATTTTGGTACGCTCCTCACACGTTTCGTGGCCCCATAAGGAGCCCCACCGAAGGCCCACATGCCAACGTTCGCATGCGCCCACCGCACCTATTTTGGCACGCCCCTCACACGTTTCGTGGCCCCCAAAGGGAGCCCCACCGAAGGCCCAAATGCCAGCGCTCTCATGCGCCCGTTGCATCCATTTTGGCACGCCCCTCACACGTTTCGTGACCCCACAGGGAACACCACCGAAGGCCCAACTGCCAGCGTTCGCATGCGCCCACCGCACCCATTTTGGCACGCCCTGCACACGTTTCGTGGCCCCAAAGGGAGCCCCACCGAAGGCCCAAATGCCAGCGTTCGCATGTACCCACCGCACCCCTTCACACGTTTGGTAGCCTCATAGGGAGCCCCACCGAATGCGGTGCATACAACGACGGTGCCCACAATTGCAGACGGTTGTTTTTTCGCCAGGCTAATTTGCCTTACTTTGCATTGCTTTGCATGGCCCTGCATGGCTGGCTTTGCATTGCTTTGAATGGCTTTGCATTGCTTTGTATTGCTTTGCATTCCTTTGCATTGCTTTGCTTTTCTTTGCGTTGCTTTGCGTTGCCTTGCATTGCCTTGCATTGCCTTGCACTGCTTCGCATTGCGTTGCATGGTTCTTCATCGCTTTGCATTGCTTTGCTTTGTGTTGCATTGCTTTGCGCTGCTTTGCATGGCTTTTATTTGGTTTGCATTGCTTTGAATTGTTTTGCGGTACCTTGCATGGCAATCATATGGTCTTCGGCCTTTCGCTAATGAAGGGCCCAATTATGTCTCTGAGTACCATTGATGCCCGCCTCCGCTTCGCGAAGCTGCTGGCCTCAATGATCGACGGCGCAGCGTGGCCAGAGGCGGACGAAACAGCGACCCACCGGGACATCCAGACGATCGAGACGGCCGCGGCGACCTGCTCCGCATCTTTCGACACGTGGGCCCGCGAGCGCAAACGGATGCGGCCGTCCACACTCCCGCTGTGGTGGGAGTTGGGCAGCCGAGCGCTCCAGGCCGTTCTGGACCCTGCCCCGAGCAACACGGAGGTCGCATGCACGCAGTGCTTGTCCTTGTTGGACACCTCCGCGATCCGCGCGTCTCCCCAGCTCCAGGGACGCTTGGCGACCGTGGACGCCGCCCGCGTGCTCGCAGGCAGACCTTGCGAAGAAGGGCGACGCCAGCTTTGGGACACGGTGCAGAACACGGGGAGGTCCATCTCATTTTGGGCGCCCGCGAACGCACCATCCCTTGGCCGCCTCCCGTCCGCGCTGACGCGGCGAGGCTCGAACAACAACCCATGCGAGAATGTCCGATCCATCGTGCCGCTGGATCTCTTCCACGGCTGCGCCACTGTCGGGAGCATCTGCGACATGTGGTGGCACCGCCTCACGGGCGAGACGTGGACCGCACTCGTTCGTCGTGTCGAGTTCCACCCGCAGCCGGTAGAGTTTGCCTCCCCTGGTCCGGCAGGCCCTCGGCACGAGCTTCGGGGGCTGGTGATGTGCACGATCTCCACGCCCCTCCCCCAGGAGATCCCCGGGATCAGGGAGTTGGAGTCGCCCCATCATGGAGGCTGCGCCCTCGCCCACCCAACTCGTGGACCTCCGTCGATCCTGGGGGCGGACGTCGTGCGCAGCTCGTGCAACGCGTTCGGTGGCTTTGGCCCGTCTGTTGATCGGCAAGATGGATCGCAGCCCAGGCCCAGGCCATACTGGCGAGATCCCCGGGGGCCGAGTCGAAGTCCGATCCGTCCGCGACACCTCGCGCCTGCAGCAGGAACTTCTGCTGCGCCATGCCCGCTGGCTGCTACCAGCAGGCGTGGATTCCGCTTCCGAGGCCCACTGCACTGACCCGCGGACGCACTCATGTCGATCTGGGCGCTCTGCTGCGGAACCCTATTCCTGAGCAGATCCACCCTCCTCCTCACGACAGAGGCCTCCGCCGACACGTGGCAGAACGTGATGGACACCCTGATGCGCAACGACCTGGATACGGCAGTCTACATGTTGCGGTGGCCCCCGTCACGCCATGGCGGGCGCTCATTCGCCGCGCCTTCTGCCCTCGCTGCGAGGATCGCGGCTACTCGCCGAGCCAAACATACCCAGGGGACCCCGTCGGCGGTCCAGGCCATCACGGACGTCGAGATCAAAGGCAACCTCCACGCCGATGAGCACACGCTGATCCGCGACCTTGTCAATCACCTCGTCGGCCAGACGCGGATCTCGCTTACCGAGCTGCGCGAGGAGCGCGGCCATAGGGCAGGCAAGTGGCAATGATTGGCCGCCGCTGACCCCTCAGCTCCACCTGGCCGCTTCCGCATGGCGAGGTGGCCCAGGTTCGGGCCACTCTGAACCACAAAGGTGGTCATGGTTGGCATGGGCACATTCCGCGTGCAGGTGTTCAACGACCTGCAGGACAGGGTGTCTGGCGGCGGCGCCGCCCGTTGACTACCCCAAGAGCTGGCGATTTGACGAGCAACTTTTGCAGACGTCCTTCAATCACGATGTTCCCATCTCGGTCCTGCAGAAGGCGCTCGTCCGCCGCGCCCTGGGCGTCGCCCCATCGACGAGCTGTACCTCGCATTCCTCTCCGTCCGGGCGCTGTTCTGGCCCGGCTCCCACGCCGTGGAGATATATGAGTCTGCGCCTGGAACCCGCAAGCCATTCGTCTCTGCTGACGCGGCCTGGCGCAGTCGGAAAATGCAGGCGCTAAACCGCCTCTTGCGCCGGCGCGATGCTGCCATGGTCACGGTTGCGCACAGCACCGCCGATTCCCTCCGGCTCGCCGAGGCCCCGCGTGGCTCCCAGGCGGGGTAGCCTCCAGGCACTTCCCGACGTGACGGCGTCGGGGTCGCGGTCAAGGACGAGCTGTTGTCCCGCTTCCCACATCGATCTTGGGTTATCCTTCAATGCGTCCGCGCTGCGGTGCTGCGCCTGGACGGCCCGCTCGGATCGCTGGATCTCACGGTCGTCTTTTCCAGACGGGCAGTGCAGAAGACTTGAACGCCCCCCCGGCGTGCCCGCTGATCCCCAGCCCGCGGCGCTTGGCCCGCCTCCGCACCGGGGTGGCCACGGGCTTGAGTCCAGCGCGCGAGGCGACGACGATCGTTGCGGGCGACTTCAACGGGGTCGCCGAGGAGCGCGACCGTTCCTGCAAAACCACTGGCGAGTACACAGGGGGGCGCGATATCTCGGAAGAGGTCGATTGGACGCGACGGCTTGCAGGAGTTCCTGAAGTTCGTCAGCCGTGCATGACTCGCAGCTCGGCTGCTTCGCGTTTGCGGCTCGACCGTTTCTGCGTCAACTTCGAGCCCGCCGACTTGTTGGGCCGCCAGGTCACCGTCGGAGTGGGCAATTGGGTCTGCGGCGCCTCCAACCGCCGCCACGTCTTCCTCGCCCGCCGCGCGCCTCCTTCCAAGCCAGCGTCGGCCCGGCCTGTTCCAGTAGCCACTGTTCGCCGGCCTGGGTGGTGTCAAGCTGTTGCCCCGCGTTTCCATTTCCGCTGCAAGGAGCTGCGCGCTGCGAATGCGGTTTGCCGTCTCGCACTTTTGCGGCAGGCGATCCGCGACGCGTCGGAGTCTTGCGACGATGGCCGCGTCGACGTCCAGCCCGCCCACCTGCTCTGATGACAAACTAGGGTGCGCTATGTCGTTTATCTGCGTGGTCGAGTCTCGCGCCGCCGCCCCGGCAATCTTCGCGGCTATCGAGAGGTGCCCGCGCGTGCGCTCTCTGGCCCCGAATCCGTGCGACGCCGCGTTCCGCGCCGTCGACGAGCTCGCGCGCTTGCGCGGGGGGCAGAGTGGCGTGATGCGACAGCGCAGGCGCGCGGCCAGCCTCCGACTGCTCTCCCGCTTGTCCCCTGGCCGGGGCATGTTCGTGCAGGCCGCGCGCGACGCGCGCGGGGACCTGCGCATTCGCCCTGGCGAGATGGCGGCGGGCTTCTGTGCGCGTTGGAAGCGGGTCTTCCTGGCGGGCCCGACGGGCGCGGCCCTTCGCCGCCGTTGGTTCGAGGGGGGCCTTCCTGCCAGCGTTGCCGCCGCCGTGCGCTCCGTGGAGACGCCGCGCTGGCGGGTGCGCCGAGAGGACCTCCGGAAGGCAATCCGGTCTTCGGGGGCCTCCTTCCCCTGCCCCGGCTGCGCCCCTGGCCATCGACATTCTCTGCGAGGCCTTCGCTTGGTTTGCGGGCCCCGAGGGCGGGGAATTGCAGCGCAACCATCTCCCTGACTTCAACTACTCTCCTGCACCTCCTGCCGTGCGAGACGTCGAGCTTCGACGAGAGCGTCGGCACTTTCTTCGATGCCGACCAGGTCAGGCCCATCGGCGTCGTGAGCTTCGACGACGGGATTCTTGCGAATGCCGCGCGCTTCCGGATGGAGGAGATATTATCCGAGTGGGTCTCGGAGGTTCAGCGTGGATTTATCGGCGGCCGCTCCTTCTTCGCCGACGTCCTGGACGTCGACGCGGAGATGTGGGTGTCCAGTGTCGGCGCTGAGTCGAGAGGGCGCGGCGTGCGTCTCCTTCGACTTTTCGAGCGGCGTTCCTGTCGATCGACCAGGGCTTCATGCTGGATGTCCTGGCGTGGATAGGCATCCCGGCGCGTTCCCTCCGTTCCCTCCTCTTCGTGGCCGGCCTCCACCGGGGCGGCGTGTGCCAGATCGCCATCGCGGGCTAGCCGTTCGCAGGCTTCGGATTGTCCGTGGGCGCGCGCCAGGTCTGCCCTCTTTCCCCCCACTTTCCCGCCATCGTCGCCGACCTTCTCCTCTGGCGCCTTCGACGCGTGCTCCCTTCTGCAATTCCTCGGGCATGTGCTGGCGACCTGGCGCTCGTCGCGCAGGCCCTCCGCGGGGGCATTCTCGCGCTGGAGCGGCACTTCACGAGTGCGAGCTGATCTCCCAGCTGAGCTTAAATGTGGGCAAGACGGTCATCATTCCGCTTCGCCAGGTGACGCTGGAGGAGCCCTGGGCCTCAGTGGCTGCGATTTCCCCGCGGTGGGGCGTCATGCAGGTGGCGTGCTCGGCCAAGTACCTCGGCTTCTTCCTGGGGCCAGATCGAGTCCGACGACGCAGCTTGGCGCAAGGCGTTCGAGAAGCACAACTCTTCTCTCCTCTTGGGGCGTGGCGTGCGACCCTGCGCCGGGCTCTTGCGTGTCTCTTCCGGGGGCCGCGCTGCTGGCTCTCCGCAGATATTTCCCGCGACCCGAGGCCGCTGGAATTCGCGGAAAGTCTCGCGCGCATCGGACATCTATCTTTTGCGGCGCGCTTCCGCGTGGCCGTGTGCGAGGCGCGTCGACGTGGAGGGCTGCCGGTGGGCGATGGCCGCGCCGGAGTTCCTGTGCCGCCGGGCCGTCTGGCGCAAGTGGTTCGCGTGCGAGGCCGCTCTCCACCTGGGAGCCGCGTTGGCCTACTTCGAGCGTCTTGGTTGGGGTGCCGCCCGCCTCCGGGCCAGGGTCCTCGGCGCCTCGGATGTGCCGGCGGACGCGGACGAGCGGGGAGGTCGCTGCGCGGCGCGCTGGCAACGCGCCGTCCTGGATATCTCGCAGAAGGTATTCGCGGTAATTCCTGGGCGCTTCTACCGGCGACGCCTGGAACGGTGGTCGGTGAGTTTGTTCCCGCGTGTTGGGGTTTGGCTGGCGCAGGGGGTCCTCGAGGTTGCGGATTGCGGCCCCTCCCTGCGTCCGCGCCGCATTGTTGCGGACGTGGTTCACTGGGTGGTGCACTGGCCGTCGTTACCAACGACGACGCAGGTGCATGTTCGGCTGTATGTTTCAGGACTCCATCGAGCACTGCGAGCGCTGCCTGGTCGTGCGTGCTTTCGCGTGGCGCCGTTCGCGCTCCTGTCGGCAGCGGACAGCCCTGCAGCCTTCCTTCTGCTCGACCGGCCGGTGGTCAACTTGCCCGCGGATGCCGTTCTGCGCTCCGCGGTGCGGACCGCCGCTGTGTGCAGGGTGCATTGCAGGTCGCGCCATTCTGAGCAGGCTGGCCCGCTCACGACCGACGCGTCCTACCAGGCTAGTCTTGGGCTGGTCCGTGGGCGTCCTTCGGCAAGCACCCGCGCGGGCGTCTGCGGGCGAGCGCCGCGCACCCGTGCGCGCGCCGCAGCGCCGGCCATGATTTGTCCGCCCGAGCCGCCGATGAGGCGCCCCGGCCGGCCTGGCCCTCCCGCTTGTCCCCCCCCCTTCCCGAGCCCGGGGCCCTTGCAGGATTTGTCCTTTCCTTCCTTCCCGCGCGGTCGACCGCGGTCCTAGCCGCTGGCATGGGGATTGACACTGCGCACGCCTGGCCCTCTGTCCTGGTCGCGTGGCCGGTGATCTGCTGGACGCGCTTCGCCAAGCAGCCGCGTGGAGCTGCCCTCACTCTCTTGTCTGTTTCCTCCTGGTCTCGCCTCCCGGAGGCGGAGCGCAGGCTAGCCTTGCTGGGGTTGGCCGCTCTCCGCATCCTCTGCCTGTCTCGCCCTCGCTCCTCTCCGAGTGGCTGTGTGGAACTACACTTCAGTCGTCATGCGGCCGAATGTGGTGACGTCCCTCCCCATTTGAATCGTGGCGCCGTTCTCTTCAGCCAGCAGGGGGGCCCGTGATGCAGTCGATACGTTCGTCGAGGGCGATGTTCCTCTCCTCCCTCTTCCGTCCTGTGCCCTTCCTCCTCCCCTTTCCCTCTCGCCTCCAACGACTTCGTTTCCCCCGGTCCAGTGTTTTTTGCTCGCCTCGTATCTTTTCCTCCTCGTTGCTGCTGCCGCCGGTGCCGCTTCTCCACCACCTCAGATCATTACAGATTGCTCGCATCGCTCCGCTTGGAGCTGCGCTCGTGGGGGATTTCCGAGCGCTTGGCCATGACAGCTCTCTCCCCCCTCGTTCATTCTCTAGCCGTCAGCGCCGTGCATGCTTGCGTGGTGGTTCACGGAGCTCTGCGACTTCGCCGCCTCGCCACACATTCCAGGGGAAGCGTTTGAGCCTCACTCTACACGTGTGGGCCAAATTTGGGGCTTCGATTTCGGCCACGCACGTGGGACAGTCCTGCGCTCGTCGGAGGCGTTCGCGCGTTCTGCCCTCACTGCGCAGGCCAAGGTCTCGCTCGTTGGCTCGCCTATTGCAGGCTGGCTCTCGTGGGACTCCGGGTTTGCCTACTTCGCCAGCGCATCGGGTTCTCGACGCACATGGGTCGTCATCCTGTCATAGCTGTGTGCCGAGCAAAATATTGCAATCGCATTGCTATTGCATTGCAGTCGCATTGCATTGCATTGCATTGCCTTGCCTTGCATTGCATTGCATTGCATTGCATTGCATTGTATTGCATTGCGTTGCATTGTATTGCTTTGC
Organism: Prorocentrum cordatum; assembly: GCA_963575745.1. Lineage (NCBI taxonomy): Eukaryota > Dinophyceae > Prorocentrales > Prorocentraceae > Prorocentrum > Prorocentrum cordatum. The sequence continues at coordinate 74,225 of CAUYUJ010017141.1, read as the reverse complement.
ATCGCTTTGCATTGCCTTGCATTGCCTCGCGTTGCCTTGCATTGCCTTGCATAGCCCTGCATTGCCTGCATTGCTTTGCATAGCTTTGTGTTGCTCTGCGTTGATTTGCATTGTTTTGCTATTCTTTGTAGTACTTTGGGCCACATATATTGCTCCGCCTCTTTGTTTGTACGGCCGCTTTTGCATCGCATATGTAGCAACATATCATTGTTTCTATTCCACAATGGCAATCATCTTGAGAAAGCACCAGCCCCGCCCAGGTTACAGGTAAATGACCGAAACCCAGCCGAAATTTGTGGCGTGGGCGATATACGCCGGGAGGATTCAATTCGACGGTAAGGAATGACACGGTGATGGCGGTGGTATGGCGACATCGATGACGATAAGATGACGACAGTTGCCATGTCCGTGGCGAGAGCGACAATCGCGATGACTGTGACGACGGCGTCGATGCTGCGACCGAAGCTTCCCGGGTCTTGGGCCCTTCAAGATTGTGGGTCGCAAGCTGCCTCCCCTCCTGCATGCAGGGCCGTTCGGGACAGGCCCCCCGCTGCAAGCCACCGGCAAACCCAGGCCGCGGCCATCTTCTACCATTACGCGCCTCGCGCGGACGGAAAGAGCGACGGCAAAGGCTGCCAGGCGACGCGCGGGGAGTGGACAGGCTCAGAGCAGGGGCCTTTCAATTTTGCACTCGAGTTGCCCGTCTGCGCATGGAGGGGGGAGAGCTCGCTGCAAGCCGTGGGACCAGGGGCATGCGCGGTCTCGTAGCAGTTTGGGGACGAGGGCCTCGGGCTGAGGTTGGGCATGGTTGGCTCCTTGTGGGTGGTCGAGGGGATGACCGCTGCAGACGGGCGAGCGGCCAGGGGGAGGAGCAGCACTGCCCCCCCCGCCTGGCTTTAGGCTTCCAGCTTTTGTATTTGGGGGGGGAGGAGGACTGATTCGGATATAGAGCTGACGCGTTGATGAGAGCGCCCCACCCAAGAATGTGAGAGCGAAGGGGCTGTTGGAATGAACGCCTCTTCCCATAAACATAAAGTGTCTCGAGTGAAGTAGGCCTCTGCCTGAACGTGAGGAGGAGGAAGAGAAAGAAGAAGAGGAGTAGGAGGCGGAGGAGGCTGAGGAGGAGGAGAAGAAGGAGGCGGAGCAGGAGGAGGAGGAACAGGAGGAGGAGGAGGAAGAGGAGGAGGAGGAGGAGGAGGAGGAGAGTCGACCACTTGGCTCAGGCCATTTTGGCTCAAGGAGGTCGAGCTCGAGCGACTGGCCGCCCGTCCGTACGCCACTTTCTCGTAATCATTTTGGCCTCACGATGGCATCTGTTCTGCGCATCTGGAGGCCGCTGCTGCTTTGCTGGTGTCACGCTGTCCAGGGCCGCCTTGAGCGGGATATAAGGCTAACACCTTTGGAATATATTAGTTTTATTTTTTGTTATTGCTTCCGGGCGCACCGGAGCATGGCGTCGTGGCCATGCCGCCTCGCGAGTGGCCCGCGCGGCCGCCGTCGCCCGAGGAGCGTGCGGCAGCCGCCAGGGAGAAGTCGGCGGCCCTCGAACCTGCCTCGGACGTCCTACGGGCAGCAGGGCTCGACTTCGAGGCGGCCGCGCTCAAGAAAGCGGCCACGCGCCTGGCCAAGGACGCCGCGGGCGCCAAGCCGGGGGCCCACCTGGACTCGTGCAAGGAGTTCGTCACGCGCGCCGAGCGCCGCCTGGCCGCGGCGCGGGCGGACGTG
>CAUYUJ010017141.1:37500-67500 GCA_963575745.1 Prorocentrum cordatum | reverse complement strand
CTCAGCGCGTCCAGCGGGACGCGCAACAGGATGCAGACTAATCTGACGTGCGAAATATAGTTGTCGAATGTTCCTTTACAACGGAAGCATGTGCTCCACAATGCAAGGCCCTCGGGCGACGGCGGAATCACTTCCCCCGCGTCGCAGCCGAGCACGGTCATGGCGAAAGTCGCCCAGCAGCGGAAGGCGCTGACTACGCTGGGCCACGTTTTCGGGCAGCTGCCCAGAATCGCGGCGACCCGAGCCGAATTCGACCATTCGCTGAAGCTTCGCTGGGCGAGGCCCTGCCGCAGGGCCTCGACTTCACGGCGGGGGCCCGCGCGCGGCTCGATGGTGCACTGGCGCGCTATGCTGACGGCCAGCTCAAGGTCCCGCACAGCACCGCAAGCCGCCGAAAGCTCATCGCACTTGGCAGCTCGCCGCCTGGCAGGGCGACTGCGGCTGCGGCACTCGCGCTGATGCACGTCGGGTGCAGGCGGAGGTTCGTCCTTTGCGCCGCGCACGACGGCAGATGGCTTCTTCGCTTCGTTAATTAACTCTGACAGCGCTACGCGCAGGGCGTCAGGGCTGACGCCTCGTTCCCCTTCTGCGGCAGACACCGGTTCGAACCAATCGACGCGCGCTAGCTGCAGATCTCTGAGATGCGTTATGTCCTGGCGCCGCAGCAACTCGATCAACGCAAAGGTAACCATGGGTGAAAGCTCTGGCAGGACGCCGCGGACCTCATGAAACAACGTCATGGCTTATCGCTCGACTGAGCGCCCGTCGCTGGCTGCGCTGGGACCGCGCGCTGACGCATAGGACAACCGACCAGGGGCCCATCGATGGGGCCGGTTAACGACGCAGCTTCCACTGTCGGCTTTTGGCATCACCTCGCGCGGGCCGCCCTCGCAAGGCACGCGCGAGGCATGGCTCGCAACGGGCTCGACGCGGGACAGCGGCTCACTCGCCTTCGTTGCTTCGTGCCGCCTTCGATGCGCAACGGCGCTCGCGGGGCGCGACGACGCGCGACGGCGCGCTCCCGCCGGCAGAGCGCGGGCCAGAAACGTCTCCGGTGCGAAGAACTCAGCCGCGCGTAAGCGCGGCGTCACGAAGTTCGCCCCAAGAACACGTAGCAACTCGTACTCCTCCCGCGACGGAAGGTCGGCGATGTTCTCTGCTGATGGGACCCGCGCAAACCACGGCGAACACCGGGTGCGTGCGATGAGGAACCACATGGCGTGAATGATGCGGGAGTGGTCCCAAGCGGAAGCGCGACCGCTCCGCACTGCCCCTTCTGCGCCCACATTGTCGGACCAAATCACCACTCGGCGGTCCGCCAGCAGTTCACTAAAGGTAGCTAATCCCAGCGCTATAGCGAGCAGTTCTAACGCCATAATCTGAGAGTCCCGGCGCGGCGCCAAGTCCTCCAGCAGCTCCTGGTCTGGAGGGGCGTCGGACCAGAAGGCGCGACCATCGACGAACAGCACGGCGGCGAGCCGTGGATCGGACCCGCCCCTTGCGTCAGCGAACAAGTGCACTTCTTGCCGTTCCAGCTGCGCCCACGGCTTGGACTGATGGATGCCGAGGGCCAGCACCTCCGCCCACCATGACAGCGCCAAGTTGAGCGGGGCGCGAACGACACCCCGTCGCGCATTCTGCTGCGCGAACAGGGGCTGCAACATCGCACGCCCTAGCCGCTCGAAGCAATGTTGACCTGCCCAGCTGAGAGCGCCGGCCAGCTTGCTGGCTTGGCCGGCACATAGTGTCCCGCAGTCGAGCGCTTGCTTGATCAAGAAAAGCCACTTGCGCACCTTCTTGGGCGCGGGAAACAAGTTGATCCCGCTGAGAGAAAAGGACACATGCAGGCCCAAAATCTCCAGCTCGTCGCCACATTCCAGCTTCTTATCGGAAACCGCTCCTGGACCTAGGAGCAGGCGCACTAGTCTGGCCAGCGATGCCATGGTATGCTCTTTAGTTGCGGGTGCGCACGGCCCAAAGAAATCGTCCACGTATCGGAGGGTGGGAATCTTTAAGAGCTTGCGGGCGAGGTGCGCCAAGGCAGCTCCGACTCGGTCCCACCCAAAGACGGCAGCCAGGGCGCCGAACATCAACGCCAGGTGACCAGTGACCCAAATGTCTCCGTCGTGCAAATACGTGCTGTAAGCTGCCCACCTGTGGCAAGGCCGACATCGACACCGCAAACGCCGGGTTCCTCTGGAACCCCGACACGAGCCCCCAGGTCGATGCTTTTAACGGGGGGGGGCACCCGGAAATCCCGAGCCTGTGTTCAGGAGCGATAGGCACACGCCGGTAAGCGGAGTCGATGTCAGCCTTAAACAGTGCCGGTGCGTGCCCGCGCAGACCGTGATAGCAGCGCAGGGCGTCCACCAAAACGTCAGCCCCGTCCAGCAACAACCTCTCGGCGGGCTGGCACGCCGAGTTGATGCCCCCTCTCGATTCATCGTCTACTACGCGAACCTTGGGCGCGCCATCCGGCTTGACGCCCTGCACAATGGAGAAACGCGGGGACAGACGCACCCTGCCCAAGTCCGCCTTGGCCAGCACAACCGGAGCGGTCATCCGCGACAGAGACGCATCGGCGAGCGCGCCCTCGTGGATCGCAGACGAGTTCACGTCCTCTCGCAAGGAAGACAAAATGGCTCTATTGTGCACGGGGGAGGAGGTCCGCAACTCCTCGGACGACGTGGGCTCCGGGAATTTCTTTGCGGGCCCTCTGCCCGCATGGGGCAGCTTTCCGAGCAAAGGCGCGCCGTAGCGGAACAGATCAGCCGCGGCCGTGTCATCGTAGCTCGTCATGTCGAGCAGAGCAGCTAAAAGCGGCCCATTCACGTCGGCGGACACGGCGCGCGTCGCGTCGTCAGCGCCGGCGAACCATTGCTCGACGGCCCCGTCACGTCGTAACGCTTGTCCCCACGCTTCCAGGCGTGATAGCATATTGTCGCGCAGACGCATAACCTCTACGCTGTCTCTGGACGCTTCCCACTCTATGGCGCAGCGAACGTCTTCCTCAATCCCGCGCGATGGCGCGATGTGAAATCCGTCCTTCATTGCACAGTTGATAAATTCTATCTTCTGCACGTCGCCAGCGTCAAGCTCTCCTACAACGCGACAGATTTTTAACGCGCGCGCGCGGGAGCAAAGACGGATACGCGATGGGGCCTTTCGACAAATGGGCTTGCACCCCGCCCACCGCGGGAGCGCCCGCGCCGGCAACTTCTTCCAGTGAAACAACCGGTGTAGGCTGCGCCCCGCGCGTCCACACCGAATTGGTAGCCTGCGCAAGCGCGACGCCACCGCGCGCGACATACATGTAGGTGCGCCGCGCTTCCAGCCTCCTGTCCGCGGCGCTTCACATGTCACCGCTGGACTCTCAGCTGCGCCTGCGCGCCGTCCGGCTACCGCCGTCGCGCGCGCGCGCACCGACCCGCGCCTGCGCGGCGCAGGAACGTTGATCAGCGCTCGTGATGCCTGGCTCTCTTGGCCCGCGGCTCCCCGTACTCGCCGCGGTCGTTCGGCGCCGCCGGGGGCGCAGGCGGGAACTTGCCCTTGCCGCCGCCCTTGGCGCCCTTGCCGCCGCCCTTGCCGGGTTTTCCGCCGCCCTTGGCACCCTTGCCCCCGCGGGGGGCTGAGCGCTCCTGACTTTCGCGATCGTACGCGGCCTCTGCCTCGCCCAAGAGAGTCACATCGATCGTTGCCACGACAGTTTCGATGTCGAGGGAATCATCACCGGCGCGAGACCTCTCTGCCCAAGTGCGCCGGCAAATCTCATCGTATACGAGCCCCAGCGCGCCACTCCGATTAGCATTGGGCGCCTGCGCGGCCACCTGCCGCGCCGCGCGCGCATCGCACTCGCGCCGCTGGATCCGCAGAGCAACGGCGATAGGCGGGCCTTCATGACGTTCTGGCGGTGGCGAATCGTCGCAGCCAGCGTCATCTGCTCCGTGCAGACGCAAGCGATGGCGTACCTACGCGCTCGGACGACGCCGTTGCTCTTGGGTGCGCGCCCCGCGCGCAGACGCGTGCACCTGTCGAAGGCGGCATGCCATTGCGTGAAAGTGAGCGACTTCGCTTTGACTGGGTTCGCTACGCCGAGCGCGCGCGAAAGGTCGCGAAGATCCCGAGACATGGGCGGGCCCTCATCAGCCTCCTCTTTCGCGCTCTTCGATTCTGCCCAGGACGGCAAGAACTTCTTCAGGTCAGCGAACACAAATGGCCGCTTGATGCCGCGACGCTGCAGCCGCTTCACGTCCGTCTCGAGGGCGTCGACCGCCGCGGACCGCGGCCAAAACGCCTGGCCCACATCCTTCAGAGCGCCTCCTTGCAACTTCGCCTGAATGTCCACGTGGCACATCGGCTCAGGTGCTGACCCGCTCCCGGCCGCGCTGCCTGCGCTGGCCGGATCAGCCGCGCGCTGTTCCTCCGCTGTCAGAGACTTCGCGGCAGCCATCACTCTGGCTAAGAAGGAGCGCTTACCCGCGGACGGGTTGCCCTGCAGTGCGCCGGGATCTGCAAACGCAAGATCACGCACTGACTCCAACTCATTGTCCTGCGCGCGAGGCACTGGCGCGTCGTGGCGGCATTCGCAGCCGCTCGCGGCGCCTGGCATAGGGCTGCGCACTGCCGAAGCCACTCGGCGCCGCGGCTTGTATCATCATGGGCCGCAAGAAAATCAGCCAGGCTCATGGAAAGCGTGGGCGTTGCAGCGCACATCGCTGGTGCGGCCGCGGCGCGCCCAACGGCGTATGCGGCTCGCGTCTTCTGCCTGCGCGCACTGCTGGCTCCGTCGCGTAACAACGATCATTGCGCGCGTCTCCTGACGAATGTCAACATGCTGGGCGGCGGAAACCGGTCGCATTGACGCGGTAATACTGGCGTGGTCGCACTGACACGGTCGCGCTGACGCGGTCGCAATGACGCATTCGCTTTTACACATTCGCATTGATACGGTCGCGGCGAGACGGACGCGTTGACATGGTCGCAACGGCACGGTCCCCTTGACACGCCCCACAAGACACGGACGCAGTGACGCGGAGAAATTGGCACGGTCGCAACGACACGGCGTAATTGACGCGTTGCGTTGACGCAATCGAAAAGACGCGGTCGCATTGACACGGCCTTACAGACGCGGTCGCATTGACGCGATCTTACTGGCGCGGTCGCGTCGACACGGCCCAGGCACGGTCGCATTGACACGGCCGCATCAACACGGTCACATTGACGCGGTCATACTGGCACGGTCGCATTGACACGGCCATAGCACGGTCGCATTGACACGGCTTTATCGACACGGTCGCACTGACACGGTCGTATTGGCACGGTCGCATTGACACGGCCCAGGCACGGTCACATTGACACGGCCTTATTGACCCGGTCTCACTGACACGGTCGTATTGGCACGGTCGCATTGACACGGCCATAGCACGGTCGCATTGACACGGCTTTATCGACACGGTCGCACTGACACGGTCGTATTGGCACGGTCGCATTGACACGGCCCAGGCACGGTCGCATTGACACGGCCTCATTGACACGGTCATACTGACACGGTCATACGGAAACAAAAGCCGCCACGGCGGCCCGCGACGCGCGCACCGAGGGCGCCAGCCTCGCGTTCGGCCGACAAGCGCCCTCGGGGCAGCGCGCGCGACGCGGGGGTATATTTACCCTCCCCCCACCGCAGGGAGACGTGGACAAAGAACACGAACAAGACGAGGAACACGAAGTCCATGAAGACCTGAGGCGAGCCACCCCAAACGCACCCCCCAACCGACCCAACCCGCCCCACCACAGGCACCGCGGCGAACCGCGGCGCCAGCGGCGGGGCGGCAGGGGTAGAAGGTTCCCAGGTCCGCGTTTTTGTGACAACGAACAAAACTGCGTTGTGTTCTCGCCAAAATCCTGTGTGTAAAAAAAACAGTACGCGGGGGGCGCTCGGCCCGAAAATGACGCCGGCGCCTCAGCGAGAGTCGTTTCCCGGGATTTCCCGGGCATCCTGTGTGTAAGAAGCAGTACGCGGAGAATGCGCGGTCATCACCCGGACGCCATCAGGGGAAGAGGGATAGTATTTTCATATTGAGTAATTGTGGAGGAGGAGGAGGAGGAGGAGGAGGAGGAGGAGGAGGAGGAGGAGGAGGAGGAGGAGGAGGAGGAGGAGGAGGAGGAGGAAGGGGAGGGGGGAGGGAGGAGGAGGAGGAGGAGGAGGAGAGGAGCAGGAGGAGGAGGAGGAGGGGAGGAGGAGGAGAGGAGGAGGAGGGAGGGGAGGAGGGGAGGAGGAGGTGGAGGTGGAGGAGGAGGAGGAGGGGGAGGGGGAGGAGGAGCAGGAGCAGGAGAAAGAGAGGAGCAGGAGGAGGAGAGAGCAGGAGCAGGAGCAGGAGAATTTGCAGGAGCAGCAGCAGAGGAGGAGGAGCAGCAGAGGGGATGATGATGATGATGATGATGATGATGATGATGATGATGATGATGATTGATGATGATGATGATGATGATGATGATGATGATGATGATGATGATGATGATGATGATGATGATGATGAGGATGAGGAAGGAGGAGGAGGAGGAGGAGGAGGAGGAGGGAAGGAGGAGGAGGAGGGGCAGGAGGAGGAGAAGAAAAGCAGTATCGTAAGCAACTGCGGCGAGAGTGCCACTGTCGCTTGCAGCCGTGTCCTCGTTCCCGTCTCCCTCTCCAGTGCTCATCCATACGCGCTCCTTTCTCCTCCTGCCCCCCCTCCTTCCTCTAGCCACGTTTCCGTCGGCCCACCCGTCGCCTCTGCGAGGTGTTCGCCAACTCTATGAGGCACGCCCGCGCATGGCTGCCCTTGATGATCCCATGGCTGATCGCCAAGTTTATCGGCAACTTCGTGCTTGAAGATGGCTTCCCGCTACTCTTCAACATGCTAGAGGGCGACAGCCGCTCCGCGTGCGCCCCTTGGGGAGGGAGGCGGGATGGGTATGAAGGAGTAAGGTAGGGGGGAGGGAAGGTATGAGGGCGGGAGGGCGGGGGAAGGAGGGAGAGGGGGGAGGGAGTGGAGGAGCAAGGGGGGAGGGATGGGGGGGGGGGGGGGATGAGGGAGGGAGGGGTGGGGAGGGCCTCGGGGCCGAGGAGGCTTTTTCAGCCTTCCGAAGAAAGTGGGTGGGTGCTCGGCGGACGACTGCCTGGCCAGGGGACCAACCGTTTTTTTCGGAGGCCTTCGAGGGGCCGGGGAGGACTACAGTCAGATCGCATAGTAACGATGAACGACTTTCCAAGGCTACCCTGCGTTCATCTCCTTCGACCCATCCTTGACCGCTTTCGCTGGCCGCGCCCCGCTCGCAAAGTGTCGACATGGTTGACATGGTCTTCCAAGGCCCTTGCATCCCTACCGTGCGTCCTTACGTGTAGGCGTGCGTGGATATCATGGCATTGGCCATGAAGCCACCGCGATTTTATGGCCCTCTCTTCCTCTTTCCATACGTTTTCTGCACCCCCCTCGTTCGCGCACGTGTCTCTGGCCATGATGTGCTCGCCTCCTTTTTCCTGCCCCCCCCCCCGTCCGTCTTCAGGATCGAAGATCGGCATCTAGCGTCCTGTTATCGGAGCTCGGTGTCCAGTGTCGGGTGTCCAGTGCCAGTGCCAGGGCCGATGTCTCGTGTCCGGCGTCCAGCGTCTGGTGTCCGTGCCAGGACCTGTGCCGGTGGGTGGTGGACGTCTCCCGTCTCCCCCTCCGCCGTCCTTCATCCCGCCCAGAAGGGCGGAGCAACGGACCCTTCTTTCCCTGCACGCCCCCCGTCCTCCCCCTCCGTGCCCCGTACTACCTCCTCCGCCTTCTCCACCCCAGTCGCGAGCTTTCCGTGGCAAGGGCCCTTTGCCTCGGTGTCTCGACCCCTTGGCTGGAGCCCGCTTTCCCCTCCCGCGCTGCCTTCCAACGGCGCCGGAGGCACGAAGAGGGCTCTCGGAGGCCCACGTCGGGAAGAACACCGGCAGCCTCGATCTTGTCGTTGTGCCCCGACGGCGAGGTCGATCAGCATGCCGCCTCGTGTCGCTTCTGCTCGTGCCCGTTGGACGCGTGTCTCTCAGCGAGCTGGACCGCCCTCCAGGAGCCCTCCTCCTCCTCCTCCACCTCCTCCACCTCCTCCACCTCCTCCTCCTCCTCCTCCCCTCCCCCTCCTCCCCCTCCCCTCCTCCTCCTCCTCCTCCTCCTCTCCTCCTCCTCCTCCTCCTCCTTCTCCCCCTTCTTCTTCTCCTCCTCCTCCTCCTCCTCCTCGCATCTGCATCCGCATCCCCGAAGGATGCCTCGGATCCACTGCCCCCCTCTCCCTTCGCATCCCGCTCCGTCCTTCCCGCTCTCGCCCGGCAGGGGCGGGCCGGCCGCCTTCTCGGACTCCGGGGCAGCCGTGGCGGCTCCTCCCGTCGGTCTGCGCCAGAGGGCCTCCGCCGCGGCCAGCGGACCTTCAATACGAGCCAGGTGCCCATGTGGGGAGGCCCAGACAGCACGGCGAGCGTTTTTTTGTTTGTTTGTTGTTGTTGTTGTTGTTGTTGTTGTTGTTGTTGTTGTTGTTGTTGTTGTTGTTGTTGTTGTTGATGTTGTTGATGTTGTTCTTTTTGCTGGATGCGGGATGGAGAGCGGCACGGGGATGGGGTCAGGTTCAGGGGAACATGCGACCCGAGAGCTCGGTTCTGACGACGCTTCCTGATGTGCCCGTCCACGACTTTGACGGTCCAGTTTTCGGGGGAAGCTTGCAGCGGGAGTTCGCGTTAAGTTTCCGATCGGGTGGTTTTATTTTTCTAACGGCCCCGTAAAGCCAACTCGAGTTTTGCAAATTCGAGTCTTACGTCTCCCCGACAGGTCATGTTAGATAGTAAATCACGGAAGCTTCCGCTCGAGGCAGATAGTATATCGATGAATAGCGCACAAGAGTGCACACATAGCGCAGGATAGCGCCCATTGGCTCCGAATCAGTGTTCAAATGGGGCCCAATAGCGCCCATCAGAGACCAATAGCGCCATGTGAGGGAGATGCGTGATGCCTGCTCTGAGCGCGATTAGGCGCGCTTTGGGCGCCATGGGGACGACCAAAAGCTTCGTGAGTTACTTGCTGAGGACAGCGGCAAAGGGATCCGGCCCAGGTCACGACGCAAGATATTTTCAAGCTGACGGCCCTCCGAAGAGCGAGAAGCGAAGAGGATGCATATTCCCGTCCGTGCCCACCGCCCTCCAGATACATACCTTCCCTGGCCACTCGGGCGCTGCGGCTGGGAAGGCTCGGGTGGCTGAGGAGGATGGGGATCGGATCTGATCGGATCGGATCGGAAGGGTCCGCGACAAAAACTCCACAGGGTAGCTGCTGCTGCTGGGGTGTGTAGGAAGATGCATCTACTGCAGACCAGGGAGGGCCCACTGATGGGCCCAGAGGCAAGCCTCAACAGAGCTTGAATATCGAAGAATATGCAAAACTCGGCGCAAAAAGCCAAGCATAACACAGGACTATTGACGTCCCAGACCGACGACATGATTCAACCAACACCTCCCCTCCACAACTAATTGGCACAAGCGAGGCGCGCTTGGGTGCCAAACTGGATGAGCACGGCCCAAATGCGGGCGCTGGCGGAGGCAAACCAGAAGACAGCAATCCCTCCCATCCCTCCCCCCACGCCTCGTCACATTCACTCCCCCAAGACAGTCAGATACCCGAAGAGGCAACTTGGAACCATCTGTGCGAGTCAGACTGTATCTTATCCCTGGCCGCTCGAGGCCTGATCGCCCGTGGTGGCCCGAGTAGCAATCGAGTGAGTGGCAAGGCCACCATCTAGTTGATCTGACTGGCGGCCTGGATTCAACACAGCCTTGATCCTGGCAGTGGTGGAACCTGACGCACATATCTCTTGACAGCGAAATCAGGACCCATGGGCGGGGCATTGGCATCGATGAGTGCGGAGGAAACTTTAAACGTGATTAAATCTTCGCGCTACTGCCTGTCATTATTAAAATCCAATTCCACCGCCAGCAGGATGGACTCTAGCATGGCTCGGCCGATCACTGAGCACATTGCTGGAGGATATATCTTCCTCCTTGCCGTACGGAGAGATCCTTCACCATTCTTGCCCAGAAGCTTCTGGTGGCCTCCAGGACCGTGGCTACACTTGCCACCTCCAGGCGTGTCGCACAGGGTGGTGGCTAGGGGGGATAAACGCACAGCGAGGATACCTGTCGGGACCCTCACGTCCTCGCCGAATTCACACTGATCAAACTCCGAAATATGTCCGTAAGGGCCTTGCCCCGTGCCGCCGGCTCCCTGTCTCGGATAATGGGAGATGCAAAAGCTAAATCATGAGGTCTGGGCGCCGCCGTGAAGCAGTGTCGGGACCTGTTCGTTCTTCGACCCTGACCCTACGGATCTGCGAGAGGGGTGCCACCGAATTTCAGAAATGTCGCAAATCCCCTATGTTTTTGGACCCTGACCCTACGGATCTGCGTGAGGGGTGCCGCCGAAATCAGAAATGTGGCAAATCCCTTGTGTTTTTTGGACCCTGACCCTGTCGATCACCGAATGTCAGAAATGTTGAAAAACCCGTGGGTTTTTCGGACCCTGACCCCGCCGATCGATCTCCGTGAGGGGTGCCATCGAATTTCAGAAATGAAGCAAATCCCATGTGTTTTTGGACCCTGACCCCGCCGATCTGCGTGAGGGGTGCCACCGAATTTCAGAAATGTGGCAAATCCCACTATGTTTTTGGACCCTGACCCCGCCGATCTGCATGAGGGGTGCCACCGAATGTTAGAAATGTTGAGAATCCCTTGTGTTTTTGCACCCTGACCCCGCCGATCTGCGTGAGGGGTGCCGCCGAATTTTAGAAATAAGGCAAACCTCTATGTTTTTGGACCCTGACCCCGCCGATCCGCGTGAGGGGTGCTTGCAAATTTTAGAAATGAGGCACATCCCGTGTGTTTTTGGATCCTGTCCCCGCCGATCTGCGTGAGGGGTGCGACCGAATTTCAGAAATGTGGCAAATCCCCTTTGGTTTTGGACCCTGACCCCGCCGATCTGCGTGAGGAGTGCCAATTTTTACCCACCCCAGCAATTCAGAGCACACGCTCGGGGCGTGCTAAACCTGCCCGTTTGGGCCTCCCCCTCCTCGCGCGGTCCATCAACAAGGAACAGTAAGCAGCAAGAAGCAGAACTGTCACAGTGGAAACTGGAAGCTGCAACTGGTACAGGAAACTGTGAACCTTTGCCCTACAGCCTGGTGGCACCACAAGGGGGCCGGCGGATTATGCCGGGGAAGCCAAGAGGGCCTTGGTGGGCCTAAAAAGTCCATGAGGGAACCGAGCGGGGATCCCAGGTGGGCGAAGCTGGATGCTCCATCCACCCACATCCTCCTGAGACTGCCATGACATACAACAGCTCTGCCGTGGCCATATATAAAGAGTTGGCCACATTAACCAGAAGCCTTTGGCGCGGAGTGCGAGGCGCCAACCCCCATGTGGCACTGGGATCTAGACCGATGGAGGCCCCAGTCTTTCCACCGAGCTGCGGATAACGTTTCGCACGGCCACCCCCTTCCAAACGTAGCAACTTGTCCAGCCTTGATATGACAAAACCAGACATGTATACAAAGATGCTTACGAAGATCCCTGCCATCAGCGTGGAAGAGGAAATCCACATCAAGAGTGCCCACTTGTACGATAGGCCAAACGAACTCTAATGATGCTTCTACAGCACATTGCGTTTCTCCTTCCCGACGCTGGCCGCAGAAAGGGTCTGCCCCAGGACCCCCAGGCCCAGAGGTAGGGCAGCACCGCCAGGGCAGGCCACCGACTTGCACGCCCACGCAGCAGAGGCATAGCACCTGGCCGGTGCACGAGCACTTATCGTGGGAGCACCCACCTGGGGGCGTAGGCGCTCCGGCTGTGAGGAGGGGAGGAGGGGGAGAATCTACCTGGGGGGCTGGACGCTCCCAGAGAGGGAAAGAGCGAGGTTGGGCGCACCACCCAGGGAGGGGGGGCGCGCCCCGCGCGAACCTCGGACCTCTTCGGGGGGCTAGGGTCCGAGAGGGCAGCGCGTACGGAAGGCCAGGCATGGCGGCTAAATGCCTCGCGTGCGGGAGTGCTTTCCTGCTGGCCAGGAGGCGCCGCTGGCCTTCTTGCCTCCCTGGCCCTTTCCCCCACCAGCCTGCGCCTGTCGGTTCTGCTGCTGCTGCTGCTGCTGCTGCTGCTGCCACACATCATCCCAGTCGACGTGAATGCTGTGGTACTACAACAGGCCCTGATGTCGTAGTAGGAGGCGGTTAGGTCGTCCACGAACTCCTGGCAGAGCTCGTCGTACCCGCCTGGGTTGTGACGGTCCTTGCCCCGCCGCCTCTTGTCGCCCCTCACGTCGCACGCCCAGTTCCAGCCTTCCACGAAGAGCGCCCCGCAGGTGCCTTTCAGGCGGCTGATGAGCTCTGCCCAGGTTTCAGGCGGTTCTCCCTGTAGTCCCACTGGCGCCCACCGGATGTCGCAACGAGGCGCCTCGTAGAGGCTGCGGTATGGATCGTCCCAGCTCTAGCGTCGGTACGCGGCTTCCTCCCCCCATCCGCGGCGGCTGACGGTTGGAGTGTGCCGCCAGTGGAGCGGGGCACCCCAGGCGGCCTTGGAGTGGGTGTCGATGGCGCCTGCGCCCCACCTGCCCTCAGGCTGGAGCGTCGAGGGGCGCGCGGTACGCGTCACCGGCTAGGTTCGCAGTACCAGGCTGCATGGTGTTCCCGCTCGGGGCAGGGGTGCCATCAGTAAGTAGCACTGGCGGGGCGTCCTCCACGGGTGGTGCAGGCCAGGTGCGCGCTGCCTGTCCCGTCCCAGACTGTGGGCCACTCGGCCCCAATCCGTGCGCAGAGGTGCTAACGCGTGTGTACTTCTTCTACCGGCCCCGTCGCAGAGCCGCCCGCCCACCTCGTCAGCTAGCACGTGTCAGCATGGGGGGCGCGCGCCGCCGTCATCCCCTGGCCATCAGGCAGTGTCCCGCCTGCACGCCTGGCGCGATGCTGGCGCGCTGATGGCGAACAGTTGGCCGGATGGTGGGGGCGAATCCGAGGCGGTGCTCCTCGATCGTCTTCGTGCTCCCTCGCTGGTCTGGGCTGCCTTCCAGGTTGTAAGGATAGGGCGGGAGCGGGGGACCCTTCCCGTCGCCGCCTCCCTCGTCCCAACTCCAGTCTGGGGCGGGCAGATCCCTGGCCGTCTGCTCGTCTGGGGAAGGTGCGGCCTCGTCCTCGGTTGTCCCGGGAGCATCCTGGCCAGCCTGCCCCCCTGTTTGGGTCGGCCAGGTGGACGGTCCCGGCGCGTAGGATCGGTTCGGCCAGGGAGCCGACGGCGGGCCCTTCCTGTGGCCTTTGACTGGGGCCTTCGGCTGGGGCGCCAGCCGCCTGCCCCTGTGGCTGGCCTGGTGTGGCGCCCTGGGGGGCGTCGGCATCCTCGCCGGGAAGGGTGGGGCGGCGGCAGTAGGCGACGGCATGGGCACTCGTGTTGCGGATGCCTCGGCGCGCCAAGAAAGATGTCAGGACATCCCCGTCGTGTCCAGACGGGTCAGCGCCGGGCGTGGCCTTTCGCGCGGCCCTCAGGTGCTCGGATCCAGGCGACGACGTGGGCCAGGCGCGACGTGGGCCGGACCGGCCCGCCTGCCGCCCCAGGGCAAGTTGGCTGGGGGCCAGAGCTGCTGGCGTCGCCATGATTAAACCATCTTCAGGACAGGTGCGCGCGCTAAGTACGGTCCCAGCAGCGGGCGCCAGTCTTTGGTCAAAGTCCATAAGGAGGTCGTCGCCCATCCACGTGGGGACTTTGGCGACTCCCTTAGGGAGCTCTGGCTGGTGCCCGTCCCTGGCCGCGCGCTGACCCCCACCAGGACTGATCGCCCGGGAGACTACGTGGGCGAGCATGAGCTGCCGGCAAGTCCCCGCCCGGCTCCATATGCCTCCGAGCACACAGGGTATCCAGGGTCCCACCAGTGGCGCCTCCCCTTCCGAAGACCCCCCCGGAGCGTTCCCCGAGCTCCTCCAGGGGGCGCCCGGGGCTGTGCAGAAGTTCCAAGGGAGCCCCACGACGGTCCCAGGAGGCCCCCAGGCTGCCCCAGGAAGTCTCCAGCAGCACAATGAGGCCCCAAGAAGCCGCCAGAGTGCGCGCTGAGCACTTCCAAGATGGACAAAACAATTGGTTTCCTTTTCTGGAATTTCCATTCGGTGCCAACGCGTGTCTCCAAGATGGTCTCGTAGACCCAATTTGTCCCGAAGAGAGCTGCAATATTGCCCAAAGATAGCCCACCATTGCTGCGAATACGAAGCTTCAAGACGGCTTCAGACACCAAGGCGTTCTTTTCCAAGCCAACGACCCGATCGTCTGGACGCGGCCCCTCTTGATTGCTAATCGTACACCTGGTCCCACGGCAAGAAGAATTTGAGCGCGTGCGAAGTACGTGCGCGATGGGTCTAGTGGCATATACGGAAGATTTCCCCCAAGGGCGGGCATCGAGGGTTTTTGATACACAGGTTGAGTGACACACGAGCAGATCAGATCGAACAGTGTTACAATGACTGTTGCTCTTGCTGTTCTTGTTGCGGTTGTTGTTGTTGCTGCTGTTGTTGTTGTTGTTGTTGTTGTTGTTGTCGTTGCTGTTGTTGTTGTTGTTGTTGTTGTTGTTGTTGTTGTTGTTGTTGTTGTTGTTGTTGCTGTTGTTGTTGTTGTTGTTGTTGTGGTGGTGGTTACTGCTGCTGCTGCTGCTGCTGCTGCTGTAGTTGTTGTTGTTGTTGTTGTTGTTGTTGTTGTTGTTGTTGAACATTATTTATTCTAAAGAATAATTATTGTTGGGCCCCCTGGTGCGCGCCCCCCCTGCGCCGCCTAGGCCGCAGCTACATTTTCATCATTTTCGTGAGGAAGCCTCAGAAAAGAGGGTGTGTACAGGATCCGGTTGTTTTGTTGTAATCCGCTTTCCCTTGCAAAAAACAATAGAAAATGACATTTCTTGTTCTAATATAATCAAATTTCAAGAATCCCTTGCAAAAAATAAGGTAAAGTGGACATTCGCGCGCGCAAGACGAAATCCTTCCAAAACCTTAGTGTTCGCAGCGATTTTAACATAAAAACATCAAAAAACCAATGGTTTTTCAACAAAAAATTGTCAAAATCTCATCCCGCGCGCTCTTGCGGATTCGTAGGAAACCCAACACTTTTTAAACATTTCTGTCAAACGGGCTTTTGCGAGCAACTTTTTCGAACTTCTGCGACAACGGTTGCGCACCTGCCAGGGCCATCATCCCTGTCAAATAATACCATGCGGGACACATTCGTTTTTTCTTCGCGCGCGCACGCCGAAATCTTCAAAAACCATTGGGTTTCTTAGGAATTTTAGCACCGCGCAACATAAAATCATACGAATCGCACCGTAGGTCCTCGAAAAACATCTGTACGAATTTTCAAAATTTCTACCCGCGCGCGCTGTCCGAATCCTAAAAAACCAATGGTTTTTCAACATTACGTCAGGAACACGTTACCGTCCAGGAACACGTCAGGAACACGTTGCCTATTCTAGCGTCAGGAACACGTTACCACCAAAAACCAGTACAGGTGTCCAGTGTTGGAACAGGGGGAAAAGTCGTATACTAAGCTAGCGTCCAGAAAATGTTACCACAACAAGTCACTGTACCCATGCGCCAGTGTAGTAGCCACGGTCGTCCGCAGGCCACGAAGTGAAGTGTCCGAACGTCATAGGGCGGGAAGCTGGGTGTGGGTGGTGGCGAAGAGTCGTTTGGAAATGTGGTAGAGCTTGAACCGGCCCCCCCACAAAGTGGGGGTATTGCCCGCCTCCTATGAAAACCCTGGCACTGGTGAGAACGGAGTGTCCCCACGTGCTAGTAATTGAACATTATTTATTCTAAAGAATAATTATTGTTGGGCCCCCTGGTGCGCGCCCCCCCTGCGCCGCCTAGGCCGCAGCTACATTTTCATCATTTTCGTGAGGAAGCCTCAGAAAAGAGGGTGTGTACAGGATCCGGTTGTTTTGTTGTAATCCGCTTTCCCTTGCAAAAAACAATAGAAAATGACATTTCTTGTTCTAATATAATCAAATTTCAAGAATCCCTTGCAAAAAATAAGGTAAAGTGGACATTCGCGCGCGCAAGACGAAATCCTTCCAAAACCTTAGTGTTCGCAGCGATTTTAACATAAAAACATCAAAAAACCAATGGTTTTTCAACAAAAAAATTGTCAAAATCTCATCCCGCGCGCTCTTGCGGATTCGTAGGAAACCCAACACTTTTTAAACATTTCTGTCAAACGGGCTTTTGCGAGCAACTTTTTCGAACTTCTGCGACAACGGTTGCGCACCTGCCAGGGCCATCATCCCTGTCAAATAATACCATGCGGGACACATTCGTTTTTTCTTCGCGCGCGCACGCCGAAATCTCCAAAAACCATTGGGCTTCTTAAGAATTTTAGCACCGCGCATCATAAAATCACACGAATCGCACCGTAGGTCCTCGAAAAACACCTGCACGACTTTTCAAAATTTCTACCCGCGCGCGCTGTCCGAATCCTAAAAAAACCAATGGTTTTCCAACATCGAACGTAGGCTTAACAACTTCTGTGGGTGTGTACTCCACGCCAGTGTAGTAGCCACGGTCGTCCGCAGGCCACGAAGTGAAGTGTCCGAACGTCATAGGGCGGGAAGCTGGGTGTGGGTGGTGGCGAAGAGTCGTTGGATATTTGGTAGAGCTTGCACTGCCCCCCCACAAAGTGGGGGTATTGGCTGGCGTCGCATGAAAACCCTGGCACTGGTGAGAACGGAGTGTCCCCACGTGCTAGTAATTGTTGTTGTTGTTGAACATTATTAATTCTAAAGAATAATTATTGTTGGGACCCCTGGTGCACGGCCCCCCTGCGCCGCCTAGGCCGCAGCTACATTTTTCATCATTTTCGTGAGGAAGCCTCAGGTAATTCGATGTGATCAAGATCCGGTTGTTTTGTTCCCCCCCGCTTTCCCTTGCAAAAAACACTATAAAATGACATTTCTTGTTCTAATATAATCAAATTTCAAGAATCCCTTGCAAAAAATAAGGTAAAGTGGACATTCGCGCGCGCAAGACGAAATCCTTCCAAAAGCTTAGTGTTCGGAGCGATTTTAACATAAAAACATCAAAAAACCAATGGTTTTCAACAAAAAAATGTCAAAATCTCATCCCGCGCGCTCTTGCGGATTCGTAGGAAACCCAACACTTTTTAAACATTTCTGTCAAACGGGCTTTTGCGAGCAACTTTTTCGAACTTCTGCGACAACGGTTGCGCACCTGCCAGGGCCATCATCCCTGTCAAATAATACCATGCGGGACACATTCGTTTTTTCTTCGCGCGCGCACGCCGAAATCTCCAAAAACCATTGGGTTCTGTGGGTGTGTACCCCACGCCAGTGTAGTAGCCACGGTCGTCCGCACGCCACGAAGTGAAGTGTCCCAACGTCATAGGGCGGGAAGCTGGGTTTGGGTGGTCGCGAAGAGTCGTTTGGATATTTGGTAGAGCTTGTAATGCCCCCCACGAAGTGGGGGTATTGCCTGGTGTCGTATGAAAACCCTGGCACTGGGGAGAACACCACGCGTTCGGGTAAAATGATTTGTTGTTGTTGTTGTTGTTGTTGTTGAATATTATTACTTCTAAAGAATAATTATTGTTGGGCCCCCTGGTGCACGCCCCCCTCGCCGCGCCTAGGCCGCAGCCACATTTTCATCATTTTCGTGAGGAAGTCTCAGGCAAAACGGGGGAGTCCGGATCCGGTTGTTTTGTTGACGCCCGCTTTCCCTGTCAAAAAACAATATAAAATGACATGTCTTGTTCTAACATAACCAAACTTCAAGAATCCTTTGCAAAAAATGACACGAAGTGCACACTCGCGCGCGCAAGATGAAATCCTTCCAAAACCTTAGTTTTCGTAGCGATTTTAACATAAAAACATGAAAAACCCAATGGTTTTTCAAACAAAAAGTTTCAAAAATTCATCCCGCGCGCTCTTGCGGATTTCTTAGGAAACCCAATACTTTTTCAACATTTCTGTCAAACGGGCTCTTGCGAGCAACTTTTTCACGTGCTTCGAACTTCTGCAACAACGGTTGCGCGCCTGCCAGGGCCATCATCCCTGTCAAATAATACCATGCGGGACACATTCGTTTTTTCTTCGCGCGCGCACGCCGTCGTCGTCGGCCGCGGGGCCCTGAATAGTAGCCACGGTCGTCCGCATGCCACGAAGTGAAGTGTCCGAACGTCATAGGGCGGGAAGCTGGGTGTGGTGGTGGCGAAGAGTCGTTTGGAAATTTGGTAGAGCTTGAACCGGCCCCCCCACAAAGTGGGGGTATTGCCCGCCTCCTATGAAAACCCTGGCACTGGTGAGAACGGAGTGTCCCCACGTGCTAGTAATTGTTGTTGTTGTTGTTGTTGTTGTTGTTGTTGTTGTTGTTGTTGTTGTTGTTGTTGTTGAATACTATTACTTCTAAAGAATAGTTATTGTTGGGCCCCCTGGTGCACGCCCCCCTCGCCGCGCCTAGGCCGCAGCCACATTTTCATCATTTTCGTGAGGAAGTCTCAGGCAAAACGGGGGAGTCCGGATCCGGTTGTTTTGTTGACGCCCGCTTTCCCTTTCAAAAAACAATATAAAATGACATGTCTTGTTCTAACATAACCAAACTTCAAGAATCCTTTGCAAAAAATGACACGAAGTGCACACTCGCGCGCGCAAGATGAAATCCTTCCAAAACCTAAGTTTTCGTAGCGATTTAAACATAAAAACATGAAACACCCATTTTTTTTTTTTTTTTTTTTTTTTTTTTTTTTTTTTTTTTTTTTTTTTTTTTTTCAAAAATTCATCCCGCGCGCTCTTGCGGATTTCTTAGGAAACCCACTACTTTTTCAACATTTCTGTCAAACGGGCTCTTGCGAGCAACTTTTTCACGTGCTTCGAACTTCTGCAACAACGGTTGCGCGCCTGCCAGGGCCATCATCCCTGTCAAATAATACCATATGGGACACATTCGTTTTTTCTTCGCGCGCGAACGCCGGAATGTTACCACGAAAAACCAGAACAGGTGTCCAGTGTTGGAACAGGGGGAAAAGTCGTATACTAAGCTAGCTTACAGAAAATGTTACCACAACAAGTCACTGTACCCATGCGCCAGTGTAGTAGCCACGGTCGTCCGCAGGCCACGAAGTGAAGTGTCCGAACGTCATAGGGCGGGAAGCTGGGTGTGGGTGGTGGCGAAGAGTCGTTTGGAAATGTGGTAGAGCTTGAACCGGCCCCCCAACAAAGTGGGGGTATTGGCGGGCGTCGTATGAAAACCCTGGCACTGGTGAGAACGGAGTGTCCCCACGTGCTAGTAATTGTTGTTGTTGTTGTTGTTGTTGTTGTTGTTGTTGTTGTTGTTGTTGTTGTTGTTGTTGTTGTTGTTGTTGTTGTTGTTGTTGAATATTATTAATTCTAAAGAATAATTATTGTTGGGCCCCCTGGTGCACGCCCCCCTCGCCGCGCCTAGGCCGCAGCCACATTTTCATCATTTTCGTGAGGAAGTCTCAGGCAAAACGGGGGAGTCAGGATCCGGTTGTTTTGTTGACGCCCGCTTTCCCTGTCAAAAAACAATATAAAATGACATGTCTTGTTCTAACATAACCAAACTTCAAGAATCCTTTGCAAAAAATGACACGAAGTGCACACTCGCGCGCGCAAGATGAAATCCTTCCAAAACCTTAGTTTTCGTAGCGATTTTAACATAAAAACATGAAAAACCTAATGGTTTTTCAAAAAAAAAAAGTTTCAAACATTCATCCCGCGCGCTCTTGCGGATTTCTTAGGAAACCCAGTACTTTTTCAACATTTCTGTCACACGGGCTCTTGCGAGCAACTTTTTCACGTGCTTCGAACTTCTGCAACAACGGTTGCGCACCTGCCAGGGCCATCATCCCTGTCAAATAATACCATGCGGGACACATTCGTTTTTTCTTCGCGCGCGCACGCCGTCGTCGTCGGACGCGGGGCCCTGAATAGTAGCCACGGTCGTCCGCATGCCACGAAGTGAAGTGTCCGAACGTCATAGGGCGGGAAGCTGGGGGTGGGTGGTGGCGAAGAGTCGTTTGGAAATTTGGTAGAGCTTGAACCGGCCCCCCCACAAAGTGGGGGTATTGCCCGCCTCCTATGAAAACCCTGGCACTGGTGAGAACGGAGTGTCCCCACGTGCTAGTAATTGTTGTTGTTGTTGTTGAACATTATTTCTTCTAAAGAATAATTATTGTTGGGGCCCCCTGGTGCACGCCCCCCCCCCGCGCCGAGGCCGCAGCTACATTTTCATCATTTTCGGCAGAAGTCTTCAGCCAAAACGGGGGAGTCCGGATCCGGTTTGTTTTGTTACGGCCCCGCTTTTCCCTGTCAAAAAACAATATAAAATGACAGTCTTGTTTCTAACATAAACCAAGCTTCAAGAATCCTTGTAGCAAAAAATGACACGAAGCGTGCACACTCGCAGCGAGCAAGATGAAAATCACTTCCAAAACCATTAGTTTTCGTAGCGATTTTTAACATAAATTTTAACATAGAAACATGAAAAACCCATTTTTTTTTTTTTTTTTTTTTTTTTTTTTTTTTTTTTTTTTTTTTTTTTTTTTTTTTTTTTTTTTTTTTTTTTTTTTTTTTTTTTTTTTTTTTTTTTTTTAAAAAAAAAAAAAAAAAAAAAAAAAAATCAAAAATTCATCCCGCGCGCTCTTGCGGATTTCTTAGGAAACCCAGTACTTTTTCAACATTTCTGTCAAACGGGCTCTTGCGAACAACTTTTTCACGTGCTTCGAACTTCTGCAACAACGGTTGCGCGCCTGCCAGGGCCATCATCCCTGTCAAATAATACCATATGGGACACATTCGTTTTTCTTCGCGCGCGCACGCCGAAATCTTCAATTGCAGGGGGAAAAGTCGTATACTAAGCTCGCTTACAGAAAATGTTACCACAACAAGTCATTGTACCCATGCGCCAGTGTAGTAGCCAAGGTCGTCCGCAGGCCACGAAGTGAGGTGTCCGAACGTCATGGGGCGGGAAGCTGGGTGTGGGTGGTGGCGAAGAGTCGTTTGGAAATGTGGTAGAGCTTGAACCGGCCCCCCCACAAAGTGCGGGTATTGCCCGCCTCCTATGAAAACCCTGGCACTGGTGAGAACGGAGTGTCCCCACGTGCTAGTAATTGTTGAACATTATTAATTCTAAAGAATAATTATTGTTGGGACCCCTGGTGCACGGCCCCCCTGCGCCGCCTAGGCCGCAGCTACATTTGCATCATTTTCGTGAGGAAGCCTCAGGTAATACGATGTCATCAAGATCCGGTTGTTTTGTTGTAATCCGTTTTCCCTTGCAAAAAACACTATAAAATGACATTTCTTGTTCTAATATACTCAAATTTCAAGAATCCCTTGCAAAAAATAAGGTAAAGTGGACATTCGCGCGCGCAAGACGAAATCCTTCCAAAACCTTAGTGTTCGCAGCGATTTTAACATAAAAACATCAAAAAACCAATGTTTTTCAACAAAAAATTGTCAAAATCTCATCCCGCGCGCTCTTGCGGATTCGTAGGAAATCCAACACTTTTTAAACATTTCTGTCAAACGGGCTTTTGCGAGCAACTTTTTCACGTGCTTCGAACTTCTCCAACAACGGTTGCGCACCTGCCAGGGCCATCATCCCTGTCAAATAATACCATGCGGGACACATTCGTTTTTTTTTCGCGCGCGCACGCCGTCGTCGTCGGCCGCGGGGCCCTGAATAGTAGCCACGGTCGTCCGCATGCCACGCAGTGAAGTGTCCGAACGTCATAGGGCGGGAAGCTGGGTGTGGGTGGTGGCGAAGAGTCGTATGGAAATTTGGTAGAGCTTGAACCGGCCCCCCCACAAAGTGGGGGTATTGCCCGCCTCCTATGAAAACCCTGGCACTGGTGAGAACGGAGTGTCCCAGTCTTAAATGATTGTTGTTGTTGTTGTTGTTGTTGTGGGACACATTATATTTTATTCTAAAGAATAATTATTGTTGGGCCCCCTGGTGCACGCCCCCCCTGCGCCGCCTAGGCCGCAGCTACATTTTCATCATTTTCGTGAGGAAGCCTCAGGTAAAACGATGTGATCCAGATCCGGTTGTTTTGTTGTAATCCTTTTTCCCTTGCAAAAAACACTATAAAATGACATTTCTTGTTCTAATATAATCAAATTTCAAGAATCCCTTGCAACAAATAAGGTAAAGTGGACATTCGCGCGCGCAAGACGAAATCCTTCCAAAACCTTTGGGTTCGCAGCGATTTTAACATAAAAACATCAAACAACCAATGGTTTTTCAACAACAAATTGTCAAAATCTCACCCCGCGCGCTCTTGCGGATTCGTAGGAAACCCAACACTTTTTAAAACATTTCTGTCAAACGGGCTTTTGCGAGCAACTTTTTCGAACTTCTGCGACAACGGTTGCGCACCTGCCAGGGCCATCATTCCTGTCAAATAATACCATGCGAGTACGTATCAACTATCTTGTGAGTACGTATTATGTGTATCATGTGTATCATGTACCATATGCATCATATGCAACAGATGTTCTGTGGAAGGCTTAACAACTTCTGTGGGTTAACAAGGCTTAACAACTTCTGTGGGTGTACGAACGTAGGCTTAACAACTACTGTGGGTGTGTACTCCACGCCAGTGTAGTAGCCACGGTCGTCCGCAGGCCACGAAGTGAAGTGTCCGAACGTCATAGGGCGGGAAGCTGGGTGTGGGTGGAGGCGAAGAGTCGTGTGGATATTTGGTAGAGCTTGCACTGCCCCCCCACAAAGTGGGGGTATTGGCTGCGTCGCATGAAAACCCTGGCACTGGTGAGAACACTGAGCGTTCGGGTAAAGTGATGGTTGTTGTTGTGGTTGTTGTTGTTGGTGTTGTTGTTGTTGTTGTTGTTGTTGTTTTTGTTTGTTGTTGTTGTTGTTGTTGTTGTTGTTGTTGTTGTTGTTGTTGTTGTCGTTGTTGTTGTTGTTGTTGTTGTTGTTGTTGTTGTTGTTGTTGTTGTTGTTGTCGAACCTTAATTACTAAACAATTATTATTGTTGGACCCCCTATATTCGCCGTGGCGCTCTCGCCGAGGCGCCGGCCGCGTTTCCTTTGAAATTGAGGCTCACGCTCAGGCGTTTTGGGGTTCCGCCAAAACCGGCCCCCCAACAACAACAACGCTCCGGCTCGAGACTTCCTCCTTTTTTACTCGGGCTCGGTGCTCTTGCTCGCCGCCGAGAGCGGCTCCCGGGCCGGACGCCCGGGTCGGCGCCCGAGCCGGCGCCCGGGCGCCGGAAAATCGAGTTCCGAGGCGGCGCCGAAAAAAGGTCATTCCAATACAAATTTTTCTTTTCGAAAATGCTGAATTTCTGCTTCCGGCGCCCGGGAGGGAGGCCGTCCGGGCCGATTCCGGAGCTCGGGCCGGCACCCGGCCCGGCTCCCGGGCCGGACGCCCGGGTCGGCGCCCGAGCCGGCGCCCGGGCGCCAGAAAATCGAGTTCCGAGGCGGCGCCGAAAAAAGGCCATTCCAATACATATTTTTCTTTCGAAAATGCTGAATTTCTGCTTCCCGCGCCCGGGAAGCCGTCCGGGCCGATTCCGGAGCTCGGGCCGGCACCCGGCCCGGCTCCCGGGCCGGACGCCCGGGTCGGCGCCTGAGCCGGCGCCCGGGCGCCGGAAAATCGAGTTCCGAGGCGGCGCCGAAAAAAGGCCATTCCAATACACATTTTTCTTTCGAAAATGCTGAATTTCTGCTTCCGGCGCCCGGGAGGCCGTCCGGGCCGATTCCGGAGCTCGGGCCGGCACCCGGCCCGGCCGGCACACGGCCCGGCTCCCGGGCCGGACGCCCGGGCAGTTCCGATCGCGCCGAAAAGAGGCCGTTCCAATACACATTTTTCTTTCGAAAATGCTGAATTTCTGCTTGCGGCGCCCGGGAAGCCGTCCTGGGCCGATTCTGGAGCGGCTTTGGGCCGGACGCCCGAGCCGGCGCCCGTACGTGGTGCTTCTCTGCTTCTGGCGCCTGCGCAGCTTCCCGAGCCGCTTCTGAACCATATCTGGGCCGGTCCAGCGATAGGTTTCCTGGATGTGCTGAACCATCCAACTTTTTGAGACTTCTGCGTCTCAAGGATAGGGAGAGAAGACAATAAAGGAGGATCAAAAAGCAACGTCGCTATGAACGCTTGGCTGCCACAAGCCAGTTCTACTTACTTGGACTACTACTACCGTTACCACTACTACTAGTGCTACAGCCGCAACAACAATATCATCAACTGCTGCAACTACAACTACTCATCCTTCCTCCCCCTCCTCCCCCTCCCTTCTCCTCCTCCCCCTCCCTATCTCTCTCATCTCCCCCTCCTCTTCCTCATCCTCTCCCTCTGAGATGCGGGGCATGCGCAAGGCGATTGCGAAGGCGATGTGCCGTCCGAGCTATGGATGTTGAAGTTCCTCGGAAGAGGTGGTGGCCAAACCTTCTTGGGCGGGATATCTGGGTGAGGGAATATCGGATCCCGCATGCCAGAAAAATCACCCATGATGGGGTGTGTTATCCAGATGGATGCATGTGTCATGTGGAAGCATGGCGCATGAGGGTAAAATGATTGTTGTTGTTGTTGAACATTATTTATTCTAAAGAATAATTATTGTTGGGCCCCCTGGTGCGCGCCCCCCCTGCGCCGCCTAGGCCGCAGCTACATTTTCATCATTTTCGTGGGGAAGCCTCAGAAAAGAGGGTGTGTACAGGATCCGGTTGTTATGTTGTAGTCCGCTTTCCCTTGCAAAAAACAATAGAAAATGACATTTCTTGTTCTAATATAATCAAATTTCAAGAATCCCTTGCAAAAAATAAGGTAAAGTGGACATTCGCGCGCGCAAGACGAAATCCTTCCAAAACCTTAGTGTTCGCAGCGATTTTAACATAAAAACATCAAACAACCAATGGTTTTTCAACAAAAAATTTTCAAAATCTCATCCCGCGCGCTCTTGCGGATTCGTAGGAAACCCAACACTTTTTAAACATTTCTGTCAAACGGGCTTTTGCGAGCAACTTTTTCTAACTTCTGCGACAACGGTAGCGCACCTGCCAGGGCCATCATCCCTGTCAAATAATACCATGCGGGACACATTCGTTTTTTCTTCGCGCGCGCACGCCGAAATCTCCAAAAACCATTGGGCTTCTTAAGAATTTTACCACCGCGCATCATAAAATCACACGAATCGCACCGTAGGTCCTCGAAAAACACTTGCACGACTTTTCAAAATTTCTACCCGCGCGCGCTGTCCGAATCCTAAAAAAACCAATGGTTTTCCAACATTTATGTTACATGAGCTCGCGCGAGCTACTTTCGCACGCTCTTGCAACGGGGTTCGCGCGCCTGCCAGGGGCCACAATCCCTTGCGGTTGCGCCATAGGTTGCGCCCTCGGCCGCCGAGAATAAAACGTCCCCCTATTGGTTGCGCCATAGGTTGCGCCTTGGGAGCCGAGGCTTAACAACTTCTGTGGGTGTACGAACGTAGGCTTAACAACTTCTGTGGGTGTGTACTCCACGCCAGTGTAGTAGCCACGGTCGTCCGCAGGCCACGAAGTGAAGTGTCCGAACGTCATAGGGCGGGAAGCTGGGTGTGGGTGGTGGCGAAGAGTCGTGTGGATATTTGGTAGAGCTTGCACTGCCCCCCCACAAAGTGGGGGTATTGGCTGGCGTCGCATGAAAACCCTGGCACTGGTGAGAACACTGAGCGTTCGGGTAAAGTGATTGTTGTTGTTGTTGTTGTTGTTGTTGTTGTTGTTGAATTTTCATTTCTGAAGAATAATTATTGTTGATCCCCCCCACCAGTGCATACTGTTTTTTCTCAGTCAAAATGTGCCTCTCGACGCTCGCACCCTGTTTCTTGATAGGGAATGTTTTACCTAACATCGAAGACTGATAGGTTTCTAATAGTCTAAAAAGAGAGCAGCACATTACTCCACAAGGGGGGTCTGGGCAGCCGTTGGGGAGCCGTTGGGGGGCCGTTGGGGGGGCCGTTGGGGATTTCCGGGGGGGATCCGCGGAACCTCGTTTTTCGCATACAGTCACACACTTCGTGCTTTTCGACCTCCCAGAACTCCACTCCCGGGCCACATTCTGAATGCCCGGAGCGGAACCTCGCTTTTCGCAAACAGTCACACACTTCGTGCTCTTCGACCTCCCAGACTTCACTCGTTCACTCCCGCCAACTACAACTACTACTTCACTGTTACCACTGTTTCATCTCTCTTGCTCTTATTGCTACTACTACTGTGACTGTTACTGCTGCTGCATGCCTCCAGCTATGCTTCTACATATCGATGTTAGGTTGCTTTGCTGGGATAATATGTTTATGTTATTTTTCGTGCCGCTAGGTGTTGCTGATGTCCGGTCTGTGCGCGTGTCGTTGACGCTCCTGGAGGGGGCGCGGGCCCGGGGTTCGCTCTCGGCAGGCGAGCCGTCCCCGATGCCGCCGATGCCAAATGTTCCTGTGGGGCCAGCGGGTCGGTGTGCGATAAACAACGCGGTCGCGTAGGGCCGTCGGATTTGGTGTTGAGGATGATGGGCCTGTTTTCCACCACCACCATGAGTTGGATGGGGGGACGGAGGAGGAGGACGAGGAGGAGGAGGAGGAAAACGAAGAAGAGGAGGAAGAGGAGGAGGAGGAGGAGGAGGAGGAGGAGGACCCCCTCCCCCTCCAACTTATGGTGGTGGTGGTGGAAACCAGGCGCATCAGAGGGTGTCCCGAGCGAAACGCAGTTTTTTTACCTAACATCGAAGACTGATAGGTTTCTAATAGTCTAAAATGAGAGCAGCACGTTACTCCACAGGGGGGTCTGGGCAGCCGTTGGGTAGCCGTTGGGGGGCCGTTGGGGGGGCCGTTGGGGATTTCCGGGGGGGATCCGCGGAACCTCGTTTTTCGCATACAGTCACACACTTCGTGCTTTTCGACCTCCCAGAACTCCATTCCCGGGCCACATTCTGAATGCCCGGAGCGGAACCTCGCTTTTCGCAAACAGTCACACACTTCGTGCTCTTCGACCTCCCAGACTTCACTCGTTCACTCCCGCCAACTACAACTACTACTTCACTGTTACCACTGTTTCATCTCTCCTGCTCTTATTGCTACTACTACTGCGACTGTTACTGCTGCTGCATGCCTCCAGCTATGCTTCTACATATCGATGTTAGGTTGCTTTGCTGGGATAATTTTCTCAGTCAAAATGTGCCTCTCGACGCTCGCACCCTGTTTCTTGATAGGGAAAATCTTCCTGCTCAAACTGGCCTCCTGGCCCCCGGGTTACAACAACAACGGCTCCCGCATGAGACTTCCTTACAATTTAGCCTGGACCCCCGCTCCCGCCCGAGACTTCCTCGCATTTTATTCAGGAATCGCGCTTCGCTTGGGACTTCCTTACAATTTATTCAGGAATCGCTCTCCCGGCGCTCTGGAGTCGCGCTCTCGCTGGAGACATGCTTGCAACTTACTGAAAAATGGCCTTGCGTTGGAATTTCTTTCAATTCGCCCAAGCGCCGCGCTCCCGACACCCAGGCATACGCATTCCCTTCGTGTCCCCGCTGTCGCCCTTCTTGGCCTACTTCGTGCCCTTCGTGGCCCTGCTGTTCTCTCTCGCTCTCGCTTTCCCTCGTCGTCGCCGTCGTCGTCGTCGCCGTCGTCTTCGACGTCGTCGTCGTCGTCGTCGTCGTCGTGGTCGGTCCCCTGTCCGTCCCTCTTGGGGTCGGGTCGACGGTCCGCGGCCGCCCCGCCGATAAGCGCTGCCGCTGGCCAGGCCGACGGTCCGCGGCCGCCCCGCCGCTTGCCGGGGCCCGGCCTGCAGGGAAGAAAGGTATACCCCCCAAAAGGGGTTCGATCGAAGACGAAGAGGGCGGGTATCGAGGGTTTGGGAAATACGCGTTATTGGACACTCGAGCATATAAGGGTGAACAGTCTTAAACATATTATTGCTGTTGTTGTTGTAGTTGTAGTTGTAGTTGTAGTTGTAGTTGTTGTTGTTGAACATTATTTATTCTAAAGAATAATTATTGTTGGGCCCCCTGGTGCGCGCCCCCCCTGCGCCGCCTAGGCCGCAGCTACATTTTCATCATTTTCGTGAGAAAGCCTCAGAAAAGAGGGTGTGTACAGGATCCGGTTGTTTGTTTGTAATCCGCTTTCCCTTGCAACAAACAATAGAAAATGACATTTCTTGTTCTAATATAATCAAATTTCAAGAATCCCTTGCAAAAAATAAGGTAAAGTGGACATTCGCGCGCGCAAGACGAAATCCTTCCAAAACCTTAGTGTTCGCAGCGATTTTAACATAAAAACATCAAAAAACCAATGGTTTTTCAACAAAAAATTGTCAAAATTGTCATCGGGACAACGATCGGGACAAGCACAACCATCAGGACAACCATCGGGACAATCATCGGGACAACGATCGGGACAACCACAACCATCAGGACAACCATCGGGACAACCATCGAGACAACCATCGGGACAACCATATCCTCTCTCTCTTGTGTATTCCCACATCCCTCAGGAATTTGCCCTAAAGATGTGATCAACTATCTTGTGAGTACGTATCATGTGTATCATGTGTATCATGTACCATATGCATCATATGCAACAGATGTTCTGTGGAAGGCTTAACAACTTCTGTGGGTTAACAAGGCTTAACAACTTCTGTGGGTGTACGAACGTAGGCTTAACAACTTCTGTGGGTGTGTACTCCACGCCAGTGTAGTAGCCACGGTCGTCCGCAGGCCACGAAGTGAAGTGTCCGAACGTCATAGGGCGGGAAGCTGGGTGTGGGTGGTGGCGAAGAGTCGTGTGGATATTTGGTAGAGCTTGCACTGCCCCCCCACAAAGTGGGGGTATTGGCTGGCGTCGCATGAAAACCCTGGCACTGGTGAGAACACTGAGCGTTCGGGTAAAGTGATTGTTGTTGTTGTTGTTGTTGTTGTTGTGGTGGTGGTGGTGGTTGTTTTGGTTGTTGTTGTTGTTGTTGCTGCTGCTGCTGCTGTTGTTGTTGTTGTTGTTGTTGTTGTTGTTGTTGTTGTTGTTGTTGTTGTTGTTCGTAAGGGCGTTACCTGGAGGCCCCGGGGGGGGAGGGAAACGGGAAACGGGAAACGTGGGGCTCCCGTTTCCCCTTTTCGTCTTCTCCGGATTCGATCGGGATCCAATGGGATTCTAGACGCTTCGCGTATCCCCACCAGCCCGTCCAGAAACGACGCCCAGGCGAGTAGAGGGTCGTCCTGAGGGGCTTTTCGGCGTCTTGGGTGCCTCGGGGGGGCCTCTGTGGGCCGTTCGGGATCCTCTTTGGGGCCTCCTGGGGGCCTCTTGGGGCCTCTTGGGGCCATCTTGGGGCCTCTTGGGGTCTCTTGGGGGCCTCCTGGGGGCCTCTTGGGGGCCTCTTGGGGCCTCTTGGGGCCATCATGGGGCCATCCTGCGGCCTCTTGGGGCATCCTGGGGGCCTCTTGCGGCCATCGTGGAGGAAATCGATAAAAGAAGAGGGGAGCCTTAATTAGCGTTGCCCCCCTGAGAAGGCCAAAATGGGGCCAAAACCATAGTAAAATCAATGTTTTTGGCTTCCTCGCCGAGGCCGTTTTGGACGCTCTGACCGCTCCCCGCCCCTCCTGTCCAGGTCAGTGGGGAGGGGGTAGGGGGAGGGGTAAACCCCTCCCCGAAGGGGAAGAGGGAGGGGTGGAAGAGGAAACGCTCTAAACCACCGACGCCCAGAGGGCTGGTGGGATTCCATAGGAGTCCTATAGGGCTCCCTGTGGGGGGCCAGTGCCACGATCCTCGAGAGGACTGTGCCGAAATGAGGCCTCGGTGGAGCTCCCTGTGGGGCCAGGGCCACGATCCTCGAGAGAGGTGTAC
Organism: Prorocentrum cordatum; assembly: GCA_963575745.1. NCBI lineage: Eukaryota > Dinophyceae > Prorocentrales > Prorocentraceae > Prorocentrum > Prorocentrum cordatum. Next base: position 37,591 of record CAUYUJ010017141.1, on the reverse strand, counting down.
CGAAATGAAGCTTCGGTGGAGCTCCCTGTGGGGCCAGGGCCACGATCCTCGAGAGGGGTGTGCCGAAATGAGGGTCGGTGGAGCCCTCTGT
>CAUYUJ010017141.1:12500-32500 GCA_963575745.1 Prorocentrum cordatum | reverse complement strand
CAATGCGTTGCCTGCGCACGAAAGAGGGTAATGATGGGCCTGGTGAGGAGAACAAGACAAAACTGGCAAGGAAGACGAGGAGTAGAAGGAGGAGGACGAGGACGAGGAGGAGGAGGAGGATGATGCGGAAGAGGAGGAGCAAGAGGAGGAGGAGGAGGAGGAGGAGGAGGATGAGAATGTGGATGAGGATGGGGATGAGGATGAGGATGATGAGGAGGATGAGGACGATGTGGAGGAGGAGGAGGAGGAGGAGGGAACGAAAGGACAAATCATATGACTAATTACATCAACACTGCTAACAAAAAGAAAGTGAGACGACGAGTGCTAATGCGAATAAAAAGATGAAGAGGTGGAGGTGTAGGAGGAGTAGGAGCATGAGGATGAGGAGAAGCAGGGCACTCAGAGTAAACAGAGGAATGCATCAACGATGTTGCGAACTGCCGTTCCGTTCGAAGTCCCCTCTTCGTAGGGTCCACAGGCGTTCCTTCTCACTACGGGACGCACCATCGGAATGATGAGCGCTCAGTGGTCCTGCCGTCTTGGCGAGAACCTCGTTCTGAAGACCTGGGCGCTGTTAGGTGGTAGACCTACGGAATGCGAAGAGGTGGGACCATGCACTCCCAAGGATCAAGGGGGGGGGGTCCAGCGAGAACACCGTTTTGACAAGGCGCCGCCCTCCACCCTTGTGTTTCACCCGATCTTGCACGTCGGGCCGACTATCTGGAGGAAGCGTCCGGCGAGAGGCCCACTGTGAAAACGAGCAGCCGCCCATCCCTCTGACTGTCGCACATCTTTGCGCAATTCTGGCCAGAGTTCTGGTCGACGACTCAAACCAGAGCCCCATTATGAAAAGGAGCCGCCCACCATCCTTGTAATTGTTGGAGCGTTGACAGACGAATGTACGCGGCGCTAACTTGTGTTCCACATTTTGAAGACGAGCTGCTCGCCATCTTTGCACTATTCGGAAGCAGAAGCGTTCATGACGAACCCGCGCGGCGCTATGACGAGAGCCGCGTTTCGAAAAAACCTTGCCCTCCATCCTTGTAACAGCTGAAAGGTATTATAAGGCGAATGTGCGCTGCGCTCAGGCGGTATACGCGTAACTGTAGGAAATTCCGAGGTTTAGGGTCCGAAGAGGTGAGGAAGTCTCAAGCGAAACGTTAGGACCGCACTACCGACATGTCTGGTGGTGCGACGAGGATGCGTCGTACGGAAGAGGGACTGAGCAGTACGAGGAAGAGGAGGACTGGCGGGGCAGGCAGATTGAGAAAGGATAACCGACTGCTCCATTGTCGCTGGCCTAGAGGTTGACACCAACACCAATATCAGCGGTGTGCCTTTACAGAAGGAAGAAGATTCTGATCTCGGTGATGGTGGTAATAACTCTGCCTTCCGAGGGGGCCGAAATCTTGCCACCAACACCGAGATCTAGGACCATCTTCTTCTCTGTGGGGACGACACCCTGTGTTGGTGTTGGTGCCCATTCCTAGGCCTCCAACATATTGCGCTGGCCAACAGCCTGCGCCCCACTCGGGCCCGAGGTGACGGCCCAGGTGCACGGCGCAGTGCGCCAACCTCGGCCCGCCCCAAGACGGCGCGCGGTCGATCACCCTCTTGCCGCGCGCCTTCTGGGCCTTAAGGGCGGATGGGCCTCCCCCTTCCTCCCTCCTCCTCCCTCCTCCTCCTCCTCCTCCTCCTCCTCCTCCTCCTCCTCCTCCTCCTCTGGGCCTCAAGGGCGGATGGGGCACTGGGGCCCAGACGGTCTTGCCAACGGTCAGGCGCAGCCTGGAGAGGGCGGCGCAGTCGGCAAGCATTGGTTCCAACGCCCCTACGCCTTCAGTCCTCAGTCTGGCCACCTTTGCCAGGGCGTCTGCGCCAGGGGAGGGCCTGGTCAAAGCGCCTGAGGAGCAGATCTGCCGCGTTTGCAGAGAGCGGCGGGGAGAGCGGCCACGGGGAAGCTCCCTCGTGCTCCTGTCGCCAATGTCACAGCGGCACCGCTTCTGGACGTCAAGATGACGTCGAGACGGCCAAGATCGCCCACACACGGGTCTGGAGGCTTCCAAGGCGCCCCAAGACGCTTCCGATAGGCAAACACAATCGAAATCCTGGACGCCTCGTGTAACCCCACCAGCCCTTCCAGAAACGATGCCCAAACGAGTTGCCCTGATCGGGGAGGTGGAGGAGAATGCAGCTGAATAAAGGGCTTGGTAAGACGTCGTACCCCAAGAGAGCGAGGATGTGAGGAGGAGGAGGAGGAGGAGGAGGAAAGGAGGACCAGTGGAAACTCAAGACTCATCAACTCCCTCTTCACAGGCTCCTACAAGGGTTCATTCCCTCCTTGGGAAATGCCTCCCTGAGGCGTACCAAAGCACACCGTTCTCGGGCCAACGCCACGAATCAACATGATTGTTGTGTCTTGACGGTCCAGAAGCGTGCCAGAAAAGCATTCCTGAGATTTCAACACCGCGAACCAACGTTGTTGTTGCGCACTCACAATCCTGAGTCCTTCCAAAGCACCGTTTCTGGCCGTTTACCACGGGAATCTGCGAAACTCGTTGCCAATATTTCAACCGAATGTGCGTGGCGCTGAGGCGAGAGCTATATTGAAAAGGAACCGCCCTCAATCCGTGAAGCTCTTGCAATTGTTTGAAACATATGCTCGCGACGCTAAGGCGAGAGCCACATTTTTGAAAACGACCTGCCCTCAATGCGTGAAACCCTTGCAAAGTTACAACCAATGTGCGCGGCGCTATGGCGAGAGCCACATTTTGAAAATGGCCCGCCGTCAATCCGTGAAACTCTCGCAGTGTTTTGAAACGAATGTTTGCGGCGCTAGGGCGAGAGTCACATTTTGCAAACCCGCCCTCGATCCGTGAAGCTCTTGCAATGTGTGAGAACTAATCTGCGCGGCGCTAAGGCGAGAGCCACATTTTGAAAACCACCCAGCCTCAATCCGTGAACGCTTCATGGTCATACGTGGTGAGGAAGTCTCCAGCGAAACGCCCAGCTCGCCCTTTCGACCAGCCTCGGGGTGCGACAGCGAGGGGTCATGTATCGGAGGTTGGGGGGTGAGATCGCAGTGAAACGGAGACCCCCCACCGGGAAAATCGGTTTCGGTTTGGTATTCGTGTCGTGCGTGCGGGCGAGGCAAAGCTGCGCGTGATCCTCCTGTAGCTAGGCCGAAGTAGGAGCGAAAGTCCGTTCCCGTCCGCCGGTGGCTGGGAGGTGTCCCAGTTGGGCCTGGATGTGTTCCGGGTGTTCCGGGTGTCCCGGGTGTCAGTAGGAGCGAAAGTCCGTTTCCCGTCCGCAGGTGGCCGGGAGGTGTCCCAGTTGGGCCGGGCGGTGTCCCAGGTGTCCCGGGTGTCCCGGCGCTAACGCATGTCGCTAATTTCATAATTCTTTTTTTCGGCGCCTGCGGCGGGCTTTCTTATCCAATCCAGCTTATCTTATTCAATCCATCTTATCCAATCCAATCCATCTTATCTTATCCAACCCATCTTGTCCCATCTTATCTTATCCCACCCAATCCAATCCACCCAACCCAATCCATCAATTCATTTGTTTCTGCGCCTGCGGCGGGCCAATCCAATCCATCTTATCTTATACACTGTATTTCTTCTTAATGATCCAACCCATCTTATCTTTCCCAATTCATCTTATCCCATCCAATCCAATCCACCCAACCCAATCCATCAATTTATTTGTATCGGCGCCTGCGGCGGTCTTTCTTACCCAATCCAGCTTATCTTTTTCAATCCATCTTGTCCAATCCAATCCATCTCATCTTATCCAAACATCTTGTCCCATCTTATCTTATCCCACCCAATCCAATCCACCCAACCCATTCCATCAATTCATTTGTTTCTGCGCCTGCGGCGGGCCAATCCAATACATCTTATCTTATACATTCTATTTCTTCTTAATTATCCAACCCATCTTATCTTTCCCAATCCATCTTACCCCATCCAATCCAATCCACCCAACCCAATCCATCACATTATTTTTATCGGTGCCTGCGGCGGGCTTACTTATCCAATCCAGCTTATCTTTTTCAATCCATCTTGTCCAATCCAATCCATCTTGTCTTATTCAACCCATCTTGTCCCATCTTATCCCACCCAATCCAATCCATCAATTCTGGGAGAAAGAGAGAGAGAGGGAGAGAGAGGGCGAGAAAGAGAGAGAGAGAGAGAGAGACAGAGAGAGAAAGAGATATATGAGATCAAGGTGACAGGCTGGAGGTCAGTCAGGGTGGGCATTTGATTCCAATCCCCTCCCAAAACCTCCTTAATGCCCGCAGGGCGGTCGTATAGGTAAGGGAAAGGAACGGAAGAGGAGGAGGAGGAGGAGGAGGAGGAGGAGGAGGAGGAGGAGGAGGAGGAGGAGGAGGAGGAGGAGTAGGGAGAGGGGAGGGGGAGGAGGGAGGAGGAAGGAGGAGGAACAGGCTGTTGGTGATGATGATGATGATGCTGCTGCTGATGATGATGAGGAGGAGGAGGAGGAGGTGGAGGAGGAGAAGGCGCAGGAGGAGGAGGAGGAGGAGCAGAAGGAAGAGGAGGAAGAGGAGGAGGAGGAGGAGGAGCAGGAGGAGGAGGAGGAGGGCGAGCAGAAAAGGCTAGATGCCTTTTGGATGTCTTTCGGAGTCTCTTCGGATTTCTTTTGAGAGTTTCTTGGGGACCTCTTGAGGCGTCTTGGTGTCTTCGGGAGGCCTCTTGGAGCCTTCTGGGGGTCTCTTGGGAGCCTCTTGGGGTAATATTGGGGGCACTGTGGGGGCCTCTTGGGGCCTCCTGGGCAGCTCTTGGACCGTCTTGGGGCACCCTTTGGAGTCTTGGGGGTCATCTTGGGGCCATCTGTGAAGAGATCGATCAAAGGAGGGGGGCTCCTTTCCTCGCCCCCTCCCAGGATGCTCACATGTAGCCAAACCATGGGTAAACACAGTAAGTTTTGCCTGCTCGCCAGGGCTTCTTGGGGCGCCTTGGGTGCCTCTGGGTGGTCTCTTGGGGCCTCCTGGGGGCATCTCAGGGGCCTCCTGGGGGCCCCTTGGGGCCTCCTGGGCACCTCTTGACGCTCTCTTGGGGCACTCTTGGGAGCCTCGGGGGTCATCTTGGGGCCATCTTGGATGAGATCGATCGAACAAGGGGCCGTCTTACATTACGTAGGAACCCTCCCCCAGGAGGCCAACATTTGACCAAAACCTTAGTAACATGTGATTTTGGCCTTCTCGCCGAGGCCTCTCGGGGCGTCTTGCGTGCCTCTGGGAGCCTCTTGGGGCGTCTTGGGCGTCTCTTAGGAGCCTCGTGATTGCATCAAGGGGGCCCCTTGGGGCCTCATGGGCATCTCATGGGGCCGTCTTGGGGTACCCTTGGGGAGCCTCGATGGCCATCTTGGAGACATCTTGGAGGAGATCGATCAAAGGACAGGCCGCACTCAAGTAGCGCCCCCCCTTCCCAGGAGGCCAACATGTGACCACCACCGAAGTCTAATCAATGATTTTGGCCTTCTTGCCGAGGCCGTCTTGGACGCTCTAACTGGCCGAGACCCCCCCCAGAAAACTGGTAAACTTGTCCATTACCCTGTGAGCTGGTCCACTCCCCAGTTGTAGGCTTTGAAGATTCAGAAGCTGTAGAAACTTCAGAACCTTTCAAGAAGCTCCCTGGCAGCTTCCAAGGCGTTTTTTCACAGCTTCTAGGGCGCTCCTTGGCAGCTTCTAAGGGGCTCCTTTCCAGTTTCCAAGGCGTTCCTTGGTAGCTTCGAAAGCTATTCTTGGCAGCTTCGAAGGCATTACTGGATCGCTTTTAAGGTGCTCATTCTCAGCTTCTAAGATGCTCCTTGGCAGCCGGAATCTTTAGCAATCCTAAGGGATCTTCAGGAATCCCTACGAATTTCCAGGAATATTTCAGAATCCCTAGAGCCACTCGGGACCTTTAGGATTCCTGTGGGGTCCTTGAGATTCCCGAGCATTTTTGTGTGAATCTTCAGGAATCTTCATGAATCCGCATGAATCCGTTGGATTCTTCAAGGTTTCTTTTGGGGTCTTCAGCAATCCATCAGGAATTTCCAAGAGTCCTCAGGGGTCCTTGTTTTGTATACGTGTCGGTTAAGTGTTTTGCACCTTGACTTTACGTTTCGTATACGTGTTTGATACGTCGTGTATACGCTTTGTACGCGCTTGATATACGTTTCGTATGAGCCCCGGTGATCTTGTCGTAGGATGTGTTTGATACGTATTTGATACCTATGACATGCGTTTCACGTCGGTGTGCATACGTATTTTCGTATTGCATACTTGTCATATACGTTTTGTCTACGTGTCGGGTATTTGTCGGGTACGTTCTGTGCACTCTTCGTACATGTGTCGGATGCGTTTTGTTTGCGTTCTGTATGGGTTGTGTATACGTGTCGTGAACGTGCTGTATAGGTTTTGTGATCTGTTTGTCTGTACGCCAACGTGTTGTACACGTTTTGTAGTATGTTCGTGTACGTCCTTTGTGCGTCCCGTATATGTGTCGTAAAGGTTTCGTATACGAGGTGTGTACGCTTTCTGTGCTCCCCGTACACGTTTCGTACACGTATCGTTTACGCATCGTGGGGGACTTGCATGTGCTTCGCATACGTGACGTAGATGTGCCATATACGTTCGTGTGGCTCAATGTACGTCGTGCGTACGTTTTGCAAACGTTTGGTGCATGTGTCTTATACGTTTTGCATCGAACACGCCTACGGCGAATCACCGCCGCCCCCTGCCCTTTCGGAAACGCCTATGTGGCCGAACGTTGTGGCCAGAGGCCTGCTAAGCTATCGGACCATGTCATCCCCGAGTCGGTTTGGAAGCCTTCTGGGATCACGTGGGGGAGAAAGAGGAAGAGGAGGAGAAGGAGGAAAAAGCAGAAGGGAAAGGATGCCTCTTCGGAGCCTCTTGAGGCGGTCTTCGGCTGGATTGGGCCACCATCTTGGGACCGTCTTGGAGGCCTCTTGGGCTCTCTTGGAGCCTCTTGAGGACCTCTTGGTTTTTTTTTGGACTTCTCGGGGGCCTCTTTGGCCGTCTTAGGGCGTTCCTGGTCCGTCTGACGCCGTCGGGAGCCGTCTTGGGGGCCTCTCTGAACCGGCTTGGGGCCCTCTTGGGGCGCTTCGGGGCCGTCTTGGAGGCCGTCTTGGGCGTCTTGGAGGCCTCTTGGCCCGTCTTGGGACCCTCTTGGGGCCGTCTTGGCAGCCTCTTGGGCCGTCATAGGGCCATCTTGGAGGCCTCGTGGTTGATCGTGGGGCGATCTTGGGGGCCTCTTGGGCAGTCTTTAGCCGTCGGAATGCCGAGAAGAAGCAACTGCCAAAATCCTTCAAAACCTTATGGAAAATCAATGATTTCGGCCTCTTCGGCCCCTCCTGGAGGACCCCTTGGAGGCCTCTTGGGTCGTCTTGGGCCGTCTTGGAGGCTGCTCGGGCGACCTTGGAGGTATCTTGGACTCTCGTGGGCCGTCTTGGAGGCCGTCTTGGACCATCTTGGGCGGACTTGGAGGCCATCTTGGACCATCCTGGAGGCCATCTTGGGCCAACGTTGTCGTGGAAATCAGGACTTTGTGCAGATTACGCTCACACGATGAGCAGTTGATTTCCGTACTTATATTCAGTGCTCGAGCTTTCTGTGCGCGGTTTCATATCATACTTTGTACTGTGTCATTTGGCTGGGTACCCAGCCCACTGAATTTGGTAGAGGAAAAGAGACAATTTTCCCTTCTCAGATTACATCAGAGGTGATTGATATTTCATCTTGTTCTTCCAGCGAATCTTGTCGAGCATACCGCGACGAGTCGATACGACATTGGTAGTGCGGAGCTGGGTTGAAGTGATCTACTGACTCAATATGGCGTCATCGAGCACTGGAGCACAGAGCTATGAGTTCCAGAAGATCCCCACCTGGGACGGTTGGGCGGAGACAGAGTACCAAGCGGAAGTGGAACTACTCACGTTAGCCACGAAGGAGGGCGACAGGAAGCTGCTCGGACCTCGCTTGGTGCAGGCTCTACCGAAGAACACTGCGCACAGAAAGCTAGCTCTGCGCTTCCCTCGGACAGAAGATACGGCAGAATCGATCGTGGGCGAGAAAGGACCGAGCAATTTATTGAAGGCCTTACAGGAGAGCTTGGGCAAGCAGGTCTCAAGCGATGTGGTGGATAAGGTATTCGCTTACTACTACGATCGGAAGACATCGGGACCGAGGGTGAGGAAGCTCGGACAGAGCATCGGCCTCTACGCGGAGCAAGAAGAGGACGCTTACCAGGATATCGAGAAGAGTGTCCGAGCGATCTGCCCGGACATGGAAGCGATGGGCCTGATCCCAGACGAGCTGCGCGGCATCATCTTTCTCGTGAGTGCCAACCTAGACCCGACTGAGCGCGCCACTGTGGTGGCCGGATTCTCCGACTGGACGATCGAGGCCGTGATCGAGAAGCTCAAGAACGTGTGGTCGGACAAGGACCTGGCGGCCAGGGGCAACATCGCGGCGAGGCGCCGCGACATGAGGAACCAGAATAATCGAGACTTTCGGCGGGTTCCGGCGAAGGCCAACTACCAGGACGAGGAGGATGATGACGAACATGGCTTCTACGAGGGAGAAGGTGCGGACAGCGAGGAGGCCGACGTGAACTACGAGAACGAGGAGCAGGCGATCGAGGACCTGGAGGCGCTAGAGGCCTACGCGGAGGACGGACGCGGAGGTCTACGCGCAGGATGCCCACCGGACGTTCACGGAGGTCAAGAATATGCTGGCGGAGGCTGCGAAGAACAGGAGCGGCTACTTTCCAGTGATTGGGATCGGCCAGTTGCCCGAGGAGACCGCCAAGGACTCCAAGACCGCGGTCGCCCCCTGGCCTCAGGGTGGCGAGAGGCGGGCTCCACCCTCGCCACAGTTAGCGGGGAGACGCCCGGCGAAGGGCGCAGGCAAAGGGAGAGGCATCAGGTGCCTCATCTGCTCAGGACCTCGCCGCGCAGTGGATTGTCCCAAGAGGAGCAGCGCAGGCGCGGGCGGCAACGGCGTGCAGATGGCCAACGGACAGCTGGCGGTGTTCGCTGACACTCCGACGGAAGTACAGGATCCTACCAGCACAAGCAACAGCAACGAGGGCATGAACGCCGACGAGGGTCAAGCTGGATAGGTACACGAGGAGATGGTTGGCTATGCTATCATCGACACCGGGGCCACAAAGAGCATGATCGGGCTTGATCTGGCCACCTCCATCCAGGGCGTGATCCGCCAGGGGACCGGCGAGGACCAAGTGGGGATGGACAACTCCAAGACCACGAAGTTCACTTATGCAGGTGGAGGCAAAGGGGGGTCCATCGGGAGGTTCGGCCTCGAGCATCCTGTGGCTCTCGTTGAGGGCAAGAACAAGCTGTGGTTCGACCTCGTGGAGTCCAAGTCGCCGATGCTGCTGGGCCTCGACTACCTCGAGAAGTCCAGGGCCGACCTGATCAAGGAGAAGATGGCGCTCGTCTACCCAGACGGGCACGAGGGGCCGGTGGCGCGGCTCTCGAGCGCGCACTACGCGCTGCCCATCTTGTGATGGGGCCCAGCCGGAGGCGTGAGCACCTCCGAAGGATTGGGAAGAAAAAGGAAGTGCTCAACCCCCGTGGCCACCAAGACGGACCCATCTCCAGACCTCCAAAAGGCAAGCGTGTCAAACAGACACCGAGATCACGCTCTTTTATTTAAAAAACCACCGTGCAACCAATTCTCCGTTGGAAACATTCGGGAAGCTCGCCGGAGGCCAGCTCGCTAGGAGGAGGAGTTCGGAAGCTTAGCAGGCGAGGTCTTGAAGGCCTGCTTCATCATGTGCCCGACAGACCATGTCATGAAGTATTACAAGACCGTGCGCAAGATAGATCATGTCATGCAGTACGGCTACTACATGCACGAGATAGGTTATGTCATGCAGTGCGGCCACCGTGCGCACGAGACAGACCGCGCCATGATGGTCGCAGTGCACAGGAGCATGCGCGCGCATTGACAGTCGAACATGACAGCAGGATCTGGTTCTCTCTCAATTTTGCTTTCCTCCTCCACAGCCACTGGTTTGCAGAGCGCGCTCCGGGAGGGGCTTCCGAGTTGTCCGTCAGACCTACATGTCGAGTCCTCAGGGGCCATGCGAGCCCCCCGTGAACGAGATTTCAGACGAGTTCGATCAGTGGGACCTGGTTGTGGACCGCCGTGCGGTGCCCGTCGCGGCGGGCTCGCCATCCTTGGCGCAGCCGTCGCCGTCGGCTGCCTCGGCTGCCGAGCAGCTGAACCCCGTCCAGTACTACGAGGACCTGAAGGACCAGACCATGGAGCTGTTTGCGGTCACCGACCCGGACGCGCAGGAAGAGATGAGGGAGGCTGCGGCGCGCCAGGCAGCCAAGTACGGCCTACTCGCGGAGGTGGCCCAGTTAGCCAGAAAGGGAACTCTACCCCAGTCCTGGAAGTATTTGCTCGCCGAGGCGGAGGCAGCGTGGTCCGAGGACAGCGGCAGGGCTCTGCAGGTGGACGCCGAAGTGAGGGAGATGCCGACGGTGCCGAGGACCAAGAAGCGGGGAACGACACCGCCGAAGGCCATGGGCGGGCAGTCTCGCACATTGACGACCGAAGGGCCAGACGCGCCGGAACCGGCATCATCAGCGACCTTCCAGAAGAAGCTGCCCTCGGACAAGCCGACTCGAGGGTCCCGCGCCACATCAGTCCACAACAAGAAGGGGCCGGGGCCAACCAAGGACCCCAACCCAGAAGGCGCGAAGGAGAGCAACAGGTGGCAGCGCTTGGTGATGCGGATCCAGTCTCGGAAGCGCTGGTCGCAACAGGCGCAGCTCCTGAAGTGCAGCAAGGGCGGGCGCCCCAAGAAGTTCACGCCTGCGGTGGGCTTCGGGAGTCAGCTCGGACGGTGGAGCTGGAGGGGGATTGCTCACGAGTGGTGAGTCATCGGGCGCTGCAAGCAGCAGCCCCCCTCGACAACCAGAGCTGCCTGCAGCTGAGCGCCGTGGCCCGCCAGGGCCGCACGGACATGATGGAGATCTGTGTCCCGCCGGATAGCCCCCTCAGCAGTGAGGTCGAGAAGATAGGCGGTCGCGCCACGCGACTGGGACTCTTCGACCAGTTCGACTGCAGCAAGAAAAGCTCGGTGGAGAAGGCGAAGAGGCTGATCGAGGAGGGAAGGCCCCGCTGGGCTCACGCGTCTCCACCGTGTACTCCGTTCTCTGCCCTGCAGAACGGCAGGCCCAACACCCCGGAGTCGCAGGAGAAGCTGGTCAAGGCCCGGAAGTGGGGCCGCCGAGTCATGGGGAACGTCTTGGAGGTATTCATTTATGCATGGAAGGAGTGCGGCACAGAGATCTCCATCGAGCATCCCTTGAATGCCAGCTCCTGGCGGAGCATCGAGGAAATGTTCAACCTCTGGGAGCAACTATACGAGACCATCAGCTACGGATGCGGCTGGGGTATGAAGAGCGAGGTGACCGGAGGCCTGGCCAGGAAAGGGTGGAGAATCGTTACTTCGAGCCAGAAGCTCGCGGACCGCCTTCGCCGAAGGTGCACAGGGGGCCACGGGCGCACCGCGATCGAGACCGGGCTCGTGAAAGTGGGCCGCCACCATCCTGGAGCAGGACCCTGCCGACTACTTCGAGATTCAGTAGATCACGGCAGTCTCAGGTCGATAAGATCGCATTCACTGAGAGAAGGACACGAAGATGATGGAGGACATCGATCCGACAGTTATCGACCTGGTGAAGAAGGAGCTGATGAGCATCCACACCAACATGAACCACATGGGGACCAACGCGATGAAGGCCTACCTCCGGCGGAAGGGAGCTCAGCCTTGGGTGATGAGTCTGGCTGGTCAGCTCAAGTGCAGTGTGTGCGAGGCTACAGCGAGGAGGGAGCCTATGCCCGTGGCCTCGGGACAAGACGCCGAGCCCCTGGACGTGATGCAGATGGGCGGCTTCGACTGGATCCACCCAGTCACTCAGGCCAGGGCCCGAGGTGCACTCATGGTGGACGAGTGATCCGCCAAGTCAGTGCCCGTGATTCATGCCGCCGCGCCAAATAAGGGTAGCGCTGGAGAGACTTCAGCGGCCGTCGTCTGGGACACCTTCGTGAACTCCTGGGCCCGTTACTTCGGGGCCCGGCAGGTGCATGCGGGCCAGAGATCCTCCGCGAGAGCGCTGCACACCACGGCGTGCATTGGGAAATCGGCCCCGCCGAAGCTCACTGGAAGCATGGGCGCGTGGAGGTCACCATCAACCTGCTGAAGGTGGCCGCGACCAGGATGGCCCTCATGGACCCCTGGTGCCCGATCCAGGAGATCTTCAGTTGGTGCGCCGCCGCCTATGCCGAGATGTTCAGGGTCTCAGGCGCCTCCCCGGATCAAGTCATCTTCGGACGTCAATTGCGACCTCTGGACTCGCAGCTCACCGGGACGGTGGTGCAGCTGCAGGCTGAGACCGAGAAGGGGGCGAGCGCCGAGATGATGATGTGAAGACGCATGATGGCCAGGAAAGCGTTCGCCGAAGCTCTGGCAGACCGGCATGCTCGCTTAGCCGCCTAATCCAAGACGAGGAAGTTCAGGACTTGGGAGACCTGGGTAAAGCCAGGCAGCCGAAAGGACAAGGTCAAGAAGTCGAAGGGCGAGTTCTTCGGTCCCGCGCTGGTCGTCAACCGGTTCTTCAAGCACGATAAGGGCGAGGCGCCCCCCCGGAATCTGGTACTGATCTACCGCAACAACCAGCGGGTGCTGACAATTCCCCAACAACTACGGCCAGCCTCGGAGCACGAGAAGGCATTGCACGCAATTCTTCAGAAGGCGAAGCCCCTCGAGAGGCGCCCAGTCCTGGATGCCCTGGATATTGGCGCCAGGTATTGGAGCCTGAGCTGTCAGCGACCCCCGGAAGGAGTCGATCATGACCGAGACGAGCGACAGGTGCCAGCTGAAGAACCAGAGGCTCAAACAGGTCCAGATCATGAAGCAGAAGAAGAAACGGGAGAGGCAAGACCCGCTGACGAAGAAATGCCCGCTGCAGAGTCACCCGGTGGCGAGGGAGTGCCAGTCGGGACAGACGAAGATAGCGACGCCCCGGACATTGAGATCACAGGCGAGCCCGATCAAGAGGAGATCCCACCGTCGAGTGCAGGTCCTTCAACACCTCCACGTCCAGCTGAGATGGCCCGTGATGTCTACGACATCAAGAAGAACCCGCTCCTGGACGACTTGCCCGTGTGGATCAAGCGAGAAATCGGGCGAGCTACTCCGGGGGCGTCGTCGAGCTCTCCAGGGCCCCCATCCAGAGAAGAGGGCTAGGGCCGAGGACAATCTGGGAGTGTCGGAGATATTCGCCAACCTGAACGAGACGAGGGAGGTCTACACAGCCGAGTTCGTGATGGAAGGTGACTTACTGGCAGCGTTCAGCGAGAAACCCAAACAGACCCTGAAGAAAGCAGTCAAGAAGGGCCAGGTGGATATCAACATGCGAAAGGCCATTCCCGAGGTGATGGCAATGGTGGCAACTGCGGAGATGGTGGAGGTCAACAATTGGATGCGCAATGAGGTGTGTGAGGCAGCCCTGTGCCGAGCCGGAGTGAAGCCCATGAAGATGAGATTGCATCTCGTTCTGAAGGACGAGGGGAAGGTGAAAGCCAGGCCGATCTTGCCGGGTTTCCAGGACCCGAGATTGGCGACCATAGAGACATCCTGTCCAACGGTACCGTCGCGAGGCCGAGACGCTCTGCAGCTGTCCGAGGACGAGTGCGTGAAAATGCTGAAGGCAGCCTACGGTTTAGTGAACGCACCCAGGGAGTGGTACGAGAATGTGGCCAGTGACTTCGAGAAGCTGGGCAACGTGGCCATGACTCTGGAGCCGTGCCTCTGGATCAAGTACGACAGCGCTGGGAAGGTCGAGACGGTGATCTTCGTGCATGTTGACGACTTCGTGATCGGAATACCTACCTCCCCATGTAGGCCAGAGGGGCCTCTTCGAGGTGCAGGTACTCTACCGCTGGGGGTCATGGGAAACAGGTTTTATCATTCAGTGCGGCTCTGAGTATTTGCAGTTGGCCGATTTCACCATCGTCCAGAGCTTAGCGAAGGCGGTGCAGAAGGTGGAGGCCATCGAGCTGACCAAGCAGGAGCAGAAGCTGAAGGATGACGCCCAGCTCTCAGACAGCCTCAAGTCTCGGTGCCGCGGGGCTTTGGGCAGCACCATGTTTCTGGCATCGCAGGGAATGACGTGGCTGGTCGGAGAGACCAGCATCCTCGGAGGAGAAGTACCTACGGGCACTATGGCCACTGTCAAGAAGATCAACAAGCTGGTACGCACGGCTCGCGAGACGTCATGGATTACGATCGTATTCAAGCCAATGAAGGACCCAGTGTTTGTCACTTGGCACGATGCGGCCTGAAAGTTGCGGGCGGAAGTCGGGCGGATCCCAGGGCGGGATGATCCTGGCCATGGCCGAGAGAAAGACCCTGGAGGGGCAGCGAACCAGCGTCACCGTGATCCAGGCAGCCTCCAGGAAGCTACCCCGCGTAGCAAGAAGCTCTCTCAGCGCCGAGATCCAGATGGACACCGTGGCTAATGAAGCTCAGGAGTATGCACGACTCGCCTGGTGCGAGATGATGAACGGCCGTAAGATCTTTTACCGCGAGATCAACCAGTGCCTACAGACAGTGCCAGGGGCTCTAGTGACCGACTGCAAGGCCATGTACGACAGCATCGCGCGCGCCTGTTCGTCGGGATATGGCTGCGACGACCAGAGGTCCGCCATCGAAGCCCTGGCAATTAGACAGAGCATGAATGCAGCCGTAACCGTACTACGGTTGATCCACTCCGAGGCGATGATTGCTGATGGACTGACCAAGCTGGAGTCGCTCGCGTTGCAGGTGACTTTGAGCTTCTACATCAAGCAGGAGTGGGCCCCGGTGCAGGACCCGTGCTTCACCTCAGCCAAGAAGCGCAAGGCGATGAAGCTGAACACCTTCGACTGGATGGACGAGGGTGGTATCGAGAGGCCCCCCTTGGTGCCAGAGTTCCTGGACGGAGATCCAGAGAGTGACTTCGAGGATGAGCAGGAGGAGACCTCGGTTCGCGTGTCAGCTGGTAGGCAGGCCTGCCTCCCGTCTTTCGCCGCCTTGAAACATAGCTCCCGATCTCAGAAGCTAATTTCTGGGGTGGAGGTTTTCCGCTTGCAGTAAGGGTTCGGACTGCACTGAACCCCCCGTGTCGTTGAAATCAGGATTTTGTGCAGATTACGCTCACGCGATGAGCAGTTGATTCCCGAACTTTATATTCAGTGCTCGAGCTTTCTGTGCGCGGTTTCATATCATACTTTGTACTGTGTGACTTGGCTGGATACCCAGCCCACTGAGTTTGGTAGAGGAAAAGAGACATTTTCTTTTCTCATATTACATCATAGCTGATTGATATTTCATCTGGTTCTTCCAAGGAATCTTGTCGAATATACCGCGACGAGTCGATACGACAAACGTGGCCATATTGGAGGCCATCTTGAGCCGTCTTGGGAGATTTTTTTTGGGGATTGGGGTCCTGGGCAATCTTTCCGGGTGGTCGCCGGGGCGGACCGAAGCCCCAGGGGGAGTTATTTTGGAAAAGAAAAAAAACCAAAACCGAGAGGGTTCAGCACGCCAGGCACCCATGTGATAAATCAACAGTGGGCGGCGGATCGAAGACGCCTTCGGCGAATCACCGCCGCCCCTTTCCTTTTTGGAAGCGCCTATGTGGCCGAACGTTGAGGCCAGACCTGCCAAGCTATCGGACCATGTGTTCCCCGAGTCGGTTTGGAAAGCCTTCGGGGAACACGTGGGCATCTTGAAGGTCATCTGGGCCGTCTTGAGGCCATTTTGAATCTTTCGGGCCTTCTTGGAGGACGTCTTGGAGGGCTCTGGGACTATCTTGGAGGCCTCTTGGGGCCGTCTTGGGCCCCTTGGGCGATCTTTGGGGGTATCTGGGCCGTCTCGGGTCGTCGGAAGGCCGAAAAGAAAAAACAAATGCCACAATCCTTCAAAAACTCATGGGACATCAATGATGTTGGCCTTTTCGGGCCTTCCTGGAGGCCCTCTTGGAGGCCTCTTGGTCCGTCCTGGGCCATCTTAGGGCCATCTTCGGCCGTCTTGGTGGGCTCCTGGCGTCTGGCGCCGTCGGAAGCCGTTTGGGGCGCCTCTCTGGGCCGACTTGGGGCCATCTTGGAGGCCATCTTGGGCCTCCAAGATGGCCTCTTGGGCGTCTCAAAGGCTTCCTGGGCCGTCTTGGGGGCCTCTTGGGGCCCTCTTGGGAGTCTAGTGGGCCGTTCTGGGGCCATCTTGGAGGCCTCTTGGGCGATCTTTGGGCGATCTTTGCGGGCTCTTGGGCCGTCTCGGGCCGTCGGAAGGTTGAAAAGAAATAAATGTCAAAATCCCCCCCAAAAAACCTGCGGAACATACGTTTTTTTTTTTTTTTTTTTTTTTTTTTTTTCTTTTCTGGTCTTCCTGGAGGACCTCTTGGAGGCATCTTGGGCCTTCTTGGGCCAGCTTCGAGCCAACTTCGGCCACCTTGGTGGGTTCCTGGCCCGTCTGACGCCGTCGGGAGCCGTCTTTGGGGCCTCTCTGAACCAGCTTGGGGCCCTCCTGGGGCGCTTCGGGGCCGTCTTGGAGGCCATCATGGGCGACTTGGAGGCCTCTTGGTCCGTCTTGCGGCCCTCTTGGGGCCCTCTTGGGGGCCTCTTGGGCCGTCATGGGGCCAGCTCGGAGGCCTCGGGGTTGATCTTGGGGCGATCTTGGGGGCCTCTTGGGCCGTCTGCAGCCGTCGGAAGGCCGAAAATAAGCGAATGTCAAAATTCTTCAAAACCCAATGGGAAATCAATGATTTTGGCCTCTTCGGCCCCTCCTTGAGGACCTCTTGGAGGCCTCTTGGGTCGTCTTGGGCCGTCTTGGAGGCCTCTTGGGCGAACATGGAGGCATCCTGGACTCTCTTGGGCCATCTTGGGGGCCGTCTTGGACCATCTTGGGCGGACTTGGAGGCCATCTTGGACCATCTTGGAGGCCATTTTGGGCCAACGTTGCCATCTTGGAGGCCATCTTGGAGGATTCTTTTCCGGATTGAGGTCCCGGGCAATTTTTCTGGGTGGCTGGCGGGACGGACCGAAGCCATTCGAAGACGCCTACGGCGAGTCACCGCCGCCCCCTGCCTTTCTGGAAGCGCCTATGTGGCCGAACGTTGAGGCCAGACCTGCCAAATTATCGGACCATGTGTTCCCCGAATCGGTTTGGAAAGCCTTCGGGGAACACGTGGGCATCTTGAGGGTCATCTTGGCCGTCTTGAGAGCATTTTGACCCTTTTGGGCCTTCTTGGAGGACGTCTTGGAGGGCTCTTGGGCCATCTTGGAGGCCTCTCGGGCCGTCTTGGGGGCCTCCTGGGGCCGTCTTGGGCCTCTTGGGAAATCTTTGGGGGCACTTGGGCCGTCTCGGGCCGTCGGAAGGCCGAAAAAAAGCAAATGCCACAATCCTTCAAAAACTCATGGGACATCAATGATTTTGGCCTTTGCAGGCCTTCCTGGAGGCCCTCTTGGAGGCCTCTTGGGCCGTCTTGGGCCATCTTAGGGCCATCTTCGGCTGTTTTGGTGGGCTCCTGGTCCGTCCGACGCCGTTGGAAGACGTTTGGGGGGCCTCGCTGGGCCGACTTGGGACCCTCTTGGAATGCTCCAGGGCCGTCTTGGAGGCCATCTTGGGCGTCTTAAAAGCTTCCTGGGCCGTCTTGGGGGCCTCTTGGGGCCGTTTTGGGGTCTCTTGGGCCGTTCTGGGGCCATCTTGGAGGCCTCTTGGGCGATCTGTGGGTGATCTTTCGGAGCTCTTGGGCCGTCTCGGGCCGTCGGAAGGCCGAAAAGAAGCAAATGTCAAAATCTTAAAAGACAGCCGAAGGAAAACCAGTGTTTTGGCCTTCTCTGGCCTTCCTGGACGCTCTCTTGAAGGCCTCTTGGGCCGTCTTGGGCCAGCTTCGAGCCAACTTCGGCGATCTTGGTGGGTTCCTGGCCCGTCTGACGCCGTCGGAAGTCGTTTGGTCGGCTTCTCTGGGCCGACTTGGGGCCCTCTTGGGGTGCTCCAGGGCCGTCTTGGAGGCCATCTTGGGCGTCTTCGAGGCCTCTTGGGCCGTCTTGGAGCCCTTTTGGGCCCTCTTGGGGGCCTCTTGGGCCGCCATGGGGCTATCTTGGAGGCCTCTTGGGCGATCTTGGGGCGATCTTGGGGGCCTCTTGGGCCGTCTTGGGCCGTCGGAAAGCCGGAAAGGAGGAAATGCCAAAATCTTTCAAAGACCTTAGGAAAAGCAATGTCTTTGGCCTCTTCTGGCCTTCCTGGAGGCCCTCTTGGAGGCCTCTTGGGCCGTCTTGGAGGCCTCTTCGGGGCCTCTTAGGCCGTCTTGGGCCAGCTTGAGGCTATCTGAGGCCGTCTTGGGTGCATCTTGGGCCGTCTTGGAGGCATCTTGGGGCCATCTTAGCCGTCTTGGAGGCCATCTTGGCCGTCTTGGAAGCATCTTGGAGGCCATCTTGGGCCATCTTGGAGCCGCCTGGGGCAGGAAAACCCGCGGCAACCACATCCGGAAGAGCCTCCCGGGACCCCGGCGGGACGCGCCGAAGGCCCAGGGGGAGTTCTTTTGGAAAAAGAACCAAAACCGAAACCGAGAGGGTCTAGCACGCCAGGCACCCCTGCGATGAATCGACAGGGGGGCGGCGGATGGAATACGCCTACGGCGAATCACCGCCGCCCCCTGCCTTTTTGGAAGCGCCTATGTGGCCGAACGTTGAGGCCAGACCTGCCAAGCTATCGGATCATTGTTCCCCGAATGGGTTTGGAAAGCCTTCGGGGAACACGTGGGCATCTTGAAGGTCATCTTGACCGTCTGGAGGCCATTTTGACCCTTTCGGACCTTCTTGGAGGACGTCTTGGAGGGCTCTGGGGCCGTCTTGGAGGCCATCTTGAGCGTCTTGGAGACCTCTTGGGCCGTCTTGGGGGCCTCTTGGGGCCGTGTCTTGGGCCTCTTGGGCGATCTTTAGGGGCACTTGGGCCGTCTCGGGCCGTCGGAAGGCAGAAACAAAGCAAATGCCACAAGCCTCCAAAAACTTACGGAAAATCAATGATTTTGGCCTATTCGGGCCTTCCTGGAGGCCCTCTTGGAGGCCTCTTGGGCCGTCTTGGGCCATCTTAGGGCCATGTTCGGCCGTCTTGGTGGGCTCCTGATCCGTCTGACGCCGTCGGAAGCCGTTTGGGGGGCCTCTATGGGCCGACTTGGGGCCCTCTTGGGGTGCTCCAGGGCCGTCTTGGAGGCCATCTTGGGCGTCTTCGAGGCCTCTTGGGCCGTCTTGGAGCACTTTTGGGCCCTCTTGGGGCCGTCTTGGAATGCTCCAGGGCCGTCTTGGAGGCCATCTTGGGCGTCTTACAGGCCTCCTGTGCCGTCTTGGGGGCCTCTTGGGGTCGTCTTGGGGCCCTCTTGGGCCGTTCTGGGGCCATCTTGGAGGCCTCTTGGGCGATCTTTCGGCGATCTTTGGGGGCTCTTGGGCCGTCTCGGGCCGTTGGAAGGCCGAAAAGAAGGAAATGCCAAATCCGTCAAAAACCTTAGGAAAAGCAATGTCTTTGGCCTCTTCGGGCCTTCCTGGAGGCCCTCTTGGGGGCCTCTTGGCCGTCTTGGGCCAGCTTCGAGCCAACTTCGGCCACCTTGGTGGGTTCCTGGCACGTCTGACGCCGTCGGGAGCCGTCTTGGGGGCCTTTCTGGGCTGACTGGGTGCCCTCTTGGGGCTCTTCGGGGCCGTCTTGGAGGCCATCTTGGGCGTCTTGGAGGCCATCGTGGGCGTCTTGGAGGCCTCTTGGGCCGTTTTCGGGCCCTCTTGGGGCCGTCGTGGGAGCCTCTTGGGCCGTCATCGGGCCATCTTGGAGGCCTCTTGGGTGATCTTGGGGCGATCTTGGGGGCCTCTTGGGCCGTCTTGAGCCGTCGGAAAGCCGAAAAGGCGC
>CAUYUJ010017141.1:0-7500 GCA_963575745.1 Prorocentrum cordatum | reverse complement strand
CGGCGAGAGCTAAGCACCTCTGCTGGAGGGCAGCCATAGCCTGTGACAGCTCGGTTTCGCGGTCGGTGAGGGGTGGCTGCTCAGTGCCAGCAGCCGAGGGCCTCGAGACAGAGGCGAGGTCCTCGGTACGCCTGTCCAAATGGTGGACTAGCGTAGTGCGGGACCCTGTACGCTGACGTCCGTCACCCTTGAAGGGTGACTGGAGGGGCCGACGCGACCCCAGGGCTGGAGCCGCTAGGGCCACGCCCCGAGAGGTCGGGAGAGCCGCTTCCTCTCGCTCAGCAACGATGGAAGCGTGGATGGGGCACGAGGGCCTGTCTGGTTTAGTACCCTGCGGGGGGGCTGAAGCCGCCCCCGCGGGCTGCCGGCGGTGGGGGGGCGGAGTGGTTTGCGCGGTGGGACCAGTCGTGATGCCGTGCAAGGGCTCTGAGGTCGGTCGCGTAGAAGGTTGGCGTCTCGGTAGGGCGGCATGGTCGGCAGCGTGTGGTATCGGCGGTGCGTCCTCAATGCCGCTCAGTCCTCGGGGGTCACCCAGGTCGTGGTCGGCGTCTTGGCGGTGGCCGATATCATCGTATGTGGGCGATATCGCTCTCGGGGACGGAGTCGCAGTAGGGGTCGAGAGGTTTCCCGACGGGGCGGGGTTTTCGCTGGCTGGTCCGTCGTCCAAAGCGTCCGATCCCCCACCGAAGCTGAACAGGTCATCGTCCTGTTCGTCAGCGTCTTGAAAATGAGCGGCGTTGTCATGTGGGTGCGCTGCCGCTCTCAATGGCGGAGTCGGGGGCGCCGTGCAGGTACCCGACGGGGCAGGGTTGGCGCTGGCTGGCCCGTCGCCCAGGAAGTCCAGGCCCCCACCAAAGCCGAACGGGTCGTCCTCCTGTTCGTCGAATCTCGCCCGTTGGGCCTCGGCCCAGAGCTCGTCGGGGTTCTGTGGGATGTCTGGTCCAGCCGCGGGTGGTGCCTGGTCAGACAGCAGGGGATTTGGTTCCATTTTGTTAGTTCCGCAGCTGTGAACCCAGCCCTGCGGTGTGGGAGGGGGAGTGTACGGTGTCTACGCTCGTAGATGGCGACAGCGACTCCATGAAGCACGGTCGCTTGGCGATGTCGTGATTTGGCAGCTTCGACAATGTCGTCTGGAAGGTTATGAGTACGTGCCGCCGTTGTGGCGAGGGCGTCAGCCTGACGATTGAACTCCTCCGCGATGGGCCCGATGAGCCCGAGGTCGATGCCCATGTCGCCCTGGTGGCTAGCGACTTTCTCGACGCGGAACATGTTGGGCTTGGCCATGACGCATCGGTGGACCTTTTCCCAGAGCTCCGCGTGCGTGCCCTGCGGTGGTGAGTGTCCGTCGATGATCCTTTGGAGACCGTCAACCACCGCCTGGTTGTCCACGAAGAACGTACGGGCCGTTCGGCACATGCCGTGAGGTGGACAATGGCGAGGGTCTCCGCAAGCTGTGCGTTCTGCGTAATGCCGTGAACGCGTGCACTGTAGTTCATGCGGTGGTCGATGCCGTAGTAGACGCCGTAGCCCGCTCGTGCAAGCAATGGGATGCCGTGCCCGCCGTGGCATGCACCGTAGTGTCCACCAGTGTCATGGTCAAGGTAGGTGGTGTAGGAGTCCTGGGCTGAAGCCGCAGGATCTCCCTCAGGTGGGGGCCGCGGTATGGGCTGAGGTAGCGGGTCCCTCGCGAGGTCGGCCTGCAGGTCGAGGAGGGCTGGGTCTTCATCGAAGAGCCCGCAGTGTCTTGTGTGCGGTGGAAGACGGGCCCACTGCTCGTCACTGATGAGGGTGGTAAGAGGGACTCTTTCTCGGGCCCAGCACTTGCAGTCGCGAACAGTGTGCTCCTGAGTTTCCTCTTCCTCGTCGCAGTATCGGCAGATGGGGCTGGGGTCAGCGGACGTGTTTGATCGGGATCGTCGCTGTTGGGTGTGGTCCCCGCCCGACAGGTAGTTAAGGAGGAGCGCCAGCTGCCATGCGTTGCATTTGGCTGCTCCTTTCGTTCGGGCGAGCCACGTGCTGGCGAAGAGGTCGAGGCCCTGTCTGACAGAGGCCAGGTGTCCAAGGTCATGACGCCGTGGCTTGATTTTTCTCAGAAAGGCTCTGCGTTGTGAGGCTCGCAGCATGTGAAGGAAGGCGTTTTGGGGAAGGTTCAGCCAACTGATCTGACAGCCCCAGTCGTCGTACATGATGCCAAATGTGGGCCAGGTCCAACGGAGCTGCTGAAGCGACTGGACAAGTCGTCCAACAGGTCCTCCCCCGAAAAGGGTCTGGACATGGTGTTGGAGATCCCTGACGAGACCGCAGAGAGTAGCGTCGCGGTTAACCTGTCGCCGCAGACACAGGAAGACTTCACGCTGCATAATGGCGTCAATCTCCAGGGCGTGTCCTGGGACGCACACGGCCATGAGAGTCCAAAACTCGACCCACCTGTTTCCCTTGGGGCGGATAGCCGCCTTAAGGGCATGGTTGTAGGCAGTTTTGACGGGGCCTGATGGGGCTTGAATGTCGGTGCCCGTGGTACAGACGCTGGCAGCAAGGGAACGGGCGTGCCGCGCCTTAATAAGCATCGGTGATGGGAGCTTGCCAATGCGCGGCAGGCGACTAGTCGCCCTGCGAACACGGGCGTCAGCGGTGGCCGTGAGGTTAAGCGCGGCTGGAGCCGGCGCTGCCTCGGCGTTGATGTAACTCCCGACGAGCTTAAAGGAGTCGACCACGCGTAAGGGCCGTTCCGCCAGAGTGAGCTGGGTAACGGCGGTGTGAAGCTCGTCGGTGAGCGCCCACCCCGCCACTTTGCCAGGATGAATGCGTTGACCAGAAAATCGATCAAACTTGGCGGTTTCATCAAGAGATTTCTGCAACTCAGGCGCGGTGTGGGTAGTGGAGTTGCTGTCGTCAACAAAGGTAGTGCTGAGTGATCGCGGAACGTATCGATGCTGTCTCTTGGTCCACACACACATGAGCAGCTTAATGTCGTCCAGGGACCAAGAGCTTCCCTGGAGGTGACCGTTAGTCCTGGCCAGTTCCTTAGAGTACGCACCGTTCATGCGGATGTAGCGTTTGTGGCGACTGTAGAAGTTTCTGCGGACAGTAACGATGTCTTGGGGACACCCCGCGTGAAGCGCAAGGTTAAGGCAGATGTCCGTGATGAGGTAGTCGAAACACTTCTGTCGGTCCAGGGCAGCTCCAGCTAAGGGAAGGAGTAAGGCCCTGGCGTGTTCGATGCGCAGGGCAAGAGAGGTGCTGACGTCCCCAATGGTAGCTTTGGGGACAGCGCCAAAGCTCGTGGCGTGGGTCCATCCTTTCCGCCAGTCCGTGAGGCTGCGGTAAGCTGGCGCTTCCCACGCGTACATCCAAACGGAGAGCACCGAGAGAAGTCGTTGGTCCGTTGGGAGTTCGCCTCGGCCTTTTCGGAGGCACGGGTTTGGCACGTGGAGAAGGGGTTCTGGGATGGTGCCAGTGCGTTGCATAGCGCGTAGGACGCTGGCGAAGAGGCGAAGAATGTCGTCGGGTAACTCCTTAGCCTCCTTAGTAGTCCAGCCGTCCAGTCCCCCCGCGCGGCGCGGTGAACGGGTGCGAATGAAGTGGATGAGTTGGTCGTCGGTAAGGTGGAAAGGGGTAGCTGGTGATGGCGTAGGCAGCTCCTGTCGGTACTCGTCGTAGAAGTCGGCCCACGTCGGCATGGCTTCGGCGTCATGTCCCGCACGTGCACGGTACCTGCCCAAGATGGGCTCCCAGGTGTCGACCATGAGCTTCAGCATGTCCTTGGTGTTAGCAACAATGGCGTTGGCAGGGAGGATGTCGGGGACTTGCGCAGGTGGTGGTTCACGAGTGTGGTCTTCGTCGCTGTCCGTGTCGGGCGAACTACCGTCGCTGGGGCTGAAGCCGCCAGCTTCGGTGTCAGCGTCGCTGTCGTCCGTGCAAGCTTCGTCAGGTTTTAAGGCGTTGGTGTCGCAGTGGAGTTGCGTATCGTCAGGTGTGGTAGGCGTGCGGAGATACGCCGTGGGCGAGCTGTCAGCAGCCCGTGCGTATATGGCCGCCTTTCGCCCGCTTGGCTCGCGGACGCCCTCAGCCCATATCTTGATGCGTTCAGCTTTGGCACGGTTCGCACGTCGCGCCAGCTCCAAGTCGAGGTGTTGGATCAAAAGTCAAGGTGCTCTCCGTGAGGCACTGGCTCGTCGGGGGTCCAGGCCTCGGGGAAGTCTAGGAGAACCGTGGGGCGCAGCTTGTGGCATAAGAGGCGGGCCGCGGTCCACGTGCAGTCGATGCGCTGCGCGAGGTACGGCGGGATAGCACGGCAATCCAAATGATGGTGCTGTCCGATGAAACGGAGCTCACAGAGTTGCCGATGGAGCTTGCGCAGTCGGTTCATGTGTATCGTGGAAGCTCCGTAGGTGGGGGAGGCGCGGGGGACAACTGGTCGATCTTCGAACGTGGGCGTGAGCCCGTGCATGGTGGGGGGCTTCTTTTTTGGGTGGTCGGGCGGTGGAGGTGGCAGGTCGCGCAGACGGGTGAGATGGTACTCATGACTGGCCTCGTTAGCCAGGGCGAACATGCGCTCCACGTCGTCGCGTGTGTCGGCCTGTTCCATGCGGTCCTGATATCGCCCAGCGATGAGGGTCCCTAGTGCCTGCAGCTCGTGACCCTCATGAGCTCCATCGTCGGGAGGGTAGGGCGTGGGGGCAAGAAGACGTCGGGCCGTATGGTCGAGGCGACTGAGGTCAAGCGTGACCTGCAGGCCAACATGAGACTTCGCTGGCAAGTCGCGAAGGTAGCAGAAGTCGGTGACAAGGGATCGCGCCGCTTGGTTGGCAATGATATAATCGATGCGCGAAGTGCGGGGGCACTTGGTGACGCGGTCCCAGTCAGGGATATTGCCGTATGTGTGCATGGTGTGGTCTGGTGTGCCCTCAGCAACGTTGAACCATCCGTGCTGCAACATGTGCAGAAGGTGTGGATTGTCGTCGATGTTCGTATTGGCGTCCATGCAGATGAAGTAGGGGGCTGAGCCGACCCTAGCGGCGGCGCAGTCAGCGAGCCGAAAAAGAGCTGTGCTGTCTCCTCCAGCAATCCCGTAGAGGCTCGCTATGTAGATCCCCGCGGGCCCGTGGTTGTTTCGTCGCCGCCTGCGGCGGTGTTGAGTGCAGAGCGGGAGAAAGACCTCGTGCCATCTTTTCTTGGCCTTGAGGGCGGCGATACAGGGCGCATTGTCGTCGACAGTGGAGTCGACAATGGCATCCTTAGAGAGGATGGCGACCCCTCCCGAGGCGCCAGTGTTGCCCACGACGGTGTGGTCTGTGCCGCCGTGGGCAGCTCTGCGCTGGGCTCGCGCCAGATCCAGGTCAGGTCCAAGACTGGCGTGGTATCCCCCGTGGTGTGGATTGGCGGCGCTGGTAGCGATGGCTTGTCTGGTCGGCTTGGCATGTCGGGTCTCCTGCAGTGCTATGACTGCGGCGTTGTGGTCGACACCAAGGGCGGTGATGGTTGGCCAATTCGCTGCGAGACTGGTGATGTTAAGGCTGACGAGGTGTATGGAGCGACCTGGCCCGTCTCCATCGGTGGAGCTGGGGTTTGCACGCCCCGCGCGATGAAGGGCAGCCTGACCCTCGCCCAGGTAGGAGGCTTGGCCACAGTAGGAGCTCATGGCGTTCCTATGGATTAGCTTGACCGGGGCTGAAGCCGCCGTCAGGCCAGAAGTATAGGCGGGACACGGTCGGCACTGCGCCAGGGGGGGTTCATAAACGGCAGTAAAAATGTCACGAAAAATCCTCCTCACTCCAGTACCGTAGGGGACGAGGGGAGGAGAGGTGAGACGGCAGCAGAGGGAGAGGGAGGCGACTCCTCGAACCGTCCTGCCGAACACAAAAACAAAAGCGAACCAGCGGCGGCGGCTAGGCGCGGCGGCGGCACAACGCACGCGCATATACTGCGCACGCGACACCGCTGGTCCATCCTGCGGTGGCGCGCCCGCCCCGTCAGTATCTTGATGAGCAGCATCTGGTGGAACATCTCGAGCAGCACGGTCGGAGGCCTGGCGCTGGGCCTCGTCCATGCCCGCTGCCGTGAGGCCCACGTTGCGGACAGGGCTGATTCCCCGCGGGGCCGCCGCTGCCGCAGCAGCAGCTGAGGTGGCGGGGGCTCCGCCCCGACTCTGAGGTGAGAGCGGTGAGCCACCGCCGAAACCCGCCACAAGGTTCTTGACACGGTACTTGTTCTTGAACGGGTCGAAGGTTGGCGCCTCGTCGATGGGACGATCACGCGGGTGGGCAGCGGCGGCTCGTGGTCCGTGGACGGCGTCGGCTCGAGGTCGACCTGGCCAGGTTCGATGACGCTGGCTCCGAAGCGTGGCACCACTTCGGGGGCTCGGCCATCAGCCTGAGTCTCGCGAGGCGGCGAGCTCGTGGAGCTCCCTGGGGCCTTGCGTGAGCTGTGGCGGCTGCAGGACCTGCTGCGCGGGACGCGCCCGCCCGTGTGGCGGTCGCGTGGCGAGGTCGCCTGGCATTAGCGCGCTCGGAATCCGCCCTGCTCGGGGATCGGATCGGCGCCGCGCAGGGTGATGGGCTGGGCTGGCGAGAGGCGCTTGTGCCGCCCTCCGCCGTGGCTGTGGCCTGGTCGGGGTCGACAGCGTCGGGGCGGGGGCTGACGTGGTGGGCGCTTCCCTCGCTGTTCCGCGGGGAGGCGCTGTGATGCGCCTGGATGTGCGTGAGGACGAGCGGGGTAAGCGGCTGCCTCTCTCGCTCAGGTGGGGCAGGTTTTGCCTGGGCAGGGCGCAGTGCTGCAGCCACGTTTGGCGGGGGCGTGTGCTGGCGAGGTTGCCAAGCGCGCACGTTCGCATCACGCCATCCTTCGGGGCGCCCAGCCCTGCCACGGTTTGTTGCAGCCCCCTGGGCTGAAGCCGCAGGGGGTATCACTGCGGGCTGGTTGCTGGAGGTGCCATCATGTCGGCCTGAGTAAAGGCCCCAGGCGCGCGTGGACCCTGGCACTGGCGAGGTGGCCCTTAGGGCCTGCACGGGTGCACGCGGGTAGCCGATGACCGCTGGGTGTACCCTGGCGTGGGGGGCGTGGCCATAGCTGGAGGCGGCTGCTCCAGCAGCCGCGGGCCTGGCGCCTATGGGGCCACGGTAGTAGGCGGCAACCCCGTCGTAGGCCGTGTTACCGCCTGTCGGGACTCGCGCGGGGGAGCGATAGCGTGGCGTGCCGTGCTGTCCTGCGTCACGTTGGTCCCGCTGCTGGATGCGCTGCGGGTGCTGTTGGTGACGCTGCCAGTCGGCTCTCGAGAGGGGACGGGTGTCGGGGAGGATGGTGGGCACGTCGGGCCGCTGCCAGCCCCGATAGACGTGCTCGAAGGCGTGGTCAGGGTAGGTCCCCCCTACGGGTGAGTATCGTCGCACATGCTCCATGTAGTCGATGTTCTGCGGCTAGGAGATCGCCGTGATGTTGACGGCTCGCTGGTGCGCTGGTCCATAGAGGCAGAAACTACCACGGTGGCTGCGGTCGTGGTTT
>CAUYUJ010017140.1:164778-247121 GCA_963575745.1 Prorocentrum cordatum | reverse complement strand
GGTGCAGTGAGAGCTCCCCTGAGGGGCAGTGGATTGTTTGGTGTCCGAGCTCATCTTTTTGCCAAATGGGTGCCGCGACTGTGTCGGACGGGGCTAAAACGAAGATAAATCCGTTCCAGAGCATTCCGGAAGACTCTCAGAGCGTTCCGGAACGCTCTGAGAAGGTCGCGGCGCCTGCGCCATTCTCCAGAGCCGCCGGATCGCAGAGATTCTCGATATATCCTCGCCCGATGTTATCCTCGTCCTGGCCTCGTCTCATTGGGGCTGGGATCTAAGACAGCTGCCCGCGCTCCACCGCCCGCGTCGAGGGCCTCCGAAGCCTCACCCCCGCCCCCGGTTCCGGCCAGGGACGCACGGAGTGCCGCTGTCGGGGGCGCGGAGGGGCCCTGAGCTGTGGTGGAAATCCCGCCTCCGGCTCTTCGAGCTGAACGATTTCTGGGTAATCTTGGGGTTTCAGCTTCTTGGGATTTCGTTGGGGGCGGTTGGCAGATCGCGGCTCTGCTTTTTGGCTTCGGGGGCCTCGTGGGAGCCTCTTGGGGGCCTATTGGTGCCACCTCAGGTTTTTTCGGGGCCGAGTGCTCGAAATGTTCACTCGGGTTTCCCCTCTGGGCCTCCTCTTAGGGTCGTCCTGGGGCCCTCTTGGGTCGTTTTGGAAGCAGCTGTGGCCGTCTTGGGGCCCTCTTGGGCCGTCTTGGAGCCCTCTTGGGGGCCTCTTGGGTTATCTTGGGTCGATCTTAAAGGCATCTTGGGCCGTTGTGGGCGTCGTGAGAGCCCATGGGGCGAATGTGCTAAAATTATACGTTTTCCGCAGGAAATGGGACGAATTTTGCTTCTGGAGGGCCTATTGGGACGCCTCTTGGTGGCTTCTTGGGGCGTCTTGGGGGCCTCCGCGACCGTCTGGAGGCAGTCCCGGGCGTCTTGGAGCGATCTCTCGGCGACTCGTAGCCCTCTTGGACCGTCCGGGGGGCCTTTGGGGGCCCTCTTGCCCGTTTTGGGCCCCCTGAGGCTCCAAGGGCGCGGCCGACACCTTTGCCCTCCACCCCCTCCCCTCCATTCCGGCCCGACCGGGCTCCCGGGGGAGGGGTTTGGAAAGGGGGAAGCATCTCACATTCCGTGACCCAAAGGGGTCGGCGGATTGTGCAGATGTGCTGCGAGAACTGGAAGTCCGAGTAGCCAGCAGCGGGCACGCTGTGGCACGTAATCTTTTTCGCGCGATCAATCGCAATGCGCTTTCTCCTGCGCATCAGTCACATTTGAGCGGATGTTCGGCGACGAGGCGAAGGGGTGCATTCTCATCGTGTGAGATGGGAGTTGAGATGGGTGGTTTTCTCCTTGCTTCCACCATGTATCGTATGCTATCATCCCCTGCTCCGTTTTGTACCACTCTCGAACCAGAGAATTTGTTCCATACATGGCTATCCATTGCCAGCAGCTTTCTCCAGCTGGGCTTCGAAGCAAGCCGGTGCCGGGGCTTCTTAGATGATAACAAATCTGCATTTGAAGTTCGTGCGAGCAGTCAACATTGCATCAGGCAGAGCCTTGGATGACGACAACAGCGGGAAGTTACGTGCGTTCCCCCCGACCGAACGTGGTGATATTAACCTGGTCGGCCTCTATATAACACTGCCGCTGCGAGGGAGTTGCATCGGCTCCTCGATGGGTGCAGTGAGAGCTCCCCTGAGGGGCAGTGGATTGTTTGGTGTCCGAGCTCATCTTTTTGCCAAATGGGTGCCGCGACTGTGTCGGACGGGGCTAGGACGAGGATAAATCCGTTCCAGAGCATTCCGGAAGACTCTCAGAGCGTTCCGGAACGCTCTGAGAAGGTCGCGGCGCCTGCGCCATTCTCCAGAGCCGCCGGATCGCAGAGATTCTCGATATATCCTCGCCCGATGTTATCCTCGTCCTGGCCTCGTCTCATTGGGGCTGGGATCTAAGACAGCTGCCCGCGCTCCACCGCCCGCGTCGAGGGCCTCCGAAGCCTCACCCCCGCCCCCGGTTCCGGCCAGGGACGCACGGAGTGCCGCTGTCGGGGGCGCGGAGGGGCCCTGAGCTGTGGTGGAAATCCCGCCTCCGGCTCTTCGAGCTGTCCCCCTCCCTGGGGCCTCGCGCAAGGGGGAGCGAAGGCTGCAGGAAAGGTGCACTTCAGGGCCCAAAAGGGGGCCTTGGGGGCCCGAGAAGTGCACCGTTCTCCCCCCTCCCCTGCGTCGCTCCCCCCTCCATTCAGCGACGCCCCCATCCCTGGGCCAGGGCCAAGAGACGCTCGGGGGGCATAGGCTCAGGGGGGAACGCGTCGAGCCCCAATCGCCCACTGATGTTCGACTGGGGTCTGATACCCACCCGGGAACGTGTGGACCGCAATCGAGGGGGCTTGTCGCCGACATATCGGCGATGCATCGCCGATTCCATGTCGATGTTCCCCCCTCCCCCTGGGCGACTGTCGGAGTTGCTAGAGGGGGAGTGCAAGCGGAGACTGCCTGTCGGAGTTGCAAGAGGGGGCGGGGATGTCGGAAGCTCAGAAGAAGCACAATGCTGCGGGGGAAAGGCTTTGTCGGAAATGCGCGGAAGAACGAGAGAACGAGGTGCGACGGGGGAATGTGGAGGCAGCGAATCGCAAACGGAAAACGGAGGCGGACGCGAAGCCGCTGACGTGCGCGGCGTGCGGAGAAGCGTTCTCGGACACGAAACATTTGAAGCCTAATCAAGTGGAAGATCATCGAAAGGCGAAAGGAGCCAAAGTGGTGTGCGGAGGCTGCAAGGACCTCGGGTTCACAGCCCGCAGTCACCAGGGTTACCAGTGCAGCGGCGCATGCCAGAGAAGACTACCGAAATCGGCGTTCCCCGACCCGCACAATGTCCCGCGCGTAGAAGGAGGTTCGAAAGGAAACGGTGGCGTCCCCCGCTAAGAAAGCCGTAGGGGTCCAGCAGCGTTGAGTGTGTGTGTGTGTGTGTGTGTGTGTGTGTGTGTGGGGGGGGGGGGTCCCACGCCTTACGCGCCGCGGATGCTGGAACATCCGGGCACGCGGATGTCTGAGGGCACATCCTTTGACGCTTTTGCGCGCCGTGCGGCGAGCATCGGCGAGTGCCGTTCCTATTTAGGTGGGCAGGAGTGGGTCGATGCTCTGTCGGCTTCGAATAGTGCCGAAAATGCATCTGCGATTGTACAAGAGTTATGCACGTTGCGTGGCCAGGGTGGGGAGGTTCTTGCGCGGCAAGCGTTTGCTGATCATTACCGCTTCGCGACCGCACGCCGGCGGAGAGTGAGGGGGAGGACGAACCTAGCCACGTTGTTGAGCGTCAGGACATGTCCTTCATAGGCTAATCCGGCAAGGACGTCGCGTTTGAGTGATCAAAGCTTCAGTCTGTGACCGCGGACGGTGGGTCGAGCGATGCAAGTGCTTTCCCAGGCAAGCGGAGCTTCTACGAAGCGCCGCCGTCACCGCTACGCGTGAGCCACGATCTTGTGCAGAATTAGAGCGCGGTCGTGCCACGCTGGTTCGATGGAGCCCCTGCTGCCTGATTTTTTCGTGTTGGGCTCCTGGTGAGCTGCAAGATAGGCTCCGGAGGATTCGTCCGCATGCTCCCCCTTCTATATTGTTCCCATCCTGCGCTTCGCCCCCTTATCATTTCTCGAAGCCTCCGTGGAACATCATTTGCACGAGTGTTGTGCAAGGTGGTTCATTCGACTGTGTGTCCCACAAGCTCTGACATTATAAAACGTTCGCCGCGTATATTGAGATGTCCAGCCGTGGCAACACAATGTTGATGCCCAAAGAGTAACATACGGCAGCTTCACCCTCATACGTGCCCAGGCAAACACAATGAATGATTGCCCAAAGAGGCCCATATTGCGCGTGGGCACTGGCGCCGGGCTAGCGGCGATTAGAGAAACGGCGACAAAAATCGCTTCACCTTTTTTTCCTGTTCCCCCCCTGTCCTTCTTTCGTATCACTCTCCTCCCGACCTCCCCTCCTGCCTCCGCCCCCACCTCTTCTTCTGCTGCACCTTCTCGCCGTCGTCATGCGTTCGTCGAGGATCGAGCGCACAGGTCCGAGGAGTTGTTGTTTTTGTGTTCGGCCTTCGAAGGCCGTTGTTGTGTCCCGGGGCCGACACCGAAGATTGCTTTATGGAGGTGCGGGACTCATCCCGAAGAGTCGCCAAAACCCGTCGTCGTCGTGGTCGTCGCCGTCGTCATCGTCGTCGTCCCCGTCGTCGTCGTCGTGGTCGTGGTCGTGGTCTTGGTCGTCGTCGTCGTCGTTGTCGTGTACCGCCGGGCGTCCCACGTGTGCTTGCGAAACTCCGGGGGGGGAGAGGCAACAGCATCACCACCAGCGAGCCACCTCCGACGAGGAGGTCCACAATGCCTCCACGGGCGGGAGATTGGAGATGTCCCCGGATCCCTGGGCGTCGTGAAACAATCGCGACGGAAGGTTTTCGGCAATGTTCGGCTTCCGGAGGGTATCGAAGGGACCCTGGACCGTCGAAAACGATTCGGGATGGAAAAATGGTCGTAACGAAAAGGTCGAGACCTCTGGGGGTCTGCGTTTTGGAAAATTCACGACGTTGGGCGGGGTGGGTCTCGAGCGGGAGGGGCCGGAGACCACACCAACCAGGAGGACCTCCCTGGCCTGACCAGACCGTCGCCGGAAGATGTGCTCGAATATCTGCTGCCTTCGACGCTCGTTCCGCCGCCGGTCTCGCTATCGATGAGCAGGAGGACTCCGTCGTCGTCGTTGTCGTCGTCTTCGTCGTCGTCGTCATCGTTACCGCCGCCGCCGCCGTCGATCGTGAGAGGTGGAACTGCTCACTCGAACTTCCAATTCTTCACGCTTCGCGTAACCCCGCCATCTCATTCAGAAGCCCTGCCCAGGAGGGTTGACGGGACATGGCAAGAAGAGACACACAGAGCGAATGAACTTGGGCCAGGAGAGGAGGGTGGTCCTCTGGGAGCTTTTTTGGTGGGTCTTGGGGTTCTCTTGTGGCTCTTGGGAGGGTGTCTTGGGGCTTTCTTGGGGGTTCTTGGAACTCTCTTGGGGTCCTCTTGGGAGCCTTGGAGGGTCTATTGGGGCCATTTTGGAGGTTATCGATCACAAGAGTGGGGGTCGTCCCGTTCCGTCCCCCCTTTGAGGCTCTCCAAACCGCCTCTTGGGGCGCTCTTGGAGCCCTCTTGGGGCGCTCTTGGGCGCTTTGGGGGTTGTCTTGGGGGCCTCTTTGGCCTTTCTCCGGACTCTCTTGGGCCATCTTGGGGCCACCTTGAGGACTCAAAAGCGCATCGTAAGAGAAACGGCGAGAAGGGGAACATCATAAGTTTTCATAAGGTGTCTGAATGATTTTGAACTGTTGGGGGGGTCCTGGAAGGTCCCCAAGAGCACTTGCAACCGTCTTGTAGTCCTCTTGAGGCTTCTTGGAGGCATGATGGAGGTCGTCTTTAGCGATCTTGCGCTATCTTGAGGCTTCTTGGAGGCAATCTTGGAGCATCGGAGGTCCTCTTGGAACCATCTTGGGCCATCTTGGATGCTCGAACCCCTCGCGACCCTTCCCGTGCAGGTCCAGGGGAGGGTGTAGGGGGAGGGGTACACCTCGCCCCGAAGGGGAAGAAGGGGTCGTGGAAGAGGAAAGAGGAATCTCGTTAGACCGCCTGTCGCCCAAAGGGCTGGCGGGACTTGGAGGCTCGAGCTTCGAACTTCGAGGTTCGACAGGGTACAGGAGGAGGGGGAGGAGGAGGACCAGGAGGGTGAGGCGATGCCTGCGCGCTCCGTGGCTCAAGCCATCTCGATTGGCTGCTGGAGTTTCCCCTTCCCGGGCCTCTCCACGGCCGTCGGGTGCCATGGCCCTTGGTGCAGTGAGCACCGGCGAAATGACCGAGGCGTCCCCTTCGCAGCTGGGGTTACCTGCTGTCGCCCTTGCCCGGGGTTACGTGGCATCCCCTTACCAGCAGGGGTTACGTGCTGAAGGCTGCCCAATGCGGGATTCATCAAAGAGTTTTGCGTATCGTGATTTTGTTGTTGTTGTTGTTGTTGTTGTTGTTGTTGTTGCGTTGGAGGGGTATCGTGTCTTCGGGAACGCTTCGATTGTCGTGCCGAGAGTCTGGTTACCCCAGTTTGAATGTTTGTCTGCCGGCGTTGCCCTGGTCGTCGTAGCATTCCCACGTGGCGCGACGATTCCATCCACGGCGATACGAACCAGTAGCGTGAGTTTGATCGCCGCAGCGTTCACCATCGATCGCAGTCGTGTTGGTCGATGTGGTGGTGCTGCTGGCCGTTGTTCTGGCGCTGGCGGGGCCGCTTGCTGTCCACGTTGTGCACTCGTTTGTGGTAGTCGCAATTGTGATGTACGTGGTGGTGAGGCTTCTGTCCAGAGTCGCGCGGATCTCAATTCTAATCGTCGTGTCGCTGTTAGCTGCCGCCAGTGTGGCGCTACATTTTGCCGCGTTCGTGCCGCGCTCAGCGAGCTATCTATTGCCTTCTACTGCGGCGGCGGTGCAGGCCACAATAGGTGTCCTGATGGCGCTGTTGCTCGCAGTTATGAGCGTCGGTGTGCTGGTCGGCATGGTGGTGTTCGTAGTCGGCTCGTTTGTGGCCGTATGTGTGGCATTGTTGCCGCTCACGGTCGTGGTGGCCACGTTGTTGTTTGCAGGCGACATGGTGGCGCAGGCGTTCGCATTCGGTATGGCGGTGATGTCCGCGGTCGCGTCGAGCAGGTGCGGGTTGCGGCCACGGGCCTTTGCAGAGGGTGCGTTGCCCGCTGTTCCCAAAGTATGGGTGTTAGTCGCGCTTGTTTGTGGGTTTATGCTCGGTCTGACGTTGTATCCACCCATCGCCGAACAAGTGGCGGCGGTGCTCGCGGTCGCCGCCGTGGAAACGTTTTTAGTCACAGTCGCTGTGGCGCAGTGGATGTACCGGCGGGCTACAAATCCCCCGCCCCTGGGCCCGCGCGTGCAGATGGGTGTCGCCGTCGAAGGTTTTCCAAATCGGCTTCGCCATGGCCATGGTTTGAGGAGTGTTTCAGATGCACAGAGACTGGCCGCCGTCGTCGATCGTCGTGCCTCTTCGGAGAGCCGTTACCATCGCGAATCTTCAACATGTGCTCTCCGTGTGGTGTCGTCCTGTCTTGTGATATGGCTTGTCATCTGCGTGTGGAAGTGTGCGACGGCCACATATTTGTAATTGTGAGTGTGCTTGCCCGTCTGCTGATCTGTTATCCGAGCGTCATCCCGTCTGTCTGTTTTGGAGTTCTTCCACGCGTCCGCCTGTCCAGTTGTTCGACGGTGTTCATTTTGGTACGGTTGTCCGGCGCGGTGGTGGTGTTGCTGTTTGTGTCTCCAGCGTGGATGAGAGCCCCGTGCTCGCAAGTCCTGTTTGCCCAGTTGGGGTCCCCCACAGCTCGGAATGGCCTTCGCAATTGGAGAGACAATGTCCACTGTGAAACGTTTGAAGAGTGCGTGGCGTTGACGCAGACGACGCTCCAAGGCGCCACGTTGGAGTGTGGACTGAATGGTTGTGGTTCTTGGGGGGAGTTGGCGCGCGCGTGGCCGCTTTTTTCCGCCGGCCGTTGCGGAAGGTTCGGAAACTGGGCGTCTCGGTGAACCGATGGCGACCCCCCCGCTGAAACGATTGCAGAATCCGGAGAACTACTGCTGGATCAACGCGGCGTTACATGCTGTGTTCGCGCCGCGCATCGTGCGAGACGTGGTGGGGTCAGCCCCGGTTGCGGCTGGGAAGTCTTGGGACTGGTGGCGTTTTCATAAGCGGGGGCGGCGCGGTGGCCAGAGTCGCTCGGAGGAGCCAAATTTTGACGCTTTGCTCGGGGTCGCTCTGCGCGATATGACAGGCGATCTGCGGGGCCTGCCCGTTCTGGCCACGGCGGTCGCGAAGGTGTTCTATCGCCAGGCACAAGAAGATGCCCACGAATTTTTGATGGAGCTGCTGGGCCCCGACCGAGCGAAGGTGGTGGCCGTGCCTTTCTGCTACGCAAACACAGAATCGATTCATTGCAGGGCATCGCTATGTGATGGGGAGATAGGCGTGGAGGAAATGCGGCCGCGAACCTGCGTGGAGGCGCCGGTGCTGACCCACGAGGGCGCGCGGATTACCACTGCGCAGGGCGCGATAGACGAGGCTTATCGAGCGTCGGAAATAGATGAAGATTATAGGTGGGAGTGTCCGCGAGCGCGCGGCCACGCTACCGCGGAAAAGAGGATGAGGATGACGGGGGCGCCAGCAATTTTGTGGGTGCAGCTGAAAAGATGGACGTGGGGCGTGTCTGCAGGGAAGGAGATCCTTCGCGCGCACCACGTGAGGCCATGTCGGCAGGTGCGCGTTGGAGGAGCCATTTACGCACTGCGGAGCTGTGTGTTTCATCGTGGGGAAACTGCGCGACAAGGGCATTATGTATCCGCGTGCGCGAGCTCCGTCGATGGCCAGGAGCAGCGGCGTCTGCGAGATGACGAGGAAGCGAGTGTCGTGGAACATCCGGCGGACACAGCGCACTGGCAAGCGGAGGAGAATATGAAAGTGCACATGCTCGCGTACGAACGCGTTGAAATTTTTTTGGGGGGGGGGGGGCAGTCGAGCACGGCGGCGCAGCGAACGGCAAGCGCCACGGGCGCGAATCGACCAGGGGTCGGGCCGATTGCGCCGCCTGTGCATGGGAATGCGGCGGGAATAGAAATCGAAGGAGAACGAAAAGGCACGGGCGTGCCAGCGCCCCCACCGCCCAGGAAAGAGCGCGGGGCAGAGGACGCGGGGGCGCGTATGCGGCGGTGGGCCGGGGCAAGCATGGGAGCCAGCGACAGTGCGAAAAAGGCTTTGGTAGCATCGTGGGGCGGTGGGGGCTGCAGAGATGGGAGTGGTTGCGCTGGCGAATGCGCGAGGGCCGCGGCTGGGTCGGCAGTCGGCGGCCAAGGGGAAACAGCTGTGAAACAGGGGAACGGCAAGGAAAATGCGCAGAGCATCGGAGACGACGCAGTACGACAAAAAGAAGACCCTTCAAGTGGCGAAGGGGGGGGCGATGATGGCACCCCCGCTGCAGACGCCATGCAGCAGGCATTCTATAGTGTTGGTGTAGACGCGTCCTCGAAAGATCCTCGGCGGATCCGAGAACTCCTCGCGGCTGCTGCCGCGACACGCGTTCGGCGACACCCGGCGGTGCCTGCGGATCCAGACGATCCCGCCCAACCGTGGTCACGAGCGTTGGCCGAAGATGTGGCCGTCGAGTTGCCAGCCGTGCACTGTGCGTTTGTGGGGTGTACGTGGCAGTCGGAGGACGAAGACGAGGTGCACGAACACGTCCGCGCAGTGCACGGTGCCGTCGTTATGCCGATTGCAGACTTGATTCATCCTGTGGACGCGGATGAGGATTTCCGTGTCGCAGCAGCGTACCATGCGATCGTGGCGCACGCCGTTCGGGGTGGCGCGCCGCTGTCGGCATATTCTCTACACAGAAGGAGTTTGGCCAGGTACGCGGAAGCAACGAAGGAGAGAAGCATAGCGTCGCCGATATGTTTTCTATGCGCGTGCACGTTTCCATGGGTGGAAAGCCGACGAGGGAACCAGATTTCGTTGGAAAAACCGTTCCAGGCATTCGAGGCGGACCCGAGACTAGTGAGTCATTTTGGCGAATGGGCCATGGTGGAAGTGCGAGCGCGGCTCAGCGTCGACGCATACTTGCGAGATTACCGCTATGAACCAGGAAACTGAAAAT
Organism: Prorocentrum cordatum; assembly: GCA_963575745.1. Taxonomy (NCBI): domain Eukaryota; class Dinophyceae; order Prorocentrales; family Prorocentraceae; genus Prorocentrum; species Prorocentrum cordatum. Next base: position 237,422 of record CAUYUJ010017140.1, on the reverse strand, counting down.
TGGACATGCAAAGAGATGCGTGGTTTCGAGAGGATTTCACCGATTGGCTCGTGGCAGTACCGACGTACGGCGGTGAAGTGCAAATGCTGTGCTGTCCCGAAGATAAAGAGTGCCACAGGGGGTGCAAGGAGAAAGGAACGGCATGTCCCGAATGCAGAGTGCCTCTTTGTGAGGAGTGCAAGGTAGAGGTGGACACGCCATATCGGTGGCGACCCAGTGCGACCCCGGCAGTCCCGCGCCGAAGTCTTGCAAATGATTTGATGGCGTTCTATGCGCCGGATCGCATGTACACGGAAGGAATGACAGTGATGGAAATGATTTGCTGCAGCCCTTGCATTACTTCGATGATTTGTTTTTCGTTGGAGGTAAAGTTTCAGAACGACCAGGAAAGCAGTGAGGGCAGGGAGAACCTGTTTGACAGCGCCGCAGGGTTCCACAACGGGCGTCTTGCAGCGCGAGGGAATGCCACGAGCTTCATGTTACCGTGGCAGGGAATATTGCGGGAGCTCCGTCAGCTCGAGAAGGAAGGGCGCCAGGGAAGCGACTCGGCGGTGCCGATCGTGGGTGATCGGTTGGGGTCGCTGGTGCAGATCTTTCTGAAAATCAACGACGCCACAAGTAAGGACAACCTGCCGCGTTTCATTCATCAAGCGAACGTGCGGCGCGAAGTTGCGAAGCGACACATCAAAATGATGAAGCACCGCGGGCACCGGGCCTTCGTGAACGTCAACGTGGAGGCGATGGAGAGAAAGGCTGAGCTGTTGCCGACGAACGGTGCGCCGCCTGAGATTGTCCGGCTGCTACCGCATGACACCACTTTGGACGAGCTCATGGTGCAGAAGAATGCGACGCCTTGTGATGGGGCGCGAGAATCTGTAGGAGCGGCTGCGCGCGACATGGACTTGCGTACGCCGAATGCCGTCATGATGGAGAAGTCGTCGGTGGACGAAGTGGACGCGAACAAACTGAGGCAGGGTGCGTTGGAGCATGTGACCAGCACGTCGCCGATCGCAGAGCACGAAAGTCCAGAGCCAGGCGCAAAGAGTACCGCACAGGGTGGTGCATTGGCAATGGAAGCCAAAAGCCTCGCACTGCGTCTGGCAAGTACGTGGGCGGGCAGGTGCGACAGGCCGGAGTGCCAATGCGGCGGAGATAGAGACGAGCGCGCTCTGGCGAGGACGAGCAGAATGGGGGACAAGGCGGCCAACGTTGACATGAAGACACTGCAGTATCGGCTTTGGGAGATGATGGAAACTGACGCGTCCAGCATTCGGTACGTGGTGTATCCAGGCCGTGCAATGATGAATCAGTTTGTTCCGTGGTTTTTCGGTGTGGCATTCCCTTTCTGTTTCAAGTGCGGGGTGGGGATGCCAGACATGCCTGAGTGGCAGGAAAATGCACGACATCGACGTGGGCCCGCGGCGCCCCGCGTGGAGTTGGCTCTGTGGGCGCGCATCATGACGCGTCGGGTGGAGTCTCAGTTCCGGCGTGAATGGCGGTTTGGGTTTACGTTGTCGTCGGTTTTGTTTCAAAGTTCCGTGAATATGGCCCGGTCCGTGCGCTTGGCGGACTATCGAAAGGACGGAGAGACGGAACGCCAGTATTCGCAAGGAGAACTCGAGAAGGCAGCTGTGAGCATCGTAGACGCCTTGTACGGTACGTACAAAGATCCGTCAACCGGGGAGACCACGAAAGTGCGCGGAGATTTCTCGAAGCTGAAATATGTGCAGTCGCTCGACCCGATAGCGAAACGATTGGCTGCGGGAGCCAGCGCGGTTGCTCGCAAGATTGAAGGGACAAACGAAGTGCGGACGCTCATGAGGTACGACACCCATGCTGCTCGAATCGCCCATGGGGTACCGTTATTTTTCACCATGTCCCCGGATGAGAGGCACAACCTGGTAATGGTGCGGCTGTCGCGGTCGCGAAAAAAGGACCCCGTGAATCGTCGTGCAGCGCGGGCGCGTCACGGCCCAACGCATGGTGGGTTGTGGGAGCCGTCGTTGGCGCACAAGGAAGATATCTCTGGAAATGCCGTGACAAGAGAACGGAGCGAGCAGGCGAGCGAAAACGGATCGGACTCGGAGGGGGCTGAGGGCGACGACGACGTGGACATGGCAGTGCCTCTGAAGATGTTGGCAAATTCCGTTCCCGCGTCGGACGAGAGAAGGGCTGTGCTGGCTCGGGACCCGCTTGCGGGCGTTGACGGGTTTAGGGTCATCGTGGGTCTTGTATTCGTGTACATTTTGGGTATGCGGTATTGTCCGAATTGCCCGGACTGCGAGTGCGCAGACTTGCTTGGCAGCAACGCGACGGCGGCGGGCGGATGCTTAGGTCGTGTTGACGGGGTGTGCGGCAGCATTGAAGCTCTGAAGTCGGCTGGAAGTCTGCATCTGCACGTGCAAGTCTTCGTTCAGTGCTTGCACCAGCATACCCCGTTGCACGAACTGTTAAAGCTGCCGACAGATTTGCTGAAGGGGCTGGTAGAAGAGTACAAGAGGTACAAGAGAAACGCGAGTCGTCAAGAGTACGCTGACGTAGAGGGCTGGCGGGACAGGAAAACAGAGGTAGAGAAGGCGTGGCCTACGTATCGCGATACCACAGAGCTGGTCGCAGCGGCGGAGTACTTACACAGCAGGGAGACTACTGGGTTGGAAGAGACGGAGGGCGGCGGTAGGGCCTCAACGAGCGGCAACGGGAGAACTGAATATGGAGACAAGGGCAACGAGGAAGGGCGAACCTGGCTGCAAGAGTACCTCGGCGTCTGGGTGCAAAAGGGGCAGGAGTTTCGACAGAACCATGTGCACCAGTGGAGCAAACGTTTGCAGCGCGTGGTACCATTGGCACATTGTCAGAGGGGAGACGATATGACGCAGTGCAAAAGCTTTTTCCCGCCGACGACGTGGCTCATAGATCGCGCAGTGGTGTTGTGCCAAGGGTTTTTGAAAAGCCGGGACATGCCGCGAGCAGGGAGGAGGAACATGACAGGGTGCTTGCACGGGCCCATGAACGAAGAGAACCTGAACGGCACGCTACCAGCGATGCTAAGCGGCGCGGTGGCATTGAATTTTAATAGCGATTTGCAGATTCCGCACAGGTTCCCAGTGACGGAAGCAACGCACGATAGTTGTGTATGCGAGGAGCGGTGCTGGGAGACGGATCGACCCATAGACATGGTTCTGGCAGCGCAACGAGCGCAGAATGCAGCAGCGGGATATGCGGCGGACTATCAGTGCAAGCGGTGTGCCCCGTCGTTCAACGAGGTGAGGGAGATCAAAAAGGGCCACCACGCGCTGGCGGAGCAGACGAAAGACAGGACCGCGGCGTACCGAGCGAACAGGCACATGAAGAGGTTTCTCAGTGACATCTACGGGAGAGGCGTGGTGCGGTCAGCGCAGGAAAGTGCGAATCTGCGAGCGTACCGAGACCCCAGAGACGCGACTGGTGCCGAGAGTATCAAGACCGCGAAGACAGCCATGATCCCGGGAGCAGAAGCCGTGCGTATGGCGGAGCGGTTCTGTGCGGACGGGGATGGTGTTACCGTAGCAGCGTCGGGGTTTCTGGAAGCGGACAGACGAGAAGGGCCGAAAAAGGTCCGAATCGTGTCTAAGAGTCCAGTGTACTTGTATGGCATGCGGCCAGTGGACGCTCCTGGTGCGCCCGACTTGGCACTCTTATCATTGTATGAGTTTCTGCGGTATTGGCGCATCGAATTGGCTGCATTTCCCCGCAGCGGAGCAGAGCTGGCAGATGTGACCAGCAAGGAGTACCAGGCGGAACTGACGCAGTCGGGGATTCAGAAGGTCCGCGAAGCAGATAAGGAAAGAACGGAAACCGACGAAGGCGGTGCGCAGACGGGAGCCAAGTTGAAAGCCGGAGTAGATTATTATGTGATCAAGGAAGGATGCGGGAGTTATTCGTGGGTTCCGTTTCCAGATATTCCTGAGCTCGAAACATTGAGGCGCACGTGGGTGTTGGTGCGAAACGAGCGCCCGAGGAATCCCAGTTTTCATGGGGTGCCACAGCCGAAACACGGAGCGGGGCAGGAGGATAGGAACGGGCTGTTGTTGATGGTATATTTCCGGGCGTTCACACTACGTGACGACGTCGACTGTGGAGTGCCGCACCTGCGGGAATTCCGTGGAACGCAGGGGTCGTGGGCGGAGGCCTCTTTGGAGTGGTTAAAGAGAGGCATGCCATGTGAAGAAACAAAGAGGTACGTGCAGAACTACATGAGCGTGGTGGGTTTGCGACCTGTCACGGACGAAGATCTGGTCAAGCACGAGGACGAGCTGTACAGCGATGAAGAACTGGATCCGAGAATTGTCGACGCGGCGACGCGGCGTAAGACGCACGTAGGAGGCACGCCCATGGAGAAAGAGGACAGGCGGAGAAATGTAGACGCGGAGTGCGAGAAGGAGAAGAGCCGGGAGGCCATGGCCAGAGGCGACGCCGTGTGGGGCGAAAGACCGAATGGAAAGAATGGAAAGCGCAAGAAGCGCGGAGGGGACGGTGCGTTGAGGTGGGATGACGCGGAAGTGAAAAAAGCGCAAGCGGTGGCCGCGGCGCCCAGGGCCGCAGAAGGCAGCGGCGCGGGCGAAGGGGAAGGCGCCCCAGAGGTGGTGGCGGCCAAGAGAGCAACAGCGACAAGTGTGCGGAAATGGAGAGAAGGGCTTGCGGATAGCGGGTTGAACGCGGGACAGCGGAGCGTCGTTGAGAAGGTGGCAGATCGCGCGTTGGCGCAAGAATTCGGGAAGTCCGCGCGCGGCCAGAAAGAAGGCCAGAGTCGTTCGGATATGCAGCCGCTCGTGTGGATGTTGCATGGCGGCCCAAGGACCGGTAAAAGTTTCGTCATAGACAAGATCCGGAAGGGGCTGTTCGAAAAGGAGCTGGGGTGGACGCATGGCATAGATTTCCAGGTGGCAGCGTTGCAGGCGACAAACGCGTCAGCTCTCGACGGGAATACGATTCACAGTGCATTTGGGCTTGGGGTGAACAATACGAAAGAGAAGGACGCGGCGGGCGGTGCCGACGCAGCGACGAAAAAGAAAACGAAGAAAGAGCAAGCAGCGCAGCGTATGTCACAGTGGAGGTGGCTGATGGTGGACGAAGTGAGCATGGTCAGCGCGAACTTCATTGCAGAGCTGGACTCGCAATTGCGGTCGTGCATGTCAGCTGCAAGTGACGCGAAGGTAGGTGGAAACGGCGTGGCCAGGCCCCTCGGGGGCGCGAGTGTGTTGTTCTGCGGGGACTTCTATCAATTGGAGCCGCCATCAGGGACGGCAATCAATGCGCTTCCCACGTCGTATTTAAAAAACGCGAGGAAGTACGCGCCGGGTGCCACGGAGGACCACGGGCAGTATATTTTTTGGGGCGCTGGAGGCGAAGGGGCAGTGCAGGGAATGACAGAGTTGACGGAGTGCATGCGCGTGGAGGATCAGGACGATTGGTTTCTCGCAGTACAGGACGAATTCCGCCGAGGCGCGTTGTCTGAACGCACGCGCAGTTTTTTGCATGGCAGACCGACGGATGTTCCGGGGTCGTGGGTGAACGGCGCTTCGTTGTGCGGAAACGCGCGTTGTCTCGAAGACATGGAGGTAATTGCGAAGCAAAACGAGTTCGAATGTGACGCGTGCAAAACTGAGCGTGAGAAGAGAAAGCTCGTTGCGATGTCGCCAGAAGACGCGCGGTTTCGAGAGGAGAAATTCGTTGAAGCTGTCGCAATTTATGCGAATCAGGACATTCGTTGCCACGTCGAGAAGCAGAGGGCTGTGCAGTGGGCGAAGGAGCGAGGATAACAGCTGCCGTGGGTCGCAGCCAGGGGCCGCCCTTGCCACGGGGGGGAACAGAGGCGGCCGTGCACGATGGAGGATAAGATGCGTTGTCTGGGGTATCACGAGAAGGAATGCGCAGCCTTGCCCGGCTGGCTGCCGTTGGCCAAGGGGGTGCCCGTGGCTTTGGGTGATCACTTGGATCGGTCAAAAAAAGCAGCTTCTGCGGGGCAGCACAGCGACGATCCATGGATGGGTGTTGCACGAGGCTGAGGCCGTTGGAGATGAAGAAGAGGAAGTATTGATGCATCTGCCGAAAATGATTGTGTTGGATTTCCATACGAAAAAGTGGCACCTGCCATGGTGGGAGCCGGGGCTATATCCGATCTTCCCATCGAAAGGACGCCAATGGTTCTTGGACGCATATCGGAAGCATCCAGTATTGAGTGTGAAGCGCACGCAGTTCATGATCACCCCGGCTTTAGCAGTAACGGCACACTCTGCGCAGGGCCGGACCGTGGCCGCAGTGATAGCGGACCTTGAAAGAGGGCGCGGCGTGAGTTGGATGTCAAGTTGCGTTGCCATCACACGCGTGCGGAGGCGGGAGAACTTGTTGATGTTCAGGCCATTCGACAGGAAGCCGTATAACGCGGGGGAAATGCCAGGCACGCAGAAATTGTTGCAGGTCCTTCGCGGGGAGAATGTGAATTGGGAAGAGTGGGAAGCGGAATTAATGCCACGAGACCAATGCGAGCGTTGCCAGCGGAGGTTGTTGGTAGAGGCGTTCACGAAGTACGAATTCCAAAGAAAGGAAAGGCGGGCGTTCTGCAAAGAGTGTACGGAGAAGATGAAAAGCGCGGACGAAAAATGGCGCAGAACGTGCAAAAGGTGGGCAACGAAAGCAGAGGGTGACGACGCGGCAAGGCAAGGTAGCGGTCGGAACGCGGATACGGCGGCCGACGACGGGGAGACGAAAAGGATTAGGACTATGTACTGCGCGAAGTGCAGCCATGTCAAAGGCAAACAGAAGTCGCGGAGCGCCAACGCGAAGTGGAACGAGAGCGTCGGAAGAGTGCGATGTACGAACGATAAGTGCCTGTCGCTGTATGACGAAAAGGCGGAGATGTCGGAAGCTCAGAAAAAGCAGAACGCAGCGGGCCAGAGATTGTGTCGGACATGTGCGGAAGAACGTCAGAGGGCGACGCTTGCGTCGAATAATACGAAACGCGTGACATGCGCGGAAGAACGCGAGAGGAGGACGCGCGAGTTGAATAATGGGGAAAGCGTGGTCACATTGCGGTGTTCGAACGGCGACTGCCTGTCGGAGTTGCAAGAGGGGGGCGGGGATGTCGGAAGCTCAGAAGAAGCACAATGCTGCGGGGGAAAGGCTTTGTCGGAAATGCGCGGAAGAACGAGAGAACGAGGTGCGACGGGGGAATGCGGAGGCAGCGAATCGCAAACGGAAAGCGGAGGCGGACGCGAAGCCGCTGACGTGCGCGGCGTGCGGAGAAGCGTTCTCGGACACGAAACATTTGAAGCCTAATCAAGTGGAAGATCATCGAAAGGCGAAAGGAGCCAAAGTGGTGTGCGGAGGCTGCAAGGACCTCGGGTTCACAGCCCGCAGTCACCAGGGTTACCAGTGCAGCGGCGCATGCCAGATACGACTACCGAAATCGGCGTTCCCCGACCCGCACAATGTCCCGCGCGACGCAAAAAAAGGCACCCTGAAGTGCAAAACCTGCAAATGATCCCAATCGGGCGCGCGTGCTGGGGACGAAAGGGGGAAGGGGGAGAGAGGGATGGGGGGTGAGGCGGAGAATGGGGGAAACAGAATCGGGGAGGATGAAGATGAGGCGAGGGAGGACAGGAAGAAGTGGGCGAGGAGGAGATGGAGGAGGAGGAAGGGGATGGCTTGCTCGGACACGACCAAACAAAGGCACCCTAAAGTATGGCTTGTGCGATGATCGCTGGGGTCTCTCGGGTGGCTTCTCGCAGGACTCTTGTAGGCAGTTTCGAAGCCTCTTGGGTGCCATTTTGAAGCCGTTTGGGGCCATCTTGGGGGCCTTTGGGGGCATGTTGGGGGCGTCTTGGGGGCCTCTTAGGGCCTCTTGGGGCCTTCTGGGGCCGTCTTGGGGCGGAATGCTCGGATTGTCGGTTCCAGCTCCCCCTCGAGGGCTCTTTTTGGGGCCGTCTTGGGGCCGTCTTGGGCCGTCTCGGGGGCCTTTTGGTTCGTCTTGGTGCCCTCTTGGGCCGACTTGGGCGCCTCTTGGAGGCATTTTGGGCCGTGTTGGGGCGGTTTTGGGGTGTTTCTGGCCCGTCTTCAACGCCGTGAAGACAGAAAGGTCGTATATGATGAAAATGTACGTTTTCCAATAGAAATTTGACGATTCTCGGCTCTTGGGCTCTTCTGAGAACTGCTCTTGGAAGCTTCGTGGGCCGTCTTGGAGGCCTCTTGGTTCGTCTTGGGGCCATCTTGAGCGTCTTGGAGCGCTCGTTTGGCGTCTCGAGGCCCTCGTGGGCCGTCTTGGAGGCGTTTTGGGACATTCTTGGCCCGTCTGGAGCTCCTTTTGGGCCCAAAAGAGCCCCGTGAGTCGTTCGTCCCGGGCCCGGGGGGGGGGCCATCAGGGGGGGGTCAAATCGCCGGTTTGGGGTCCCAGGGGGGGGACTATAGGGGGGGAACTATCTCACACGCCTAGAGACCCACAAGGGGTCGGCGGATTTGTTCGACTGCGTCCGCCAGGCCAGCAAAGTGAGACCCCTGTCACTCCGGAATTCGGACTCTAAGATCATTGCCAGCGCTTCCAACTTTATCCTGCGCGATGTTGTGGCAAAAAGGACTCATAATAACCAGCGCGGCTTCGTTTTAGGCCGGAACTTTGCCCGCGATGTAGAGCTCATGGACGCCAGTGCTCGTGCCCATAGCCTCGATATCGGTGCTGATAAAAAAGTGGCCATGATTCGTAGCTTTTGATATAGCTGCCGCGTTCCCATCCGTGGGACGCCAGTGGCTGTTCGAGGTTCTGCGTCGCCATGGCATCCCTCAGGGATATCTCAACTTCCTCCGCTCCCTCTACTTTTGCCCCCGGGGCTATGGCAGATTCCATGGTGAGCTCCACTTCATGTTTCATCTATGTAGCGGAGTCCTCCAGGGGTGTCCCCTTTCGGGGTCTGTGTGGGCGTTGATTTTTGACCCTGTGGTCAGGTTGCTTTCTGAGGCTGTCGAGAATTCACCTCAAAGGGACACCCCAGGAGATGTAGGCGGGTGCGCCGATGATGTTGGCATTGTCCTTCCTCAACTTCGCACGCTTGCTTCCGTCATGACTCATTTCGAGCAGATCCGCCAGCATGCCCTACTCAGGCTGCAGGAAAAGCAAATGCTGCATAGTGCCACTTTGGACCGAATGCACAGCAGCTTTGTCTGCTCGCGTCCGCTCCTGGCTTGGCACTCATCTCCCGGCGTGTCAGCAGTTTGATATCAAAGGGACCACTCCATACCTCGGCGTGCAATTCGGGCCCGCCGCCGATCTCGAACACCAGTGGTCTCAGGCCGGTGCGAAATGGTGGCAGCGTACCCTCGACCTTCCATCCTCCCGTGCTGCTCCTTAGCTTCTCTCAATCCAGTATAACATGTATGCAATTAGCACCCTAGGATACTTGGCACAGTTCTTTCCTATGTCACCCAAAGTGGTCGCGAGGGAGGCGCTGGCTCTCCACAAGTTGTTTCGCCTCCCCCCGAATTCCCTCACCCTCCAGGACTTGCACTCGCTTGGCCAGTGGCTCGGGACAGCCCCGAAGTCGGTACTGGCGCTCAGCGTCGCGTCCGCCTGGAGGATGAGTGCCCACACGGTCGCTGACTGGGCGCCAGCGTTCGAGACGCTTCAGCAGGCTGCCGACCGTGCCTGCGGTACACCCGCGCTCTCTGCTCCACGGTGGGCCAATGCGGAGTGGTGTGCGCCGTGCTGGAGCCGCCCCACTGCTATCGTCCAGTTTTTCCGCTCTTTCCTTGTCTCCACTCCCTCTGTCGTCCATCGTCGTCGTGACGGGTCGTTCCGCTCCTCCTATCCTTTTTCGCTCAGGGTGTGGGAGGCCACGAAGGCGACAGGCCAGGCCGAGCTGCGGGCGGCCGCTGAAGAGGGACGCAAGCCTAAGCTACAGCGCGTGATCGGCTCTGCGGTGTCGGTTGCACTGTATCCCGACCGTTTTCACCAGACAATCGGACGCCGCCTCGATGCCTGGTCCTTCGTTCGCCCCCCCAACCTCGCGGAAAGATGGTCCCTTCTGAAAGCTTGTCTCCGGCAAGTGCGGCCGAGCTGGAGATGGGCTGTCTTAGAAACGCTTTCAGGAGGCTGGACCACCAGCTGCAGAATGCACGTCTCGCCGCATTCCCGAGATTGCATTTTTGGGTGCGGGGGCCGAGACGAGATCTCGCATTACCTCCAGTGTATGCCGCTCCGGCACCACGTCGCCCTCAGCTGGTCGCGGCTCGTCTTTCCTGTGGATCCTTTGCTCTGGCTTGGCCTCGGGAGTTCCACGGAGTACGGCACGGAGGATTGCGAAATCTCTCGCCTCCAGGCTGTTGAGGCCTTGGCACTCGCTTTTCATATTTACCACAAATCGAAAGATATAGTGCCCCTCTCCTCACACCATACACACGCATCCGCCACGCGGGTCACAGGTGCCGCACGGCTTGCGCTCCGTGCGTAGGTTGCACCCGGACTCGCCCTCAGGCTACGTCGACTCCTCCCCCTCTTGGACGCCCCCCTCTTGGCCGACCCCGAGTAGCTCCTCCTCCTCCTCCTCCTCCTCCTACTCCTCCTCCTCCTCCTCCTCCTCCTCCTCCTCCTCCTCCTCCTCCTCCTCCTCCTCCTCCTCCCTCCTCCCCCTCCTCCTCTTGGACGCCCCCCTCTTGGCCGCCCCCGAGAGGCCCGCGGGAGCCGCCGGCGGCTGCCGGCCCCGAGGGCGCCCCGCGGGATAGCCCCGCTCGAGCGGGAGCCGGGCGGCCGTCGTCGCCGGCAGGCCCCTCGCCCGGCGCCGCCGCCCTCGGGCGTCTCTCCGCCTCGTCCTCGGGCCTTCCTCTAGGCGGCGACATGGGGGAGGAGGGAGGAGGAGGAGGAGGAGGAGGAGGAGGAGGGAGGAGGAGGAGGAGGAGGAGGAGGAGGAGGAGGGGGAGGAGGAGGAGGAGGAGGAGATGGAGGAGGAGGAGAGCGCGGGAGCGCGCGAAAGTAGCCGTGCTTTGCGCGTCGCGGCCTCGGGCCAGAGCAGCTGCCCCTCCACAAGGGGGGGGGGGGGGCGCGAGGGCGCGAGGAGGACCGCGCTTCGGGCCTCGCGAGGACCGCGAGGAGGACCAGTGTAAACCCAAGCGCCATCAACGATGTTGGAATACACCCTCTCTCCAAAATCCAGTTTCAGAGGCCCCTACAATCGTTCATTTCCACCGAGGGGTCTGCCTCGTTGGAAGGCAACCGTTTGAAGAGCCGGAAGCATGCCAAAACATTGTTCTCTGGATTCCAACGCCACGGATCGACCTGATTTTTGCGTCTTGACGGTCCTTGATCGTGCTAGAATGTCATTCTTGGGATTTCAACACCGCGAATCAACGTAACTGTTGCACACTCACAAGCCTGAATCCTTCCAAAACACCATTTCTGGTACGCTGATCGCGGGAATCCGTGAAAAGCTTGCAGATTTGATGAACGAATGTGCGCGGCGACACGGCGAGAGCCACATATTGCAAAGGAGCCACCTTCAATCCGCGAAACTCTTGCATTTGTTTAAAACGAATGTGCGCGGCGCTACGGCGAGAGCCACATTTTGAAAACGGTGTATCCTGGATGTTCTTGCAATGTTTCAAAGCGAATCTGCGCGGCGCTAAGGCGAGAGCCACATTTCGGAAACGGTCGACCTCAATCCGTAAAAAGCTCTTGAAATTTGTTTGAACGAATGTGCTCGGCGCTACGGCGAGAGCCACATTTTGAGAACGAGTTATTCTCAACCCGTGAAGCTCTTGCACATGTTTAAAACGAATGTGCGCGGCGCTACGGCAAGAGCCACATGTTGAAAACCACCCGCCCTTTATCTGCGAAGCTGTTGCCAGTCTATAAGTTTCAGAGTCATAAAGGGTGTGGAAGTCTCAGGCGAAACGCCCAGCGACAGGGAGAAATTATGTATCAGGAAATGGAATGGAGAAGAGGAGGAGGAGGAGGAGGAGGAGGAGAAGGGAGGAGGGAAGAGGAGGAAGCCGTCTCCTCCTCGTTCTCCCCGTGCGCTCCTCCTCCCGTCCTGTCCTCCTCGTTCTGTCCTCCTCCTCCTCCTTCGCCGCCGTATGCTCGTCGTTGCGCCGTCCTCGTCCTCCCGGTCCTCGTTCGGTCCTCGTTCTCCTCCTCCTCCTGCTCATCCTCGTCCTCGTCGTTGCGTCGTCCTTGGCCTCCTTGCCCTCGTTCCTCCTTTGAACAACTACAAATCGGGAAATCGTAAGACTCGAGTGCGCTGGAATTCGGGCTTGCCGACGCTTTTTGACGAGCGCGTCCTGGTTTTCCACGGTCCAGTTCCCGTGGGACGTCTGCGGCGGGAGATCGCGTCAAATTTCAGATTGGGCCTCGTCATTTTCATGATGGATGGCGCCGTCAAGCCAACCCGAGTCCCCCGAATCCAAGTCTCACGTCTCCCCGAAGAAATGGTAGGTTTACGCAGTGTGTTATTGCGATCGGCACCATTGGGCCCCAGGGAACGGGTTGCAAACCTCACCCTTTGCAAACCACACCTGGCGGAGACGCCGATCTTCCTTCCTCTTCCTCGTCCCCCTCCGCCTCCTCGCCCCCCCAGCCGTTGTAGAAACCCTTCGGGGAGCACATGGGGGAGGATGGCGGGGAAGATCAGGAGGAGGAGGACCAGTGTAAACCCAAGAGGCACCAACGATGTTGGAATCAACCTTCCCTCCACGCTCCCTCTTCATAGGCCCCCACCACGTAACATCTTCACGGAGGGAACTGCCTCGTTGGAAGACAAGTGCTTGAAGGCCTTGAAGCATGCCACAGGATTCTTCCCAGGGGTCCAACGCCACGAATCAACCTGACTGTTGCGTTTTGACAATTCTGAATCGCGCCAGAACGCCAGTCTTGGGACTTCAACACCGCGAACCAACATAACTTGTGCACCCTCATAAGCCTGAATCGTTACAGACACCGTTCCTGGTACGCTGACCATGGGAATCCGTGAAACCATTTGTAAGATTTTAAGACGACTGTGCGCGGCGCTAAGGCGATAGCAAATTTTGGACACCACTCGCCCTCAATCCGCGTAGCTCTTCTACATGTTTAAGACGAAAGTGCGCGGCGCTAATGCGAGAACCACATTTTGAAAACCACCCGCCCTCAATCCGTGAAGCTGTTGCAAATTGTTAAGACGAGTGTGCGCGGCGCTGGGGCGCGAGTAACATGTTGAACACCACTCCCCCTCAATCCGTGAAGCCATTGCAAATAGTTGAGACGAGTGTGCGCGGCTATAAGGCGAGAGCCACATTTTGAAAAGGACCGCCCTTAATCCGTGAAGCACTTGCACAGCTTTAAGACGAATGTACGCGGCGCAAAGGCGAGAGCCACATGTTGAAAACCACTCGCCCTCAACCCGCGAAGTTGTTGCAATGCTTGAAGCGAGTGCGCGCGACGCTAAGGCGAGAGCGCGAGAGCCACATTTTCAAAACCGGTCGCCCTCAATCCGTGAAGCTTTTGCAATTCCCCACGTTTTTCGTGGGATATTGGTTTTCTTCCCACCCGCGTCGCACCCGCATTCACTTTCACCTCCTCCTTCCCTTCTCCTCGCCATTCCTCCCTTCACCCGCGTGTAACACGCACGGCACGTACATGAGACACGCGCCTACATACAGCCGCACGCACGCACACACATCGCAGACACACAGGCACACACACACACACACCATGCAACAATTGTGCATATCTGGCGTTTTCACTGCATCATCCACCCAATACGTGTTTACCGCATGCTGGGCACCCACATGCGCGCAATATCCGTAAGGCGTGGCAGGCGTGGCACTTTGTCGACACCATAGGGGGTGAGCAGGGGGTTGTCGCTCACAGAGGAATATATCCGTCTCAGGGTCCCAAGGCGCGGCAGGCGTGGCATTTTCTCGATGCCACAGGGGTTTCGTTGGGGGTGGGGCCGCTATCCGTCGTACGCTCGCAAACTGTGGCAGGCATGGCATTTTCTCGGTGCCGCAGGGGCTGCGCTGGGGGTGGGGTCGCTATCCGTCATGCGCTCGCAAAGCGTCACAGGCGTGGTATTTCTTCGATGCCACAATGGGATGCGCTGGGGGTGGGGCCGCTATCCGTCGCACGCTCGCACAGCGTGGCAGGCGTGCGGCTTATCGACACCACAGAAGGGTGCACAGGGTGGTGAGGTCGCTATCCGTCGTACGCATGCAAAGCGTGGCAGGCGCGGTATTTCTCAACAGCACAGGGGGAGCGTTGCGGGTGGGGTCGCTATCCGTCGTGCGCTTGCAAAGCAAGGCAGGCGTGCAGTTGATCGATCCCATCAGGGGTGCGCGGGGGACGGGGTCGCTATCCGTCGCTCGCTCGCAGAGCGTGTCAGGCGTGGATGTTTCTCGATGCCACTGGGGGTGCGCAGGGGGGTGGGGTCGCTATCCGTCGTACGCCTGCAAAGCGTGACTGGCGTGGATATTTCTCGGCAGCTCAGGGGGGCGCGCGCGGTCGTTATGCGTCGCACGCTCGCAAAGTTTGGCAGGCGTGGCAGGCGTGGCATTCGTTCGACTCCGGACGGTGGGGCCGCTGGTTTTCGCATTGGCGCACAGAGTCACAGGCGTGGCAGTCTGTCGACACCAGAGGGTGCGCGCTCGCACGCCCGGCGCTTGCCATCAGTTGCATCCAGAGCTGCACGCATGGGTAACAGTAAGCACTTGGGTTCATTCCAATTCGGCGGGCTAGGGCTTTCACACGGGTGAGCCAGGATTCCCAATCGGAGGCAGCAAGCGCCCCCGTGTTGTGGGTTTCAGTCATGCCGCCTAAAATTGCCATGGACGCATTGCCTCCCCCATGTTTGAGGCTGAAGAGCGCCACGGTGGACAATGGTTTCGATATTTCGCTGGAAGGCTTGCGTGGCTAAATTTAGCCAGCGCGGCGATGACCGGCAGCATTGCCTGGTAGAGTGCGCAATCAAGGCGTGCCGCCGACAGCTCGAGAACTGGTGGCAGAGGACACCTTGGATCAAGCGCAGCAACATTCAGCGAACGAAGAACGGTATAAAATAAACCTTCTCGCCGTCGGGGACACCTGCCCCTGGGAGGCTGAAAAGTTTATACCCCTACGGTGCCACCGTAGGGGTATAAACTTTCCAGCCGCCCAGGGGCAGGTGTCCCCGACGGCGAGAAAGTTTATGTCGTACCGCTCTTCGCCCGTTAAAGCACGGCAAACAAAAAACGACCACGGCAAGAGGCAACGTCTGGGCCGAGGCGTGCGGGCCTTCGCCGGGCGCGCGGCGGTGCGCGCGCTCGGCGGGGCGCCTCGGCGCCTCCGTCCCCTCGGCTTGGCGAAGTGCTGCATGCAAACAGTGTTCTCTTGCCTGCTCGTCCCTCTCCTCCTCTTTTTCCTCGTGCTTCTCCTCCTCTGCCTCCTGTTCCTCCTCCTCCTCCTCCTCCTCCTCCTCCTCCTCCTCCTCCTCCTCTCGCTCCTGCTCCTGCTCCTCCTCCTCCTCCTCCTCTACCCCCCCCCTCATCCTCCCCCTCCTCCTGCTCCGCCCTTCTTCCCTCTCGTCCTCCTCCTCCTCCTCCTCCTCCTCCGCCTCCTCGAGGCGTCCTCTGCCAGGATTGGGCAGCGAGGCCGGCCCGCGGCGCGGCAGCAGCCGCGCGCGGCGCGAGTCTTGCCGCGCGGTCGCCCCTGGGCCGACTTGCCACGGGCGGGGCGGGGGCACGCGGGCGGGGCCCCAGGGCCTCAGGTGAGGACGACCTGTCGCTCCAAAGACTCGAGGTCTCGGGGAGGGGAGGAGCGGGTCGGACGCGAGAGGGGGGGTAAGGGGAAAGGGGTGGGGCACGAAACTCAGGAGGGGACACTCTCTCTCTTTCTCTCTCTCTCTCTCTCTCACACACACACACGCACACACACGCACACACACACACACACACAAACACACACACACACCGCCTATCCCCAGGGCTCGCCGCCTCCCTGTTGCCTCAGAGCGCGAATAGGTTTCAATGGAGCCCCATCTATGCTGTGTGTTGAGGCGATGGTGATGGCGTATCATATCTACAACACTGCCTGTGTTAGTGTTCCACCGCCCGCTGATGAGGAGTGGGACGGCTATCTTTACGAAATTCGACGTGCTGCGCTCGCTCCCGTCGAGCTCACAAGGACTCGGGAGGCTCCGTAGGTCTCTGCGGCGCCCGTGTGGACCCTCCTTGAGTACGAGCGACACACACACACCAACAACAACAACAACAACAACAACAACAATCATTTTACCCGAACGCTCAGTGTTCTCACCAGTGCCAGGGTTTTCATACGACGCCCGCCAATACCCCCACTTTGTGGGGGGGCCGGTTCAAGCTCTACCACATTTCCAAACGACTCTTCGCCACCACCCACACCCAGCTTCCCGCCCTATGACGTTCGGACACTTCACTTCGTGGCATGCGGACGACCGTGGCTACTACACTGGCGCATGGTTTCAATGACTTCTTGTGGTAACATCTTGTGGAAACTAGCTTAGTATACGACGACGACGATTTGAAGGGCCTACGGTGCGAAAAATGATTTTATGTTGCGCGGTGCTAAAATTCCTACGAAACCCAATGGTTTTTGAAGATTTCGGCGTGCGCACGGAAAGAAAAAACGAATGTGTCCCGCATGGTATTATTTGACAGGGATGATGGCCCTGGCAGGTGCGCAACCGTTGTTGGAGAAGTTCGAAGCACGTGAAGAAGTTGATCGCAAAAGCCCGTTTGACAGAAATGTTTAAAAAAGTTGGGTTTCCTGCAAATCCGCAAGAGCGCGCGGGATGAAATTGTGACACTTTTTTTTTTTTTTTTTTTTAAAAAAAAAAAAAAAAAAAAAAAAAAAAAAAAAAAAAAAAAAAAAAAAAAAAAAAAAAAAAAAAAAAAAAAAAAAAAAAAAAAACATTGGTTTTTTGATGTTTTTATGTTGAAATCGTTACGAACACTAAGGTTTTGGAAGGATTTCGTCTTGCGCGCGCGAATGTCCACTTTACCTTATTTTTTGCAAGGGATTCTTGAAGTTTGGTTATTTTAGAACAAGAAATTTCATTTTATAGTGTTTTTTGCAAGGGAAAGCGGGGGGGAACAAAACAACCGGATCTTGATCACATCGAATTACCTGAGGCTTCCTCACGAAAATGATGAAAATGTAGCTGCGGCCTAGGCGGCGCAGGGGGGCCGTGCACCAGGGGTCCCAACAATAATTATTCTTTAGAATTAATAATGTTCAACAATTACTAGCACGTGGGGACACTCCGTTCTCACCAGTGCCAGGGTTTTCATAGGAGGCGGGCAATACCCCCACTTTGTGGGGGGGCCGGTTCAAGCTCTACCAAATTTCCAAACGACTCTTCGCCACCACCCACACCCAGCTTCCCGCCCTATGACGTTCGGACACTTCACTTCGTGGCATGCGGACGACCGTGGCTACTATTCAGGGCCCCGCGGCCGACGACGACGGCGTGCGCGCGCGAAGAAAAAACGAATGTGTCCCGCATGGTATTATTTGACAGGGATGATGGCCCTGGCAGGTGCGCAACCGTTGTTGCAGAAGTTCGAAAAAGTTGCTCGCAAAAGCCCGTTTGACAGAAATGTTTAAAAAGTGTTGGGTTTCCTACGAATCCGCAAGAGCGCGCGGGATGAAATTTTGACATTTTTTTTGAAAAACCATTGGTTTTTTGATGTTTTTATGTTAAAATCGCTACGAAAACTAAGGTTTTGGAAGGATTTCGTCTTGCGCGCGCGAATGTCCACTTTACCTTATTTTTTGCAAGGGATTCTTGAAGTTTGGTTATGTTAGAACAAGAAATGTCCACTTTAGCTTATTTTTTGCAAGGGAAAACCGATCGTAACAACACAACCGGATCTGGACACATCGTTTTGCCTGAGACTTCCTCACGAAAATGATGAAAATGAGGCTGCGGCCTAGGCGCGGCGGGGGGGCCGTGCACCAGGGGTCCCAACAATAATTATTCTTTAGAAGTAATAATGTTCAACAACAACAACAACAACCATTTTAAGGCTGTACGCTCTTACTTGCCCGCGAGTCATTCAACACGTATACCCTACACCCTCGATACCCGCCCTCTTCGTCTTCGATCACACCCCTTTCGGGGGGATTATTTCTCTTTGCTGGGGCCGGCGGGCTTAGACGTACGGGCAAACCGGAACGGGCGGACAATCCTTCGGGGGCGTACATCTCTCTGCCCGCCATTGGAATTGGCGCGGGCCCTGCAAGAGGAGGAGGGGAAGAACGAGGGAGAGTGGGAGGAAGGGGAGGGGGAAGGACGAAGGAAGAGGGAAGATACCACGTTGTGAAGGCGTCCTTGGCGCGCGCGTGGTTCCTGAGCGCCGAAACGCAATTCCAGAATAATTTGTGAGGACGTCGCACGCGAGAGCGCAGTCCTGAGTACATTGTGAGGAAATCTCAGGCGGAAGCGGGGGCCCTGACTAAGTTGCGAGGAAGTCTCAAGCGGGAGCGCCGTTCCTGAGCAAATTGCACGGAAGTCTCAGGCGGGAGCGGGGGTCCTCACTAAATTGCGAGGAGGTCTCAGGCGGGAGCGCCGTTCCTGAGTCAATTGCGCGGAAATGTCAGGCAGGAACGGGGGTCCTGAGTAAAATTCTAAGAAGTCTCAGGCGGGAGCGCCGTTCCCACGTAAATTGCACGGAAGTCTCAGGCGGGAGCGGGGGTTTTGATTACATTGCGAGGAAGTCTCAGACGGGAGCGCCTTTCCTGAGTAAATTGCGCGGAAGTCTCAGGCGGGAGCGGGGGTCCTGAGTACAAATCGAGGAAGTCTCAGGCGGGAGCCGTTGTTGTTGTAGCCCGGGGGGCAGGGGCACAGTTTGAGCAGGAAGACTTTCCTTAGAAAAAACAAGGTGCGAGCCCCGGGGGTGGCACTTCAATCGAAAAAATCAAATGTGCACCGGTGGGGGGGATCAACAATAATTATTCTTCAAGAATGAGAGTTCAACAACAACAACAACAACAACAACAACAATCATTTAAGACTGGGGACACTCCGTTCTCACCAGTGCCAGGGTTTTCATAGGAGGCGGGCAATACCCCCACTTTGTGGGGGGGCCGGTTCAAGCTCTACCAAATTTCCAAACGACTCTTCGCCACCACCCACACCCAGCTTCCCGCCCTATGACGTTCGGACACTTCACTTCGTGGCATGCGGACGACCGTGGCTACTATTCAGGGCCCCGCGGCCGACGACGACGGCGTGCGCGCGCGAAGAAAAAACGAATGTGTCCCGCATGGTATTATTTGACAGGGGTGATGGCCCTGGCAGGTGCGCAACCGTTGTTGCAGAAGTTCGAAAAAGTTGCTCGCAAAAGCCCGTTTGACAGAAATGTTTAAAAACTGTTGGGTTTCCCACGAATCCGCAAGAGCGCGCGGGATGAATTTTTGATTTTTTTTTTGAAAAACCATTTTTTTTTTTTTTGATGTTTTTATGTTAAAATCGCTACGAAAACCTAGGTTTTGGAAGGAATTCATCTTGCGCGCGCGAGTGTGCACTTCGTGACATTTTTTGCAAAGGATTCTTGAAGTTTGGTTATGTTAGAACAAGACATGTCATTTTATATTGTTTTTTGACAGGGAAAGCGGGCGTCAACAAAACAACCGGATCCGGACTCCCCCGTTTTGCCTGAGACTTCCTCACGAAAATGATGAAAATGTGGCTGCGGCCTAGGCGCGGCGAGGGGGGCGTGCACCAGGGGGCCCAACAATAATTATTCTTTAGAAGTAATAATATTCAACAACAACAACAACAACAACAACAACAACAACAACAATTTTTACCCGAACGCTCAGTGTTCTCACCAGTGCCAGGGTTTTCATGCGACGCGAGACAATACCCCCACTTCGTGGGGGGGCAGTTCAAGCTCTACCAAATATCCAAACGACTCTTCGCGACCACCCAAACCCAGCTTCCCGCCCTATGACGTTGGGACACTTCACTTCGTGGCGTGCGGACGACCGTGGCTACTACACTGGCGTGGGGTACACACCCACAGAACTTGGTCACTTATTCGGGGCGCGCGTGTGCCCAGCATCCTGCAATTGTGACATACAATACATGACACAGACAGACAGAGAGAGAGACAGAGAGCAGACAGAGAGAGAGACAGAGAGAGCGGAGTTGGTCACATTTTTGGGGCAAGTTCCTGAGATCGTCGTGTTTTTTGTTGGTCTTGCGCGCGCGAATGTCCACTTTACTTTTTTTTGCAAGGGAGTATTGAAATTTGATTATG
Source organism: Prorocentrum cordatum (assembly GCA_963575745.1). Lineage (NCBI taxonomy): Eukaryota > Dinophyceae > Prorocentrales > Prorocentraceae > Prorocentrum > Prorocentrum cordatum. The sequence continues at coordinate 217,151 of CAUYUJ010017140.1, read as the reverse complement.
TTAGAACAAGAAAAAGTAGCTCGCGCGAGCTCATGTAACATAAATGTTGACAAAACCATTGGTTTCGTGGGAGTCGGACAGCGCGCGCGGGATGAAATTTGGACATTTTTTTTGAAAAACCATTGGGTTTTTGATGTTTTTATGTTGAAATCGCTACGAAACCTAAGGTTCTGGAAGGATTTCGTCTTGCGCGCGCGAATGTCCACTTTACCTTATTTTTTGCAAGGGATTATTGAAATTTGATTATGTTAGAACAAGAAAAAGTAGCTCGCGCGAGCTCATGTAACATAAATGTTGAAAAACCATTGGTTTTGTGGGATTCGGACAGCGCGCGCGGAAGGACATTTTGACATTTTTTTCTTAAAAAACCATTGGGTTTTTGATGTTTTTATGTTAAAATCGCTACGAAACCTAAGGTTTTGGAAGGATTTCGTCTTGCGCGCACGAATGTCCACTTTACCTTATTTTTTGCAAGGGATTCTTGCAATTTGATCAAGTAAGAACAAGAATTTTCATTTTATAGTGTTTTTTGCAAGGGAAAACGGATTACAACAAAACAACCGGATCCGGACACAATCCACTTTTCTGAAGCTTTCGCTAGAAAATGAAGGAAATGAGGCTGCGGCCTAGGTTTTGGAGGGGGGTCGCGCACCAGGGGTCTCAACAATAATATTTCTTTAGAAGTAATAATGTTCAACAACAACAACAACAACAACAACAACAAACACACGCACACCCAGACACAAGTCCATCGTCGGCCCCCAGGACAATATGGGGAACATATGGGAAGTGGGGGGGAAGACGAACACCCAGAAAATGTGGGAAAATATTGGGAATCATGGGACTGGTGTCTACTTGTGTGTGTGTGTGTGTGTGTGTGTGTGTGTGTGTGTGTGTGTGTGTGTGTGTGTGTGTGTGTGTGTGTGTGTGTGTGTGTGTGTGTGTGTGTGTGTGTGTGTGTGTGTGTGTGTGTGTGTGTGTGTGTGTGTGTGTGTGTGTGTGTGTGTGTGTGTGTGTGTGTGTGTGTGTGAGTGTCCCAGGGCCCCTTTAGAAATCTGCCACGCGCAGCTGGTTTCGGTCCCGCCGCTGGGCCCACTCCTCGACGCATGGGCGCCTGCTGGCGCCAGGAGGGGCCAGGGAAGCCAGCTGCGTGAGCCGATTCTCGACCCTGCCCTGTGCTGTCCTGCCCTGTCGCCCCCCCCCCCCCCGAGAGGAGGAGGAGAGGAAGGAGGGGGCTTTGGAGCCCGGGGCTGCGATTTGTCCTCGACATCAGAGGAAGAGGGAGGCTTCAGTTCGAGTCTGGCCAGTTCCTTTGCACGGGGGCGGTCTTTTCTCGGCATCTGGCAGACTGACTTGCATGGAGGGGGGCGATGCGATGCCCGAAAGGAAGCCTGGTCGTCATCCAAGTCGGGGACACTCACTTGAACGCCTCTTCGGCCCAGCGCTTCTCGGAATGGCGGCGGGGGTGTGTGGGGCGGGGGGGCGCAGAGGGGGGAAACGCCAGGCAGGCAGGCTCGCCAGAGTCTTCATAAAGCCCTATCCCGGCCTTCTCCCCCCCCCCGCCGCCATTTTCAGAGCGTTGTGGCAAAATGGCGTGACAGTGACTCCCGAGTTGCGTGAAGACCAGATTTCATTTGGAGCCTCGCGCTTCCCCCCTTCCACGCGAGCAAACTTGCCAGAGTCGCACCAAATCAACTACCCCGCTGGAGCGCTCCGGCAGGGGCCTCTCCATGGGGGATCGAAGGAATTGACCTCTCATCCTCGGCGAGGGCGGCAGAAGTTCGGCAAGCCGTGGGGAGGCACGACGAAGGCGGCTCCGCCTCCGCCGGCAGAAGCCAGCGGGAGTAAAAGCTGCACACCGAAGAGATGAATCTTTGGGGATCCAGGGTTTTCCCAACCCGCCTTCTCTCGGGGATGATAGAAACGTCAGGCGATCGCAAACATGAATCAAGGGGGCGTGGATTAGCGACGGTTCCCGTTTCCTTTACACCTCCACTGCGTTGGGCCTCCTAGGAGCCCACAAACATTGCAGCAGTTAAGCAGTTCGAAGCCCCCAAGGGGACCCGCGAGGTGGAAAACGAGGAGTAATGCAGAACGCGAGAAGCAGGAGGAGGAGGAGGAGGAAGGAGGGAAGCGAGGAGAGGAGGAGGAGGAGGAGGAGGAGGAGGAGGAGGAGAAGGAGGAGGTGGAGGAGGGGGATGAGGGGGAGGGCGAAGCTTCCACGGCGCTCTATTCAGAACGGGAACCCAACACGGAGGCTTGGGAATGAAACAGGAGGCAGGAGGGGGAGAAGGAGACAGGATGAGGAGAGGTGGAGGAGGAGGAGGAGGAGGAGGAGGAGGAGGAGGAGGAGGAGGGGGAGATGGTGGAGGAGGAGGAGGAGAAGGAGGAGGAGGAGGAGGAGGAGAGGACGGACTGAGTTGGAGACCACAGTGCTCTATTCAAAGCAAGAACCCAACACGGAGGGTTGGGAATGAATTGTGAGACAGTATCAGGCGGGAGCCGTTGTTGGTGTAAGTGGGGGGACCAGGAACGCATTGTGAGGAGGAATGTTTTCCATTGTTAAAAGAAGGTGCGTGCCCCGGGAGGAGCCTTTTGATTGAAAAACACGATGTGCACTGGACGGGGGACCAGCCATATGTATTCTTTAGGTATGAGAATTCAACAGCACATGGCACCGCGGAACCCACCTCAGCCACGCGCCCAGGGTCAGTGAACGAGCGTTCGACCCCTCATTCGGATAAGTGGATTTCAGGTGCCACAAGCAGCTTAGGAGGTTTGACGGTCCAGAATGAGTGGGCTCCACCCACTTTGCAAGCTTGTCCACCCACCCAGCCACTCCGGGCAAGGGTCGGCCACATTGAATCCATTTCATATCAAGCTATCACCCCCCCATCCTCTCAGCAAACTCCCTCGCCGATCAAAGTAAGGTCGGGGGCGTCCAAGAGGGGGTGAGGACTGGGGGCGTGCGGACACTATGACCGAGGCAACGAAATCATCTACAGTCAACCCGCATAGTAAAGATGAGCGACCTTCCCAAGGGTACCCTTGCATCCTTGCCTCCTCGGTCCATCCTTGGCCACTTTCGTTGGCCGCGCCCCGCTCGAAAAGCTTCGAACTCGGCTTCCAGGGCCCTTGCATCCTTATCGCGCGTCCTCATGATGCGGGTTGACTGCATATTTGATGAACCGGGGGTGGACAGACCTCCTACCCTGACACGTCGATTAGCGAATTCGCCGTTCTCGGTTCGCGAAAGGGCGTCGCGGCCGCCATTTTTGCGGGCCCAGGTCTGTCGTTTTCGGTCCCAGTCCGGTGTCACTAAAGGGAGGCTTACTGAAGGGAGGCTTGTCCACCGCCGAACGGATCCCTCGTCTTCTCGTGACCCCTCGTCTTCTCATCACGCGGCCCCCCGTCTCCTCGCATCTCTTCATCACTCGGCCCCTCGTCTCCTCGCAGCTTTTCATCACTCGACCCCTCGTCTTCTCATCACGCGACCCCTCCTCCCTCCTCCTCCTCCTCCCTCCTCCTCGGTGGGCCAGGGGAAGCAGGTGTCCAGTCTAGGTGGGCCGCCGTAAGCAATCCAGGGCACCTGCTTCCCGCTTCTGCGCCAGGTCACGTCGCATAGGGCCCCCAGCAGCATCCACTTATGATCCCGTCTTAGCAAGTGCGCTATGATCTGGGTGTACTGGGAAGAAACACACCCGGAGATGTTTGGAAGCACACTCGGATGGTGGATGGACGGCGTGCGGGAGGGAGCACGAAAACTTCCAGCGCTTTCTGGAACGCTCTCAGAGCGTTCGGAGCGCTTTGGAGCCAGCCGCGGCGCCTGAACATCCTCGAGACTTGCCAGCTCTCAGAGGTTCCCGGTTTATCTACATCCGGTGTTATCGCCATGCTGATTTCGACTCGGGGGGAAGGGGGAGATTTTTTCTTGTGCGGGGGAAAGGAATCCGGGAGATCTGATGAGGGCCAGTCGAGACAAGCTCTCCCGCTTGGTTCAGGTCCGCTCCAGATCTGTCCCCGGACCCCTCTCGGGGTCCATCCCCACCGGTTTTTCGAGCCGGATCTGGCCGTGGCGACGACAGGCCTCCAAGAGGCAGCAGACTGACGATAAACGCCAGGGCGGGCCGCCGAGGAGAAGGAGGAGCGGGAGGAGGAGGAGGAGGAGGAGGAGGAGGAGGAGGAGCGAGGAGCGAGGAGGAGGAGGAGGAGGAGGAGGAGGACGGGGCTTCCACGGCGTTCGATTCAGAACGAGAACCCAACACGGAGGGTTGGGAATGAAGCAGGAGACAGGAGGGGGAGAAGAAGACAGGACGAGGAGGAGGAGGAGCAGGAGGAGGAGGAGGACGAGGAGAAGGAGGAGCGGGGAGGAGGAGGAGGAGGAGGAGGAGGAGGAGGAGGAGCGAGGAGGAGGAGCGAGGAGGAGAGGAGGAGCGAGGAGGAGGAGGAGGAGGAGGAGGAGGAGGAGGAGGAGGAGGGAGGAGGAGGAGGAGGAGGAGGAGGAGCGAGGAGAGCGGGGCCCACCTTCTGCATTTTCCAGAGCGCCGCGCGTACAGACGACGGTGATTGACATTCGTGAGCCCGGCCTCTCCTCCCGCCCGCCGTCGCCCTGCCTCCCGCAGCTTGCCGGAGCTTGATGCCATCTTGTATCCTGAAGTCCCTAGGCCTCCCAGATGTGGTCGGAGTAGGAGGGATCGAGGAGGACGAGGAGGACGAGGAGGAGGAGGGGGAGGAGGAGGAGGAGGAGGAGGAGGAGGAGGAGGAGGAGGAGGAGCAGGAGGAGGATGAGAAGGAATTGGAAGAGGAGGAGGAGTGGGGTCGGAGGATCGCGCCGCATCGACGATACATCGCCGATGCGGTTCGATGCGGAGCCCGATTTCCTGTACGCCGACGTCGCCGATGCACCTTCGACGTCGACCATGCATTGCTGGTGCATCGCCTACGCATCGCCGATGCATCGCCGATGCATCGCCGATGTATCGGCGATGTATCGGCGATGCGGCGCGATCCTCCGACCCCATCTACTCCGACCCCGTCAAGGAGGCCTCTAAAGTCGGGCACGTCCTTCTACAGGAGGCGAATTCAAAAATAGCCCAAACATGATATGGGGACTATTTTCGTTTTTTTGTATCTGTTGAGGGGTATATGTTGAGTATTCTTGATGTGTCCTCCACAGTCCGTCTGTAGGGGGACATGCCCGACCTAATCGTATCCGCTTTTTCCTCGTGGTCGTCCCCCTTCCTCTCTCCTCTCCTCCCTCTTCTCCACTCTTCGCCTCGCCTTGCTCCCATTCTCCCCTTCCCCCTCCTCCTCCTCCTCCTCCTCCTCCTCCTCCTCCTCTTCCTCGTCTTCCTCTCCTCTCCCATCTCCCGCTTCCTCTTCACCTCTTCTCCCTCTTCCTCTTCCTCTTCTCCCCCTTCATCTCTGCTCCCTCTTCTCCCATCCCTCTTCCTCTTCCCCCTCTTCTCCCCGCTGTCTCGCACGAGCATTCCTATGCAGACAGACGTTGCTTGGCTCTGCGGCGGGAGCGCGCCGGCCTTCGGGTTCGCCCGTGGGTCGGTACGATCGAAGTGTCAAGCAGTGGCGAAGCGTCTTGGCGTGCCTATAGGCCTACCCAACAATGTTCTAAGAACCTTGAGTGGTTTCCACGGGGTGTTCTGAAAATTATCCTGGCGAAGGACCCAACCAGATGCAATTGTGAATAACTCTTTGTGGGTGCCGCTTTCGGTGGGGCACCTTATGGGGCCACGAAAGACGTGCCACGAAACGCTGTCCTGGGCGTACGGGACGCATGCGGGCGGTGGCACTGGGGCCTTCGGTGGAGCTCCCTGTGGGGCCACGAAACGTGTGAGGGGTGTGCCGAAATGGGTGCGGCGCCGCCATGCGAACGCAGCCACTGGGGCCTTCGGTGGAGCTCCCTATGGGGCCACGAAGCGTGTGAGGGGTGTGCCGAAATGGGTGCGGCGCCGCCATCAGCCACTGGGGCCTTCGGTGGAGCTCCCTATGGGGCCACGAAACGTGTGAGGGGTGTGCCGAAATGGGTGCGGCGCCGCCATGCGGACGCAGCCACTGGGGCCTTCGGTGGAGCTCCCTATGGGGCCACGAAACGTGTGAGGGGTGTGCCGAAATGGGTGCGGCGCCGCCATGCGGACGCAGCCACTGGGGCCTTCGGTGGAGCTCCCTATGGGGCCACGAAACGTGTGAGGGGTGTGCCGAAATGGGTGCGGCGCCGCCATGCGGACGCAGCCGCTGGGGCCTTCGGTGGAGCTCCCTATGGGGCCACGAAACGTGTGAGGGGTGTGCCGAAATGGGTGCGGCGCCGCCATGCGGACGCAGCCACTGGGGCCTTCGGTGGAGCTCCCTATGGGGCCACGAAACGTGTGAGGGGTGTGCCGTGATAGTGGGAGAAGGGAGGAGGGAGGGAGGGGGCAGCGGGAGGAAGGGAGGAAGGAAGGAGTGAACGCGGGGCGCTGTCTCTTCAAAACGAGGACCCAACACCACAGGATGGTTGGGAACATTTCTGGTTGGGACAGTCTTGTTTCAACACATCGGGAATATGTTCTAAGAACATTGATTTTTTTCTTGGAACATTCATGGGTGTTAAGAAAATTTCGTGGCACGCCTATAGGAATGCCGGGACGGTCGGTCCCTGCTCATCAAAGATGGGCACTGAAATAATGGGTACGATCGAGGAGGGTACGATCGAAAGGGGTATTGAAGCAAGGGGTTTGGAAATGTATGAAGCCGGCAATGAACACAAGGGTTATGAAACATTTCGAATCGGGTATGGCAACCATTGAAACGGAATGGGAATGGGGTACTGATATTGAAGTGAATGAAAAGGAGTACTGAATTTGGAAATAGATGGAATGGGTACGAAAACGATTAAAACAAAGAGTATTGAATGATGGGTCATGAAAGAATGGGTACTGGCATAATGGGGACGATCGAAATAAGTATGATCGAATTGGGTCGGTCCCGACTGCAAATCCTGTAAACCTCTTCATCTTGAACAGGAGTTGCTGTCGGTGCCACCGTGAGCCTTGTCCATGTGAGGCAGAAGGCCGCCCGCCCAACAGCGGCCTTCTGTCGGTTTTGGGCCTCATCTGTTGTCGGGCATCGTGCCCATGAATTCCGTACTTTTCGGGCGCCCAGCATGGGAACAAGGGAACGAAGAATGACATAAACATACAAACTCGGAGGTCCGCGCAGATTTCTCGGATCGGTGCTGGACCCCCCGCCCTGGCGCGCGGAGCGCGCCAGGGGCGGCGCCAGAGGCGCCGCCAGGGGGGTCCAGCGGGGATCTGAGAAATTCCCGCGGACCTTCGAGTTTTTTTTTTGGACAAACAAAAAACGGACCTTCGAGTTTTTGTTTGTTCATGGCACTCTTCGCTCCCCTGGGGGAGCCGCGCTGCGCGGGGACCTCACGGGGATGCCGCAGGGCGGCCACGGGCGGGGCCGACGGGAGGGGCGACCGTGGGGCAGCGGCGAAAAGGCCGTCCGGCCGGCATGCAGGGCGGCAGCAGACGCACATGCACAAACATGCACACACGAGCACACAAGCACACAAACGCACAAACACACAAACACTCGAGCACACAAACACACAAACACACAAACGCACGAACACACACACACACACACATACAAGCACAAACAACACACACGAGCACACACACACATACACACTAGTGATGAGTTCTTTACGTGTGCCTTAGCGTCGACGTCCTCGGAGGTCCTCAGGTCCAGGATGCGGGTCGCGTAGCGTCTTATCGCCGCAGGCCTCGGGATATATCAAGGTATGGCACGCAATCAAAGCAGAGAAACAACCAACTTTGTAGAATCACGATGGCGGCAACAGCCTTCCTGCAGGGTCGGAGCCCGAGCTTCGGCTGTGAGCTGGCCTCTACGTAAGCCTCGGGCCCTAGAGGCCTGGCTACGACATGAGCAAAGCGCGTGTGAGGATCTGCGCGGCAAGCCATGACACGGGCCAATCGTGAATCCATACAGACAGAAATGCACGTGCTAAATCAAGCGGTTGGAGCCCACATGCGGCTTGCCCCACATTCGCTTCCAAGCCTAGGGTCCGACAACAAGCATCACTTACCTGCCAAGCTCAAGAGTGTGCACGAAAATGTTCGAGGACTTCATCCAGAACTCTGACAGGAGTCGAAGTGCAAGTCCACTTTTGGCCGAGACAAATACACACAACCCGACCAAGCAGTCAGGGGAGGGAGAAACAGTGCACAAGCTAAAGGAATCAGGCAGGTGCCTTCACATGTCAGCTGGCTGCGCGGTGCCCCGTCGGCGTAGCAATTACTGTCCCATCCACGCACACATTCCCACAAGAAGAGACTGGGCAGCGGCAGCGAACCATGCCGAATATTCACCACCACTCGGACCGTCCGTGATGGGACGGTGCTGTTAGTCCTCGGTGCTGCGCTGGCTGGTCCCCAGGAGTGGCGCAAGCATCGACATCCACGCGGCGGACTGCGGCCACAGTATTCCAGAGAAGATTCGTAGGCCCAGAAGAGGGATAATGGAAACAAATGCGTTGGATGGCGAACGTGAGTAAGCTTTCCGCCGAGACTCTGGCGAAGGGCAAAGCCGATGGCTACGCATGTATGATAAGCCGTCCACCCGAGTATGACCATCGGGACGAGGAGCGGGAGCACGAGAAGCAGTGGCACAATACCCCCGCAAGCTCGTAGCACCGAGCTTCTGTCCACCTGCGTGGATGATCATTGAAGGGTAATTGCTTGAAGCTTGGTGTCGCTCCAGGAATCGTCATGTAGGACTATCGAGAACAGCATCTACCCGACCTTGGCGTAGCTAGACAAGGCCGTGGGATTGCCATCAGGCATGCCCAATATGTTGAGTTCTGCTACCCACTGACTCGGTCCCTTACACTTGGCGACCTGAGACCAGCACTCAGCGTAAAATATGACCGCGCCGTCGGCGCTGGCGATCTCCCGTGAGAGCTGCACCATGTTCTGCCGCTGGGCGCAGATGGAGAGGATCTTGAGGGCGTGCTCGTGGGCCGCCACCGTCATCTGGAGGGACATGAGCGGGCGTTGTAGCCACGGCCGCGTTGCCGTCAGGCGCGGGCTGCTCGGCTGCAAAAACTGCGGGGCCCGTGGGAGTAGGACACGTGGTAGCGTGCCATCGGCGGGGGGAGCGCCTGATGGCTGGTGTCTGAGGCTGGAGCGGTGGCGTAGATGATGTCCTAGGTTGAGCGCCCATCATGCGCTCCATCATCTCACGCGTGCCCCGCGAGTCCTCGGCTGCACCAACGAGCGCGGTGTTGATCGCCCCGATCTGGCGCCCGCGGTCCGCGACTGTAGCATGCAGGGTGGCCATATTGGCGTGGATCTGCTGGATCACTGGGTTCTGCGCGAGGTCTCTGGCTGCTGGCGCTGTCCCAGTCGAGGGCACGGCCGACCCGACGAGGCCGTGGAGGCGATCCACCGCCTGCGGCAGACGCGAGCCCCCTGGCGCGAGGGCGCGGGCGAACTCCCGCGTAGCCTCCGAGGTTCGAAGGAGGAAAAGGTACCCTACCTCTACCCTTTCCTCGTTTTCCCCTTTTTGGGCTTCCTGGGGGGCCCTCGTCGCCACCGCTGGATGCGCCTCGAAATCCTCGCACCCCAGGAGAGGTCCGGGGAGTAGCGGTATCGGTACCTTTTGGTTTCCCCAGAGGTGGCTCCAGTGCCGGAGGCCGGCGTTACGCCCGTGGCGGGTGCCGCTGGATTGCCGCTTGCTCCTACCAGACGCCTGCTGAATTTGCTGCCGGGCCGTCTGCGGCAGCGCGTTGCCAACCCTCGCGAGCTCCCCCAGCGCTGCGATGGGATCCATGACCGAGGTCATCTGGCCAAGCATCCCGGAGAAGCCTCCAATTCCGCCATTGCTGTAGTTGTCCTTCCACGTCCTGGGCGGCGTGTAGCGAGGCGTGTAGGGCCCGTCACCTTTGGTACCGTTGCCTTGGCCTCTGCCCCGCCAGGAGCTGAACACCTCGTCGTGGCCCTTGTCGGTCTTAGGTGTGTCAACCGCTGCAGTGCGAGATGTGAGTCCCACGAGGCTCTGAGAAAACTGCTGCATGGGTACTTGGAAGGGTTGTCAGGGAGTGGGATGTACTTGGGGCCAGTTTGATTGTTGCTTGTCAAAATTCCATGTGTTTTAATGGTGGGAGGATATTATAGCACATATAGTGCGCAGATGTTTCCCCATGTATCCCAATCGAAGTAGATTCAGCACATCGCTACATATTAGCACAATCCAGTTAAGATCACACGCGCGAAGGTTACGTCATCGACTAAGATGTCCACGAAGTTCAGCCCGTTGTTGCTTGAGGGGGCTGGGTGGGAATGCGCCTAGGTGCGGGACCAGGGATTGTTTTGACATATCCGAGAAGCGTCCTGAGAAAGCAAACGCCTCATTCTGCTGGACGCCATACACACCGGCGGAGGTAGGTTCCATGGCGCCAACATCGCAGAGCGGATTTCGTTCGGAAAACGATACGATGGGTCCGGAGTGTCCTGGAGAATTTCGTTCCCGATTTCGAGGTGGGTTTCGTGCGGATTCTGTTTGGCCAGGAATGAAGACTAGAACAAAATGCACGCGAAATTCACTTCGTTTCTCACTCGCCGTTTCGGGGTTTTGCATTGACAGAAATCCACGCGAAAATCTGCTGCAGCACGTCCTGCAATGTCGGTGCAATGATAGGTTTGAGAAAACAGTTGAGCCTCCAAGTGGGGACCCACAGCCGTAGATCCCGATTACAGCTGGATCAGTAAAATCTGACTGAACAGTGGACCCGTCTACATGCCATGCCATACCATACGCTTAAGACACCGGCTACAGCGCACATTCGACGCCAGGATGATGACATCTACATTCCTACCAGTCAGGATAGTGCTGCGACGTCCTGGGCACCGTGAGCCAGCCCGAAATTCCAAGTCACTGAGCACAGCATGCAGGATCGCCCCACTGAGGGCCACCTATGGGTATACAGTAGCACCCCGCAGCTGCGGATAAGAGTGAGGGGGAAGACGCGGGCGACGCGGGCGTCGAGCCGTTCAGTGAACGTGGTTTGGCTCGTTCAGTGAATGTTCAGTGAACGTAGTTTGGGTCGCGGGTGGGTCGCGGGCTCTCCACCTCCACCTGGAAGGAATTCAAAAGCAGCACGCCGCAGGCGCCGAACATTTTGATTTGTACACTGAACGCGGTTTGGGTCGCAGGTTCTCCACCTGGAACGAATGCAAAAGAAGCCCGCCGCAGGCGCCGAAGTTTTGGCTTGTTCAGTGAACGTAGTTTGGGTCGCGGGTGGGTCGCGGGCTCTCCACCTCCACCTGGAAGGAATTCAAAAGCAGCCCGCCGCAGGCGCCGAAAATTTTGATTTGTACACTGAACGCGGTTTGGGTCGCAGGTTCTCCACCTGGAACGAATGCAAAAGAACCCGCCGCAGGCGCCGAAGTTTTGGCTTGTTCAGTGAACGTAGTTTGGGTCGCGGGTGGGTCGCGGTTCTCCACCTCCACCTGGAAGGAATTCAAAAGCAGCCCGCCGCAGGCGCCGAAAATTTCGATTAGTACACTGAACGCGGTTTGGGTCGCGGGTGGTCGCAGGTTCTCCACCTGGAACGAATGCAAAAGAAGCCCGCCGCAGGCGCCGAAGTTTTGGCTTGTTCAGTGAACGTAGTTTGGGTCGCGGGTGGGTCGCGGGCTCTCCACCTCCACCTGGAAGGAATTCAAAAGCAGCCCGCCGCAGGCGCCGAAATTTTGATTTGTACACTGAACGCGGTTTGGGTCGCAGGTTCTCCACCTGGAACGAATGCAAAAGAAGCCCGCCGCAGGCGCCGAAGTTTTGGCTTGTTCAGTGAACGTAGTTTGGGTCGCGGGTGGGTCGCGGGCTCTCCACCTCCACCTGGAAGGAATTCAAAAGCAGCCCGCCGCAGGCGCCGACAATTTTGATTTGTACACTGAACGCGGTTTGGGTCGCAGGTTCTCCACCTGGAACGAATGCAAAAGAAGCCCGCCGCAGGCGCCGAAGTTTTGGCTTGTTCAGTGAACGTAGTTTGGGTCGCGGGTGGGTCGCGTGTTCTCCACCTCCACCTGGAAGGAATTCAAAAGCAGCCCGCCGCAGGCGCCGAAAATTTCGATTAGTACACTGAACGCGGTTTGGGTCGCGGGTGGGTCGCAGGTTCTCCACCTGGAACGCATGCAAAAGAAGCCCGCCGCAGGCGCCGAAAATTTTGGGTGGGTCGCGGGTGGGTCGCGGGTGGGTCGCAGGTTCTCCACCTGGAACAAATGCGAAAGAAACCCCCGCCGCAGGCGCCGAACATTTTGGTGGGTCGCGGGGTGTGTCGCGGGTGGGTCGCGGGTGGGTCGCGGTGGGTCGCGGGTGGGTCGCGGGTGGGCCGCGGGTGGGTCGCGGGGTGGGTCGCGGGTGGGTCGCGGGTGGGTCGCCGGTGGGTCGCGGGTGGGTCGCCGGAGGGGTCGCGGGTTGGAGGGTGAAAGTGGGGGTCGGGCGCAGGGTCCCGGTAATGATGTTTTTTAAAGTCGTGAATGGGCGATACATCCTCGATTGCTGTGTTCGGCGGGGGAACGAATTGAAGCCCCCCGCCTGCGCCCGCGCGCGAGACTTGAGGGGAAAGGAAGCAAGGGGGCGGGGGGCTCGGGAAAGGCGACGAAGGCAACGTGCGCTAAGGGCGCAACAAGAACAGGCTGGAACACGCGAAAGCGGTCAGGTGAGTGTCGAAATCTGCCCAGCCAATCTGGCATGCGGAACACTGCGCCTCGGTATTGGGGATCTTGAAGACCAAGGCAAAATGTGAATTCACATTGTGGGAAAAGCAAAATGTGAATTCACATTTTGGGAAAAAGGAAAATGTGAATTCACATTTTGGGAAAAAGGAAAAGGTGAATTCACATTTTGGAATTTTGCGTAGGATTCTTTATGAAGGGGCCAGAATGTGAATTCACATTTTGGGAAAAAGGAAAATGTGAATTCACATTTTTGGAAAAAGGAAAATGTGAATTTACATTTTGGGAGAATCGCGGGGCCCATTCCAAATCTGTCTGGGGAACATACGCGATCATCAACCGCACAATCAAGACACACTTGCACTCCACTTCGCCGACCCACGCGCAATATGCAAGAACGCCCGCACGCATGAACGATACTGGATGGACGGCGCGTGTGCCCGCGCGGGCAACGCGCGGGCACGAATGACTGGCCATCAATGACCGCCAGCATTGGATGCCAATCGTACCCGATCACATACATGAGCGATACATTGAGCATACATGGGCCATTCAGCCCCCATTGAAGACCCCCTGTTGCAGACCCCCTCTTTCACCCTCCAAGCGGGGTGAGTCGCGGGCGGGTCGCGGGAGGGGTCGCGGGTGGGTCGCGGGGTGGTCGCGGGTGGGTCGCCGGTAGGTCGCAGGTGGGTCGCGGGGTGGGTGGCGGGGTGGGTCGCGGGAAGGTCGTGGGGCGGGTCGCGCGTGGGACGACGGCAACAAAGAACAAACAACAAACAACAAACAACAGCAACAACAACAACAAGAATCCGCATCGCGGAATTCCACTTCAGCCGCGCACCCAGGGACAGTGAATGACCGTTCGGTTCAGCCCCCTCACCCTGACCACACAGTTGCATAAATGACGAGGCCGCTCACGACGACCAGCCTCATGCCCAGGAATCCTGCCAGGGCCTTCCGAATGCCCCGAGCTTGCCAGACCGCCCGATCCCAAAGCCTCTCAGGCGCAGCACATCCGAAGAATACGTGCGAACGCCTAGTGCGCATAACCGCGATGCAACGTGGCTTACCTCCTTTTTCGCTAGCATCAAGCTTCGCACAGAGGCATCCAAAAAAATTATGGATCTTAACCACATGAATGGCCTCGTACGCCTGTCCAGCGTCTCCAACCACAAGGCCTGGGCTGGCCGTCGGCCCCTGACAGCCTCGACAGAGACGCGGAGCGGACAGAGGCCGACACAAGGTGAGCATACTGATCAATGAGACTGGGCACTTGCAACATCCAGACACTCTCGAAAGACCAGCCTGGGCTCATTCGTTTGGGAATAAGTGCGAAGGCCCGACTGGTATACCGATAGAGGGGCCGCAAGGGCAGCCTGATGAAATTGCAAATCTTCCGAAAGCAATTGTGTTTTGCTTTGGGGCCACGACGCCGGCCCTGGGCAGGGGCCGCGTTATCTCGGCCCGAGCACTTGCGTTTGACCGCGGGGTAGATGTAGGGAATCTGACAAGCGTTAAGTTGGCATTCGCTTCGGGCCCTGAGCGATTCAGGGGTTGTGAAGTAGAAGAGCAGCGGATGCCCCACGACCGCCGCTATAGTTGAAGCATCTATAACTCGCCACCGTTCAGAGGCATTGCCTATCTTCCCCAGCCACCGAGCTCGTTGACAGCCTTTTCACTAGCCACTGGGTGTCGGCGTCCTTGTCTTCCACGGCGAACACACACACGCCATCTGGGGCCTCAAGGGCCCGAGCTTCAAATTCGTTTCGGGCATGACCGAGGCACTCGTATCGATGATCGTCTGCTGGCTTGGGGAGGGGCGTCACGGGGGCGTCTTCCATGATAAGCGGGGTAGTGCTTCCTATCGAGCCCTTCGGTGCCCAGCCAACGTCGACGCGAATGTTGTGCATCTTCTGCTTGATTGCGAGGTCGACCCCTAGGTGGAGAGGGCAGTGCGTCCATTCACGGGTATCCTGGGCATGTCTCTTCCACATGTTGTTGCATGTAGATGCTGGGCTGCCAGGCAGCCAGGTCCTTGAAAATTTTGCCGCCACACAGCGCTCGCCACATTAGCGAAGCGGCGCTGGAGGGCGAGGCACGGCCGAGCTTGCGGACCGTCTTGGCCGCCCATGCTGTCAGCGTTTGGCTGCGCGTCTGATGGGCGAGACACCCTGATCACACTGAGGCTTGGCGCAGGAATCTCGAGCGAATGAAGGTGGGGCCTGAGAGAGGACCGAACCCTGATGCGGTTCTCCCAGAAGGGGTGCAACGTGGTAACCTTCCAGACGTTGCACGGGACTGCCGCGTATTACAGCACCACAGATCAGGTCCCAGGGCACATCACGGCTTAGAGAAACCGATTTCAACATGAGGTGCGTAGAGCTTGCATTTGCATTCTGAAATGGCCCGAAGTTTTTCTCTGCTTGAGCACGCCTTGCTATAACAACATCATGGAGATCATGATATCTACATGAACTGAAAGAGCTCCAATGCTTCCGTCAAGCCAGCCTCCCCAGGGCGAGCGATAGTTGCTTGGTACAAGGGTGGGAAGCTGCGGCATATGCGGTGAGCGCGCGCTCAAGCCTTTCGTCTTGCGAGGTGCAGACTGCGAGGTCGACATAGGGAGACACAAGAGGTGATCGCCGTCAGCAGTGCGCTCACATGAGCACTAGTGCTTGTGGCAAAGGTATACACAGCAATAAGTCCTTCTGGATAGCGCGCATGGCCTCCAATAACGTGTAAGACGGGCACGCGCACAGACACTGTCAGAAGACTGCCGTGAGAACGGAAGCCGTTGTGGATGCATGTTGTTTGTGGCCACATAGTTCCGAACGTACTGCTAATACATTGCCCAGCCCACCATCACATTGAGCTCGGTAGTGAGGACGGGGTTTGTTGTACGTCAGGAACAACCGAACGTGAGTTAGAACCTGGATATACGTCAGAGTAACCAAGATAATCATAACTGCAACTTCCCAGGACATCATAATATCAAATTGATCCGGATGTGGAAATTTACGCGCAGCAAAAGGTACTCTCAGTAAGATCAAGAACAGCTCAACATAGGCATTCATTGGCGCAACTATCTTTGCAAGACATGCTATCTCACGGCGACAGTCGGCCTCTCGCGTACAGTCTGTCACTTCTCCTCATACCTTTTGCTGTTGACACATAGTGCATTCCCATTCGGACTTGCATCACCATCAGTTCTGATCTACGCTCCGCCACTCGATGTGCTGCGTACGTCGTGATCCGCACCGAGCCCGAAGTCACGTTCGGCTGCGATGTCCACCAGCTCGCGGCCACACCGTAGAAGTCGGTCAGCTGAGCTCTGAAATGCGCGAAGGCGGCGCACTCCGTCACACAGCGACGGACCGAAGGCCAGACAGCCTCTCCACAGCACGGACAGTACGGATCACAATCGAAGTCGTGGTCTCCCCCGCGCGTGCGGGAGCTGGCTGCTCCACGCACACATATCTATATATATATATATATATATATATATATATATATCATAACCTTCTGCCACTCCAAAGGCGCGAGGGCGTCGCGAAACTTCTTCCAGGTCTTGCCCGACAAGGCCTCGACATCCACGTCGTCCATTCCAGGATAGTTACGTCGCGCAGGGGTCGCCGTCGCCAGAGCTCTTAGCCGACACACCGCACGTAGAACATGCAAGACTCGACCTCCTTCTGAACTCCAGAACCCTTGGCGGCCCTGGAAGATTCGCTTCATCCTTGGGTCCTCCTCCTCCGCATCCAGCTGGAATCTGACCCCCCTTCTCGGTACCGCATTGCACGAAGACCAACCCCGCAGCTTCGAAGAGGACCTGCAGGTCGTGCTCGACCCAGGGATTGTAATCCATCCCCCAGTCGGTCAGACGGCGCACCGCCGTAATAACATCAGAAACAACTGGATGATACTGAACATGCAGAGACCAAAAGCGCCCACGGCACCACCAGAGACATCTCGTCCGCAATATCGAACTCATGAGCTTCGCCGCCACATCCGCGGGCGGGAGCGCAAACACATGGCAACACCAGAGCCACCTCGGTACAACATATGCACCAGCAGCTCGCAGTCGTGTCCGTGCGGCAATGGTTGCGCTCACCTTCTTCCATCCACCCGCTGGGGTGACGGGGGCCGTGGGATCGTCTGGCACAGCTTCGACCCCGATGTGCTCGATGCGGCGAAACTCGCCACGGCGCCATTTCTGGCGCTTGCTTTTGTTCTCCACGGCCCCCGTCTCTGTGTCGAAGCGGTCCGTGGTGGCGATGTCGTTGATGAGCTGCTGGTCACTCTGGCACATCAGCGAGCGGTCATCCATGAATAAGAACTGCTCGCCCTCGACCTCCCAGGGGGCCAGCGCCGAGCAGAGGACCTTAGGCGCACAGGAATCCCCCTGCGCCAAGCCTCGCGACGGCCAGACCACCTCCTGGGAGAGGGCTCCAGCCACCTGGCAACGTCGTGGCCCCGGCCACGCTGCGAAAGACACCGCCACCAGGTCCGATGGCACCGCCGCGGCATGGAGCGAAGCAACCCCCACTTCGTGGGGCGCCTTTTCGTAGCACTTGCTGAGGTCGCGCTCCACGCCCGCCTGCGCGGTGACACGCGCCTTCAGCCAATTGCACACTGCTTGACATACCGGGGCCCCCGCTTTGCAGGCGTATTGAGTTGCCTGCGGGGAGGGGAAAGCTTCTTCACACGCTGTCAACCAACTTCTCAGTAAAACGCTCGCCACGCCAATCGGCCGCGACGCTCCACACTTCTTCGGAATACCCACCACTCTCCAAGAGAAAAGTAACTCCTGTAAGTTCACCACGTCCTCGGGCCTCTCCGCCAGGGAGACGGTCTTGAACATGCCGTTGGCCCCGAGGTACTTCGTCGTGTCCAGCCACAGGTCGCACAGGTCCCGCACCACGAACTCGAACGTCGAAGACATCATCTTCAGCTCGCGGGCCGTCCACCCGTCGTAGCCAGCACTTCCTTTCCCAAGAGCGATGGCCCGCAGGAGCTGCTCCCAGCTCGGCACCCAACCCACATGGGCCTTGCTCCGAGGGAGGGGGCGACGCATCCGCCGAGCATTTTCCAACCACGAAGTCGCGCGCGCCGATCCGTCGAAATTCTCAGGGCGCCAGATCTTGCGCCACTCCTCGGACATGTCGTCTGCGGTGAAGGCTGGGCACTCCGTCGAGTCGTGCATGACCGAACTTGCCGCTCTCCACCACTCCGAATCGATAGCTTCTTTGGCAAAGATCTGCCTCCAAGATGAGCTGTCCTCCGCCCGCAGGCGGCGCTCCATCTTGGCAATAGCTTCTGATACTCGATCATGGGCTCGGCCAAGGCTCGGTAGGCCAGCACATCCGTTATCAATAACGTGCCGTAGACAGAAATCGATGAACACGCCAAGCTGATGCCCATCCAATCTGGCGGTCGGTGGGCTGCGCTTCAACTGCTCTGCAATACTTCGGGCCAACTTCTTCAACCTCGACAGGATGATGGGTTCGTTCGGCCTTCGCTTTGGGGTCGATGCCACAGGCCTCTCTTCGGGATACGATCCCTTGGGTCTCTCAGCGCTCCCACTCCGCACGAGCAGGCCCGCCTCGACCCCCAGCTCCATCACACGGTTGGCCCGTGCATGCCAGCGTTCCCACCTCAGAGTCATAGTGTAGGCCGTGCCCAGCATAGGTAACGCCTGGTCCACGTCCGTCTGCAATGCTTCAATATCCTGCGGCAAAACCATCGTACTCTGATCCAGCTCGAAGATCGACGCACGCTTCAGCCTCGTCGTAGGGCCCGCCATCGCACTCCAGGACGCGGTACACATCACTAGGCCGTGGTACGGGATTCCCGGCACAAACAACGTTGACGTATGTTGGACAGCAACATTGGACGCACATAATCTGGTAGGAGTGGTTTCCGCCAGTGTCGTCGGCGCTGTCATCTGGCATACTGTGGCATCGATGGGTACGCACTGCTGGTAAGACTGCCTCCAGTTGAGATCTCCCAAGATAATCCAGGGCTTCCCAGCAGCGACAACTTTGACCCAATCAAAAACTTCATCCATCCATTCCGTACTCGGGACCGAGGCAGGTCCATATGCAGATACAACCGTACCAAAAGCTCCTCGTACACCCATGTACCTGTGACTTTCTGAACGAAACACTTTAACTCCACCAACACGGGGCCGCCAAAACAGAGCCGTACCCCTTTGCATAGTAATTGACTTCGCATTCTTTCCAGGCGGAACGCTGACGGCGCACCGCCACCCCAACCTCTGCGCCGCGGCTGACACCCAGCGCGGACGCTCAGCGTGGAGGCGCACCTCCTGCAGGGCAAGGAAGTCCACCTCCTTCAGGTCGTCGTGCGTGAGCAGCTCCTCCAGCCTGGCGGCGTCCAGAACCGTGACGTTGATCGTGGCCATCCGCATTTGGCCGCTCTCCACCGGCGCCTCCCCGCCCCCGCGGAGCGGGTCGCGGGGGTCGGGGCACCCTCCGCACGAGGGGCTAGACGCAGACGCTGACGCCGAAGTCGACGCCGTCCGCGCAGCCACCTTCCTCTTCCAAGCCTCCTTCCCACGCTTGCGCTTCTGCACCAGGTAGCGCTCGCGCTCGGGACCGTTCTGCAACCTCTTCTTGTCCAGCTTCTTGTTCTGGATCCGCTTCCTCTCCTTGTGCTCGGGCCGCTTGGAATATTCAGCCCAATACCTCTTTCTCTTCTCACGCTTGTCGGGTCCGAAGTTGGCCTTCTTGCGCTGGATGCGCCTCTGCTCGACCTCGAAGTAATGCCGCATACGTGATAAGCCAACTGCACTCGTCAAAAATTGTTTCCGCGTAACTTTGTTCTGCCTCCCGCTGCATATGTTCCAGGGCGCCTGTCCAAGCGCGCGCTGAATGCCACAACGAGTGCATTTGTAGGCCGCGTAGTTCTTCTCGGGACTGGGGATCGCCAAAACCGTCCGAGGATCATATTCACAAACTGCTTCTTGAATACGCATGGGTAGCTTCGCCTTCCACATCAAGTGCTTTGCGAAGCCACGCTGGCGTACGTTCTCGCGAATCCTGGCGGAGTTGGCGAGGAACTGGGAGATGCGAGAGTGCACGATATTCCCGATCTTCGGCGCAGGCTTACCTTGGCACTTCCTCAAGTGTCTGTCCGCCTGCACGCTCAGCAAGGAGTTGTACTTACGCTTCCCCATCATCACTTTGTCGGACGTGTCTGGCGTCCAACCACACTTGTCGCACTTGTAATATTCACCAGTCTGCCATGACCAGAACTGTTTGAAAGCTTCGTCGTCGTCGCCTGTAGCTTCAGCCGCCAGAGCCTCAGCTCCTCCCGACTCCAAGCCCAGGATACTCCGCATCTCGTCCGCGCGCTCGTCCAGTCCCAGGATGCTCGCAATGGCTCCTGTGTGTGCTGCTGGTGTACTTCGCAGACCAAGTAAATATATAATGTCTCCATCATCATCCTCCTCTCCGCTCCCTTGCAGCCCATGCTGGGGGCACGGGAAAGCTTGATCACGCCACAGACGCAGCGTGTTCTGGTACTCGGGCAGATCTTGGATGTCCGCTTCAGGTTCCAGCCACTGGTAGTGCTGGTCCTCCAAGGTCAGCCAGATCTCCTTCTTCTTCGTCTTCGTGTTTGGCTCTCGCCCGTATAGGATCCACTTCCAATTTGCATCTTTTGCCCAGACATAGATATCCGTCTTCGCCTCATGAGCTAACAAACGCACAGCCAGAGCTCCCGCAGGGTTCCCCGTCGCACCGTGATGTTCAGCTTGCAGCTCCGTAGTCCCAAACACCTTCTTCAATCCAGCTCTCTGCACCAGCATGCGCAAGTGCCCCTGGATCGGGCCCTTCGGCTCGAAAGCGTTGACAGGCGGTGTACGCCCGCTCGGGGATACATGATGCAGACCGCGGCCTGCCGCAATATAGAAACAATCTCCTTCTCCAGCACATTGAACAACTTTAAACCACTTGGCGAACGGCGTGACGTGCTTGCCGACTGCCTTGCCGTCCTCTCCTCTCTGTAGCTTGGACCGCGACTCCACCGTCGGCTCGTCCTTGGTCTCGACCTTAACTTCTTTAGCTGCGGCTGCAGCTCAAGTGGTCTCATTCGTCGATGCTCCCGTCTCCGTAGCCGCCGACGCTGGTACTTCCATTGGTTCCTCATCGATGTTCTGGACTCTCGGCTTGGCAGCCCCCCATGCACTCCGTGTCGCGGGCGACTGCCCCTCCTTCGGCTTTGGTCGTGCTGGCACTTGGGGTCTCACCGCCTTTGTGATCAGCACGCCACTCTTGAAAGCAAAGCTTGTCGCCACCATACCTTGCGGGGACCCCGCGTAGAAATCCAAGCCCGTGGCCCAGCTCTGGTCGGCTCCTGGACTCTCAGGAACCCTCTCTCCGTCGCCCAGTCGGCCACATGCTGCGGGGTCTTCCAGGTCGGCAGAGCGTGCTTGATGTAGTACTTCGTGAGCTCGAGCATGCCTGGGGCGCTGATTTGCGTGACCGCTCCCAGCTTTGCTCTCCCGAAGGGACGGTAAACCAAGAAGTTCCGCTGCTCCTTCAATAACCCACAAACTCTCTTGAGATACTCCTTCGGCGTCTCCTCCTCCTTTTGTGTGAACCACTTCGGAGCCGTCGTCGACGCTTGCTTCATAATAAAACAACCCAATGATGGTACAATCTCGCTCAGCTTTGGCTCGAAACCCTTGGGGATCGTCACAACACAAGTCGTTTCGGCCTCATATGCAATAGCTCCCCGCGTGCGCACAATCTGCGCCGCTGCCGCCTCCCCCAACACAACAGTCGGGAGGGCCTGGGGCTGGTTGTAGATCTGGTGGTAGAGGGTCTCATCCGGCAGTCCCTGCACCACCGTGATGCGGAAACTCACCAGAGATAGCTTCTCGTGCTGCACGGTTTCGTCGTCCTTGTTGGCTGCGTCCAAGCCTGCACGTTTCGGGGAGTCCGCACCGTGGTACACTATGCGGGCTCTCATCTTCTTCGGGCCCTTCGGCCCATGGAGGAGTACGTAACCTTCACCTGATGCATACAAGACCACATGCGTGCTGTCCGTCCTGTTGCCGTATGCGCGTCTGACCTGCTCCGCCGCTGTGTACTCCGCCTCCGTGGAGGAGAAGATGACGAGCGGCTCCGTGTTCGTCTCCACCTTGGCGCGAGCCTGGCCCGCGGCTACTAAGACCGCAGTCCCCTAGGGCTCAGCAACCAGTCGCTCCGTACTTGTCGTCGTCGGTGTCGTCGCCGTCGTCGCTTCCTCCAGCGGGCTGTCGGCCTTGGCCGTGCTGAAGGTCGCGATGAGCTCACGCAACTTGTTGCAGACCACCGCCGTCGTGATGGCCTGCTTCTGGGCGCCCGTGGCGGTTTCCACATACCCGATGAGACTCCGCAGGCGCTCCACAATCTGGATGTCCGTATTCTTGACCTTCTTCTTCTTGGGCTTGGGTTTCGCGACAGGCTGCTTCACCGTGTCTGGCCCTAGCCACGCCGCGGCAGGGGGCTCCTGCCTTAGCCCGATGTGCTGCTGGATCGCGCTGACGGCCCTCACCAACCCCTGGAGGACCGAAGCTTGATCTGATCGGCGTGTCGTTCTCTTGGCACCTCCCTTGCCGCCACCGCCGTAGAGGGGGTCGCTGGAAAGTGCACCCCGCGTAGTCGAAGGGCCCACGCCTGTGTCGTTCACACCGGCGGCCACCGTACTCATAGTATGGATCTTCTCAACATACTTACCCCTCAAAAATGAGCTTGAGGCCAAGCAATCCCACATCTGAAAATCACAAAATTGGAAAGCATGATGTACATGATCTCGGCGATCGAAAGCGTGATGTACATGATCTGTACATGATCTCGCAGATCAACGGCGCGCAGACATCCAGACTTCACCCAGGCCCCAGGGTAGTCATCCTCGTCGCAGGGCTCCGTATAGAGATGCTCAGGCATCTCCTCCCAATCAAAACTTGTGAGAGCGTCACCACCCACGCAGCACGCAGAGGAGGGAGTACGGGACGTCCGCCATCTCCACCGCATTCGCCAAAGCACCCTCCCGAGGAAGAGCCCCGTGTCCGCCAACACTATGACCATGCCCAAGCTGCCTGGGGGCTGCTGCTCGTTGGCTCGGTAGTGAGGACGTTCAAGATCTGATAATATGTCAACCATGCCAGTGAAACAAAGTCTTCATATGCGCTCGTATGCGTACGTCATTGTCAGACTGTTATCGTTCCAGCTGCACACGGTAACGCAGACTGAAGGCCCCACAGGGAGTGCAACCGAAGGCCCCAGTGGGAGGGTTCGCATGGCACTATTGCGCCAAAGTCCGCACACCCTTGACACGCTTCGTGGCCCCGTAGGAAGCTCAACCGAAGGCCCCAGTGGGAGGGCTTGCATTGCACCGCCGCGCCCACTTCGGCACCTCACGGTTCGTGGCCTCATTTGGAGTTTCACCGAAGGCCCCAATGGGAGGGCTCGCATGGCACCGCCGCACCCACTTCGACACACCCCTCACACGCTTCGTGGCCCCATAGGGAGCTCTGGGGAAGGCCCCAATGGGAGGGTTCGCATGGCACCACCGCGCCCACTTCGACACACCCCTCACACGCTTCGTGGCCCCGAAGGAAGCTCAACCGAAGGCCCCTGTGGGAGGCAGTGGGACGGTTCGCATGGCACCGCCGCACCCCATCATTGGGAGTTTCACCGAAGGCCCCAGTGGGAGGATTCGCATGGCACCGCCGCACCCATTTCGGCACACCCTTCACACGCTTCGTGGCCCCACAGGGAGTTCTACCGAAGGCCCCAGTGGGAGGGTTCGCATGGCACTACTGCACCCACGTCGGCATACCCTCACGCTTCGTGGCCCCATAGGAAACTTTACCAAAGGCCCCAGTGGGAGGGTTCGCATGGCACCACCGCGCCCACTTCGGCGCTTCGTGGCCCCATAAGGAGCTCCACCGAAGGCCCCAATGGGAGGGTTCGCATAGCACCACCGCACACACTTTGGCACACCCCTCACACGCTTCGTGGCCCCATAGGGAGTTCCATCGAAGGCCCCAGTGGAAGGGGTCGCCCACCCACCAGCCCGCCGACTCACCCGCCCGCAACTCGGCATGCAAACCCCATGCGGCGACGATTGCGATGATTGCTTGGTGTTGGAGGGGACATTTCTGCGGCCCCGCTAGCGCGCGTGGTCGCTCGCAGAGCGGCCAGCTAGTTTGGCGCGAACGATTCGGCCGTGGTGGAGCTCGCCGCAAGGCGCTTCCCAGCCGGCGCTTCAGCGCGACTCGGTGGCTTGGGCGGACACGGTACCATGGCGGCGTCGGCAATGGTAGACATGATGATGATGATGATGATGATGATGATGATGATGATGATGACGACGATGATGTTGCTGATGATGGTGATGGTGATGGTGATGGTGATAGATGCGACGATGGTGTGTATGATGACGGTGACGCTGGCAAGGCCACTGGCGGCGCCGATTCTGACCACGCCGATGACGGCGATGCTGTCCTCGCGTCGGCGATGGAGGCTTTGGTTGGATTTTGACGCGCGCGCGGCCGACGCCCGCAAGTGGCTCGCATGGCGCCATTTGGCGGGAACGCGCCCGCCCCCCCCCCACAACAGAACACGCGCAAGAGCTTTCGAACGATTCCGACACGGGCGCGATAGGCAGTTTTGGTTGGTTGCATTTGATGGACATGTTGAGAACCTCGTGTTTCCCTGTGGGTTCACAGAGCGCGCATGACCTCATGTTGATCACGCATTCATTGCGAAACCACGTCTTGTTTATATGTCCCTGGGCATTCGATTTCGAAATCATGACGGAAGCTCAGGTTTTTAAGGATTCAAGCATGCGCGCGCGACGATGCGCGCGTGTGCATTTGGTACATTTGTTCCCACACATGTTGTGGTGTTGGGTTCTTGTTTTGAAGAGACAGGTGCCCCGCGTTCATCTCCTCTCTTCCTCCTCCCACTCCCCCCTCCTTCTGTCACCCCCTTGATTTTGGCACACCCCTCACGCGTTTCGTGGCCCCAATAGGGGGCTCAACCGAAGGTCCCAATTGCGCAGCCTGCATGCGTCTCCCCCACCCAGTACATCGATTCGTGGCCCTACAATGAGCACCGAAGGTCCCACTTTCGCAGCCCGCATCCCCCACCCAGTACAGCGCTCCGTGGCCCCATAGGGAGCTCCACCGAAAGTCCCAGTTGCGCAGCCCGCATGCGCCTCCCCCACCCAGCACAGCGCTTCGTGGCCGCATGGGGAGCTCCACCGAAGGCTCCAGTGTCGCAGCCTGCATGCGTCTCCCCCTCCCATTACAGCGCTTCGTGGCCCCATTGGGAGCTCCACCGAAGGTCTTAGTGGCGAGCCATCGTGCCATTCTCAAACCTGCCGACGCTGGGCCGCGCGCCGCGCGGGCTCGCCGCGGGTGCCTGGAACCGATGGCGATGCAGCAGCGCCAGCTGCGCAATGCCCTGGCTGCCGCCCGCTGGGCGGCGCTGGCGGCGCACTCGGCTGCGGGCGTGGCGAGGGGTGCGGCGGTGGCATGCCGCCTGCTGCGCAACGCCGAGGGCCTCTGCCCCGCGGCGGTGGCGGAGCTCGAGGCCGCGCGGCCTCGCCCGCCCGCCGAGGCTGCTCCGCCTCCTGGGGAGGCGCCTTCGGCAGCGCAGGCCGCCCCCGCAGCGGGCGCTCCGGGCGCTGGCGGCCCCGCGCCCAGGCGGCGCCGCCAGCGCGCGCGCGCGGCGCGGGCCTGCAGACGCCGAGGCGGCGGCCCTCGAGGTGATGGTGGACGGCGACGTCGACGGCAGCTCCCTTCCCGACGACTCCTGGGCTGACGGCCCTGCTGCGGCCGCGGCCGCCAGCGCCACCCCGCGCCCTGGCGGCAGCCTCCCTGGTGGCGGACCTCGCGGGCGTCGGGGTCGTGGCGCCCCCCCGCTCGCGGGCACGGCCCCTGGTGGAGGCCCTCGCGTTCGTGGTGGTGGAGGCGGTGCGGCAGCCGCGGGGGGGCCCCAGCTCGGGCCCCGGGCCATGCGAGGTCGAGTTCGAGCGCTTGCTCGAGACGTCCATGGAGATGCTGCAGCGGACCGCGGACGGGGATCCCAGCCGCGAGGACGAGCTCCGCGGTGAGTTCGGGCGCAGGCTGCAGTCTTCTCTCGGGCACTTGATGCCCTGCGGTGCGTGAGGGCGGCTGCCTGTTCAGTAGCCGCTCGCCTCTGCGCCGCCTTGGGCCTCCTTGAGGCCGCCAGGGAGTGGCTTTGGTGGACTCCCCATTTTTGCGCCCCTGGTGATGCTGCACACCTGGGAGGCGCTGGACAGGGGTCTGGCTGGGCGGCGGTGGGGGGGGCACTTTGGCTCGCTCGCTCAATTGCCGCTTATGGCCACGCTTGTCTAGCTTTCGCCTGCCGCCAGCGCCTCGCAACCGCCAGCAGTGCGGTTGCTAGAACCTGGGTTCGCGCCGCGCGGGACTGGCGCACAGCTAAAAAAAGTCCTAGTGGCACAGCCCGCATGCGCTTCCCCCACCCAGAACACCGCTTCGTGGCCCCATAGGGAGCTCCTCCGAAGGTCCCAGTTGCGCAGCCCGCATTCTCCTTACTCTCTACAGCGCGTCGTGGCCGCATAGGGAGCTCCAGCGACGGTCCGAGGGGCGCAGCCTGCATGCGTCTCCCCACCCATTACAGCGCTTCGTGGCCCCATAGGGAGCTCCACCGAAGGTCCTAGTGGCGCAGCCCGCATGTGTTTTTCCCCCCAAGGCAGCGCTTTGTGGCCGCATAGGGAGTTCCACAGAAGATCCCAACGCCGCAGCCCGCATGCGTTTCCCCCACCCAGTACAGCGTTTCGGGGGCCCTCAGGCAGCCTCACCAAAAGTCTCAGTGTCGCAGCCCGTATGCCTCTCTCACACCCAGTACAGCGCTTCGTGGCCCATAGGGAGTTCCACCGAAGGTGCCAGTGTCGCAGCCCGCAAGCGTGCCCCCCACCCGATACAATGTTCCGTGACCCCCATAGGAAGCCCCACCGATGGTCCCAGTGGCGCCGTCCGCACGCGTCTCCCCGGCCCGGTACACCGCTTCGTGGCCCTATAAGGGGGCCCCACCGAGGACGAAACCTACAACTGCGGTGTCCACAACTGCACATGGTTGGGCCTTCGCCACGCTGATGTTGACGTCTGCGAGTAGGCACTCTGCGTGTAGTCGAGCGAGCTCGGCAAGTCGGGGCCCTGGCCCCTGGCCCCCCCACCGCACACGGCGCACGGCGGAGAGGGCGAGAGCACCAGAGGGGGGCCTCCTGAGGCCCCTGGATCGGGCAGGCCCCAGGGCAGGGCAGATCGCCCCGCTCAGTGCACTTCGGGGGATGTCAAGGGGATGCGAACGCGGAGTATAGCATGCTCGGCCTTGCTTACAAGTGGGTCGTGAGGCCCTGAGTGGAGTGGGGGGTAAAGATCCAGGGAATCCAGGCTCAGTGGGCACCGCCCACCCGACGCCGCTCAGAAGTTCGCTCTGGCCAGGCAGGGCCATCCTTGCGTGCACTTAGAATCCCTCATATGCCCTTAGCAACTCCCGCGGTGATCCGAGCAGGACTTGCCAGGACGCTTTCAGAGCCTTCCAGCGCGCTCTGGAACGGCGCAGCGCCCAATGCATCCTCCAGACACGCCGGCTCTTAGAGCTCTCTCGGCGTGCATGGCGCAGATCCTGATTCGACTCTTCGTTCTTTCTCGCTGACGAGTGGGACGTTTGTCGGGTGGCTGCACGCCGCGTTCTTGGGGCCTTCCTCTCCTGCAGAACATACCGAATGACGTTCATCCGAGCTTCTTATCATCCTGGCTTCGTTTTTCAAAAGAGGGCGGGCGGGCTGACGTAGCTCGGGCACAGTCTTTTTTTTGTCCAACGGATCCTTCCGATTGCTCCTTCTATCGTTTGCGCGGTGCCAGCACGAGCCCGAGGCGTGCAGAACGTGGCGGCAATACTTGAGCAGCGAGAGAGCAGCGTTCGGCGAAAGTGGCGCGGCGTGCTTGCTTGATTGGATCGTGCTCCTGCTTCTCACCCTTCTTTTCCTTCTCCTGCTATCTCCTGATGCTGGTGTTCCTCTTTCCCCTCCTCCTCCTCTCCAGCTTCTCCTCATCTTGCTGGTTACCATGCTCATTGTCGATGTCCTCGCCCGCCTGCCTCAGTGAGACACCGACAGAATTTGTTTGATGTTCACGCAAAGCGGTGGAACCTCAGAAAACATCTCCTAGACACCCCACCTCACTCCTGCTGTTGTCGCCATCATCTCCAGGCGTTCACAACATGGCGACCTTACTAGTGAAACGAAAAAAAGAGAGAGAGAGAGAGAGAGAGAGAGAGAGAGAAATTTTTATATATATATATATATATATATATATATATATATATCAGAGTGAGGGGGCCGAACTGTCATTCGTTGCCCCTGGGTGCGTGGTTGAGTAGGGAATTTGTGGTGAGAATTCTGCTTCTTGCGCAGTTGAGTTTTCATTTGTAGAATATTATTATTGTTGGAACCCCCCATCCGCCCTGGCGCTCTCGCCTCGGTGCCGGCTACATTTTCATTGAAAATGAGGCTCACGCTCGAGCGGTTTTGGGGGGCGCCAAAATGGCCCCCCCAACAACAACAACAACAACAACAACAACAACAACAATCATTTTACCCGAACGCGTGGTGTTCTCCCCAGTGCCAGGGTTTTCATACGACACCAGGCAATACCCCCACTTCGTGGGGGGGCATTACAAGCTCTACCAAATATCCAAACGACTCTTCGCGACCACCCAAACCCAGCTTCCCGCCCTATGACGTTGGGACACTTCACTTCGTGGCGTGCGGACGACCGTGGCTACTACACTGGCGTGGGGTACACACCCACAGAACCCAATGGTTTTTGGAGATTTCGGCGTGCGCGCGCGAAGAAAAAACGAATGTGTCCCGCATGGTATTATTTGACAGGGATGATGGCCCTGGCAGGTGCGCAACCGTTGTCGCAGAAGTTCGAAAAAGTTGCTCGCAAAAGCCCGTTTGACAGAAATGTTTAAAAAGTGTTGGGTTTCCTACGAATCCGCAAGAGCGCGCGGGATGAGATTTTGACATTTTTTTGTTGAAAAACCATTGGTTTTTTGATGTTTTTATGTTAAAATCGCTCCGAACACTAAGCTTTTGGAAGGATTTCGTCTTGCGCGCGCGAATGTCCACTTTACCTTATTTTTTGCAAGGGATTCTTGAAATTTGATTATATTAGAACAAGAAATGTCATTTTATAGTGTTTTTTGCAAGGGAAAACGGATTACAACAAAACAACCGGATCTTGATCACCTCGAATTACCTGAGGCTTCCTCACGAAAATGATGAAAATGTAGCTGCGGCCTAGGCGGCGCAGGGGGGGCGCGCACCAGGGGGCCCAACAATAATTATTCTTTAGAATTAATAATGTTCAACAACAACAACAACAACAACAACAACAACAACAACAACAATTACTAGCACGTGGGGACACTCCGTTCTCACCAGTGCCAGGGTTTTCATAGGAGGCGGGCAATACCCCCACTTTGTGGGGGGGCCGGTTCAAGCTCTACCAAATTTCCAAACGACTCTTCGCCACCACCCACACCCAGCTTCCCGCCCTATGACGTTCGGACACTTCACTTCGTGGCCTGCGGACGACCGTGGCTACTACACTGGCGCATGGGTACAGTGACTTGTTGTGGTAACATTTTCTGGACGCTAGCTTAGTATACGACTTTTCCCCCTGTTCCAACACTGGACACCTGTACTGGTTTTTGAAGATTTCGGCGTGCGCGCGCGAAGAAAAAACGAATGTGTCCCGCATGGTATTATTTGACAGGGATGATGGCCCTGGCAGGTGCGCAACCGTTGTTGGAGAAGTTCGAAGCACGTGAAAAAGTTGCTCGCAAAAGCCCGTTTGACAGAAATGTTTAAAAAGTGTTGGGTTTCCTACAAATCCGCAAGAGCGCGCGGGATGAAATGTGGACATTTTTTTTTTTAAAAAAAAAAGAACCATTTTTTTTATAAAAAAAAAATGTTTTTATGTTAAAATCGTTACGAACACTAAGGTTTTGGAAGGATTTCGTCTTGCGCGCGCGAATGTCCACTTTACTTTATTTTTTGCAAGGGATTCTTGAAGTTTGGTTATGTTAGAACAAGAAATGTCCACTTTGCCTATTTTTTGCAAGGGAAAACCGCCCGTAACAAAACAACCGGATCTGGATCACATCGTTTTGCCTGAGACTTCCTCACGAAAGTGATGAAAACGTGGCTGCGGCCTAGGCGCGGCGAGGGGGCCGTGCACCAGGGGCCCCAACAATAATTATTCTTTAGAAGTAATAATGTTCAACAATTACTAGCACGTGGGGACACTCCGTTCTCACCAGTGCCAGGGTTTTCATACGACGCCCGCCAATACCCCCACTTTGTGGGGGGGCCGGTTCAAGCTCTACCACATTTCCAAACGACTCTTCGCCACCACCCACACCCAGCTTCCCGCCCTATGACGTTCGGACACTTCACTTCGTGGCCTGCGGACGACCGTGGCTACTACACTGGCGCATGGGTACAGTGACTTGTTGTGGTAACATTTTCTGGACGCTAGCTTAGTATACGACTTTTCCCCCTGTTCCAACACTGGACACCTGTACTGGTTTTTGGTGGTAACGTGTTCCTGACGCTAGAATAGGAAACCACGGTAAACCAGTACGACGCCGGTACTGTCTGTAGGTCCTACAATGATATGGACCGCTTTGGCTGGTGAGGCGCTAGCGTCTGATACGACGTTTTTCCGTTTCTGTACCACACAAGCGAAGACACTTATTTTGAGTGGTACCACGTGGGTGGCGCCAGCATACCCGATACTGATTGAGTCGAAGACGCTGGCCTATACAGTCCTCCACAGCTTGGGCAGTGTTCAATGCTCCCTTGGCGCCCCACTCCGTGCTGAGCCACTTCTGGCATACCCTGGCGTCAGCAGATACAGATAAATGTCCCAGGAGCCACTGCTTCAAGACGGCCCCGTCAGTAGTCCCCATCGGGCATGTCTGTGCGAATACGTTCTCCATACCAGGTCTCCAGATGGCCAGCGTTCTGCACTTTGACAAGCGTCTCTTTGGAAGAATACTGCAGTAGCCACGCCGTTGCGACCGGATTTGACACATACAGTGGTGGATCCAACCGTCGGAGCGCCCCACATAATTTGAAAGCTGTATTATACTCGATGCCCAGATGGCGGATGGCAGAGCCGTGCTGCTCCTCCAGCTCCTTGGCGCTAGAAATATTGACCTTGCCAGGCACAACCCGATACTTGACCCACCAAACCTTGCACGCCTGGTGACTGACCTGGATACCCTTTGCAACGAGCGCCTGATGCAAATAATACGGGCTGCCGCAGTCGGCCAACGGAGGCCGCGACAGCTCTGGGCCATACTGCTCGTCAAGGGCTTTCGCCGACAAAGCCATGACCCATCCAAGAACACTGGCGATACCTTGATCCGAGATGGCTACGGATGTGACA
The DNA here is from genome assembly GCA_963575745.1 of Prorocentrum cordatum. NCBI lineage: Eukaryota > Dinophyceae > Prorocentrales > Prorocentraceae > Prorocentrum > Prorocentrum cordatum. The sequence goes on along the minus strand of CAUYUJ010017140.1, from coordinate 185,864 downwards.
GTGATCAGTGATTTTGTTCGATGACGTGGTGACACACGGACTTGTTGTGGTAACATGCCGACGACGACGCGACACGCGCGCATGTGTCCCGCATGGTATGTTTTGCAAGGGATTGTGGCCCCTGGCAGGCGCGCGAACGCCGTTGAAAGAGCTTGCGAAAGTAGCTCGCGCGAGCTCATGTAACATAAATGTTGAAAAAACCATTGGTTTTTTAGGATTCGGACAGCGCGCGCGGGTAGAAATTTTGAAAATTCGTACAGATGTTTTTCGAGGACCTACGGTGCGATTCGTATGATTTTATGTTGCGCGGTGCTAAAATTCCTAAGAAACCCAATGGTTTTTGAAGATTTCGGCGTGCGCGCGCGAAGAAAAAACGAATGTGTCCCGCATGGTATTATTTGACAGGGATGATGGCCCTGGCAGGTGCGCAACCGTTGTTGGAGAAGTTCGAAGCACGTGAAAAAGTTGCTCGCAAAAGCCCGTTTGACAGAAATGTTTAAAAAGTGTTGGGTTTCCTACAAATCCGCAAGAGCGCGCGGGATGAAATTTTGACACTTTGTTTTTGAAAAACCATTGGTTTTTTGATGTTTTTATGTTAAAATCGCTACGAACACTAAGGTTTTGGAAGGATTTCGTCTTGCGCGCGCGAATGTCCACTTTACCTTGTTTTTTGCAAGGGATTCTTGAAGTTTGGTTATGTTAGAACAAGAAATGTCCACTTTGCTTATTTTTTGCAAGGGAAAACCGCCCGTAACAAAACAACCGGATCCGGACCAACCCGTTTTGCCGGAGACTTCCTAACGAAAATGATGAAAACATGGCTGCGGCCTAGGCGCGGCGAGGGGGCCGTGCACCAGGGGCCCCAACAATAATTATTCTTTAGAAGTAATAATGTTCAACAACGCTCCCGTTCGAGACTTCCTCCGTTTTTATTCAGAGCCGGTGCTACTGCTCGCCGCCGAAAACCGCCGCCCCAACAAAACCAACGCTTCCGCTCGAGACTTGTTCCCGTTTTACCTTGGACTGGCGCGCTACTCTTTCTCTCATCGGCGCCGCCCCCAGCAAAAACAACGCTCCCGCTCGAGACCTCCTTTCTAGTTGCTCAGAGCTGGTGCCCTTGCACGCCGCCGAAAACTGCCATCTTAACAAAACCAGCGTTCCCGCCCGAGACTTCCTCCCGTTTTACTACGGACTGGCGCCCTACTCTCTTTTGAATTGGCGCCGCCCCCAGCAAGAACAACGCTCCCGCTCGAGGCTTCTTCGCTTTTTTCTGGAGACGGTGCTGTTCCTCACCGCCGACAGCCCCCGTCCCGACGCAACCGAGGCTCCCGCTCGATGCTTCTTTCCTTCTCACTCAAGGCGGTGTTCCTCTTCGCCGCCGACCACCGCCGTCCCAACAGAACCTGCGCTCCCGCTCGAGATTTAGTTTCGTTCTACGCTGGACTCGCGCCCTACTCTCTTCTGCAGTGGCACCACTCCCAGCAACAACAGCACCCATGTTCGAGACTGCATCCCTGTTTATTCAAGGCCAGGTCCTTGCCTCGCCGCCGACAGCCCCCATCCCCACCAAGCCAATCCTGTCGCTCGATTCTTCCTTGTGCTTTACCCTTGGCTGGTGCTGCACTGGCGGTTTCGCATCGGCGCAGCAGGTCACGGGCATGTGCTTTCGAGGCAGGATATGTTGAAATTCCTCGGAGGAGGCGTTTGCAAGACCTCACTGAGATGGAGATCTGGGAATGGGAATAGCGGACCCCCTCGATAGAACAATCATCCCCCATGATGGTATGGTTATCATGATGGTCGCATGCCGCGTGTGGAAGCATCGTGCATGAGGGTAAAATGGTTGTTGTTGTTTGTGGTGGAGTTGTTGTTGTTGCTATTGCTGTTGTTGTTGATGTTTTTGTTGCTGTTGTTGTTGTTGCTGTTGTTGTTGCTGTTGCTGTTGTTGTTCTCGTCGTCGTCGTCGTTGTCGTCGTCGTCGTTGTTGTTGTCGTTGTTGTTGGTGGTGTTGGTGTTCTTGTTGTTGTTGGTGGTGCTGTTGCTGCTGTTGTTGTCGTCCGTCGTCGATGTTGAACATTATTAATTCTAAAGAATAATTATTGTTGGGACCCCTGGTGCACGGCCCCCCTGCGCCGCCTAGGCCGCAGCTACATTTTCATCATTTTCGTGAGGAAGCCTCAGGTAATACGATGTCATCAAGATCCGGTTGTTTTGTTGTAATCCGTTTTCCCTTGCAAAAAACACTATAAAATGACATTTCTTGTTCTAATATAATCAAATTTCAAGAATCCCTTGCAAAAAATAAGGTAAAGTGGACATTCGCGCGCGCAAGACGAAATCCTTCCAAAAGCTTAGTGTTCGGAGCGATTTTAACATAAAAACATCAAAAAACCAATGGTTTTTCAACAAAAAAATGTCAAAATCTCATCCCGCGCGCTCTTGCGGATTCGTAGGAAACCCAACACTTTTTAAACATTTCTGTCAAACGGGCTTTTGCGAGCAACTTTTTCGAACTTCTGCGACAACGGTTGCGCACCTGCCAGGGCCATCATCCCTGTCAAATAATACCATGCGGGACACATTCGTTTTTTCTTCGCGCGCGCACGCCGAAATCTCCAAAAACCATTGGGTTTCTTAAGAATTTTAGCACCGCGCATCATAAAATCACACGAATCGCACCGTAGGTCCTCGAAAAACACCTGCACGACTTTTCAAAATTTCCACCCGCGCGCGCTGTCCGAATCCTAAAAAAACCAATGGTTTTCCAACATTTATGTTACATGAGCTCGCGCGAGCTACTTTCGCACGCTCTTGCAACGGGGTTCGCGCGCCTGCCAGGGGCCAGAATCCCTTGCGGTTGCGCCATATGTTGCGCCCTCGGCCGCCGAGAATAAAACGCCCCCCTATTGGTTGCGCCATAGGTTGCGCCCTCGGCCGCCGAGAATAAAACGTCCCCCTACTGGTTGCGCCATAGGTTGCCCCAGGAGGCCTTCAAGAGGCCCCAAGAGCCCGCCGTGAGGACCCAATAAGCCCCCAAGAGGCCCCAAGATGCTTCCAAGCGCCGTTCCCGCCCCTCCTCTCTCTTCTCTCCTTTCCTCCTTGTCCTGCTCCTCCTCCTCCTCCTCCTCCGGCGGGGGGCGTGAGGATCCGGCATCGCTCACAACCATCGGGACAACCATCGGGACAACCATCGGAACAACCATCGGGACAACCATCGGGACAATCATCGGGACAGTCATCGGGACAACGATCGGGACAAGCACAACCATCAGGACAACCATCGGGACAATCATCGGGACAACGATCGGGACAACCACAACCATCAGGACAACCATCGGGACAACCATCGAGACAACCATCGGGACAACCATATCCTCTCTCTCTTGTGTATTCCCACATCCCTCAGGAATTTGCCCTAAAGATGTGATCAACTATCTTGTGAGTACGTATCATGTGTATCATGTGTATCATGTACCATATGCATCATATGCAACAGATGTTCTGTGGAAGGCTTAACAACTTCTGTGGGTTAACAAGGCTTAACAACTTCTGTGGGTGTACGAACGTAGGCTTAACAACTTCTGTGGGTGTGTACTCCACGCCAGTGTAGTAGCCACGGTCGTCCGCAGGCCACGAAGTGAAGTGTCCGAACGTCATAGGGCGGGAAGCTGGGTGTGGGTGGTGGCGAAGAGTCGTGTGGATATTTGGTAGAGCTTGCACTGCCCCCCCACAAAGTGGGGGTATTGGCTGGCGTCGCATGAAAACCCTGGCACTGGTGAGAACACTGAGCGTTCGGGTAAAGTGATTGTTGTTGTTGTCGTTGTTGTTGTTGTTGTTGTTGTTTGTTGTCGTCGTCGTCCCGGCGACCCCCCCCCCGCGACCCACCCCCGCGACCCACCCCGCGACCTACCCCGCGACTCACCACGCGACCGGGCCTTGGTGGGTTCCTGGCCCGTCTGACGCCGTCGGGAGCTGTCTTGGGGGCCTCTCTTGGCCGACTTGGGGCCGTCTTGGAATGCTCCAGGGCTGTCTTGGAGGCCATCTTGGGCGTCTTGGAGGCCTCTTGGCCCGTCTTGGGGCCCTCTTGGGGCCGTCTTGGGGGCCTTTTGGGCCGTCATGGGGCCCTCTTGGAGGCCTCGTGGGCGATCTTGGGGCGATCTTGGCGGCCTCTTGGGCCGTCTTGCGCCGTCGGAATGCCGAGAAGAGGCAAATGCCAAAATCTTTCAAAAACCTAAGGAAAGCCAATGATTTTGGCCTTTTCGAGCCCTCCTAGAAGACCTCTTGGAGACCTCTTGGGCCGTATTGAGACCTCTCTATCCGTCTTGGGCCATCTTGAGGCCATCTTACGCCATCTTGGGTACATCTTGGGCAGTCTTGGAGGCATCTTGGGGCCATCTTAGCCGTCTTGGAGGCCATCTTGGCCGTCTTGGAAGCATCTTGGAGGCCATCTTGGAGCCGTCTGGGGCAGGAAAACCCGTTGCAACCGGCTCTGGAAGATCCTGGGCAATCCTTCCGGGACCGCGGCGGGACGCGCCGGAGCCCCAGGGGGAGTTCTTTTGGAAAAGAGCCAAAGCCAAAACCGAAAGGATCCAGCATGCCAGGCACCCCTGCGATGAATCGACGGGGGGCGGCGGATCTAGCGGCCTTCGGCACAGCCCGCCACCGCGCCCTCGGTCGTGGGTCGGAAGCCTCCTGGCCCGTCTTTATTTGGCGGCGCGCACAGGGGGGCGGAGGGAGCGGGGAGGGCTTCTTTGAAGGAGACTGCTTCTTAGAAGGCGCAGCCTCACATCCAGAAATCAGGCCCGCGCCTTCTAACCCGGCCCACCAACCCCCCGCCCACCAACCCCTCCGGGCGTGGCTGATTCGCGCTTCTTCGGGTCCGAACACGTCATGCCGGTAGACAGCGCGAGACCCCGGGAGATCCTGAGAATTTGGAGCTATGGTCCCGTACACGATCCTCACTATTGCGGACTGCCCCCCAGTCGCCGACAGATCGTTCCAAGACGCCCAAGATGGCCTCAAGACGGTCCAAGATGCCCCCAAGACGCCCGAAGGGGCCTCCAAGGGGCCTCCCAGGAGGACCCCAAGAGGCAAACATACATTGATTGCCCGCAGGTGTTTCAAGGATTGTGGCGCTCTCGCCTTTCTCGGATTCTGGACGCCCCACGACGGCCCAAGAGGCCTCCAAGGTCGGCCCAAGAGGCCTCCAAGAGGGCCCCACTACGGCCCAAGAGCGCTCCCAACCGGCCCAAGTTGACGGCTCCGAGAGGGCCCCGACGGAGGATCCGAACGGACATTTCGAGCCTTTGGCCCCAAGGAGGCCTCAAGAGGTCCCCAAAATGCCGCGAAGAGGCCCCAATATGCCGATTGAGCAAGGACCTGAGGACACTCCAAATCGTGCCTCGCAGGCACGGTGGCGGATCATGATCATGGTGGGACAAAGGAGTGTGGTGGGCGGTAGCATGGGTGTCAGTTGTTTTTGTTTGTCTGTGTGTGTGCTTGCGTTTGCTCAGAGGAGGGCTTCATCTTCGTCCACAGTGCGCACGCCTCATCTCACGCGTACTTGCCCGCGTGCTGTATTGCTTGCAGCACATTGAGGATCTGTCGGTCAGAATCATGGGGTCGGTTCGACGAAGGAACTACCCAGGACAGGATTGGCCAGGGGGGTGGCCGCGGGAAACCCCTCTACTCGCTCACTCTCCCTCCTCTCTTCTTCCCCGTTCTTCCCCCCGTTCTTCCCTGCTTCTCCTTTTACCCCTGCTGAGCTCTCTCTCTCTCTCTCTCTCTTTTTCTCTCTCCCTCTCTCTCTACCCAGACATCCGCCGTCACGGTTTCTTCAATCCGCGGCCCCAGAGGTCCCGATTCCTTCACCCGGGATGTTTTGTCGACCAGAATATTTGTTGATGGCCCGCCAGCCCGGATGCCGAAATCCAAGAAAGACCCCGGATTGTAAAAACATGTCAGATTTCTGGGTAGTTTCCTCCGCCCTCCTCCCTCTTTCTCCCTCCCCCCCGGCTTCCCCTCCTGTTGTCCGCTCCCCTTTAAAGCCAAGACGCCGAAAGAAGGAACAGTTTGAGTACGAAAGGGGCTCGATGTTCCTTAGGTCATTATGTGGTTGTTCCTCTAGTCCTCCTCGTGCACGCTGGCGCTTTTGGGGCCGAAAGGGGGGCTTCGTTACTTATTTCAGCGGCTCGACTGTATACACCCCTCTCCTCCTTCCGCCCCATCGCCCCCCTCTTTCGAGGGAGTGGGCGCGGAGAGTCGGGGGGAGGGGCGCGAGGGACAGATCCATCACTGGCGCTCCTCCCGCCGGCCCTCCCCCCCCTCCATTCTGGTCGGTTTTCGTTTGGGGGAACTTCCTGGTGCCCTGCACATAGCGGTTTTGCTCGACTCTGAGGGCCGGTGCTCGGGCTGGGGCCAGGGGGCCGGGGTCGGGACTGGGACCGGGGCTGGGGCCGGGACTGGGGCCAGGGCCAGAGCCGTCTTGGGGCCTTATTATGTGGGCCCTTCAGGGCCATCTTGGAGGTTTCTGGGGCCGTATGGTGCCTCTTGGGACCGTCTTGGGGGCTTCTTGCGCCGTTAGAAAGCCCTTCGGGGCAGTCTCGGGACCCTCAGGGGTGCTGATGAAGCCGTTTGGGGCGATTTTGGAGGCCTCGAAGGCAGCCTTCGGTTATAATTGCACACACACACGCACTTTGCCAACAAATGTGCGACATACTGGTCACACTTTCCAGCATCTTCCCGGGGGCATATATGAATGGGGATTTGAGGTGTGAGGAGGAGAGGAGGACGTGTGGTGCGGATGAGGAGGAAAAGGAGGAGGAGGAGGAGGAGGAGAAGGAGTGGCGCATGGGAGGGGGCGGGATGATGAAGTGGAGAAGTTGGGAGAGGAGGAGCATCTAGGGGAGGATGTACATGTACTGTGGAGAGAAGGGGGGAACCAGGAGAGAGCCGTCTCTGGTTCCAAAAATCAGACGCATTCATCCGCGGTCGCACTCAATATTGCTCGTGTGGCTCGAGATCCACTTGGCCGCTTTCATTTAGCAGTTGCTGCTCATTACGTGTTTACCATACCTTCGATGTTGCGCCGCCAGGGTAGATGACACTCCATTGCAGGCGCTCTTGGGGATATGTTTGGGAATGGCGAGAAGGATGAGGAGCAGGCGAAGAGGTAGGAGGCGGAGGAGGAGTTAGTGGATAATGGTAAGAAGCCGGGTAAAGGGCGTGACGAGGAGGAGGAGGAGGAGGGGAATGCGCAGCAGTGTTCTTTCTCTTTTGCACTGGGCTCACTTGGCGTTAACGTAGGCGAAACGTAGTATCCCATGTCCCCCTCATCATCTTCGCTACGAGGAGCACAAGGACAATCAAGGAGGAGAGATGAATGAAGCGATGTGGAATTTGCAGCGGGACGCGATATTTTGTCGCTCTCGTGCAGGGCCCCAACCGTTCCACCCATCAAAATAGGTACAGATTCTGCCACCCGTCAAGAGAGCCTTCAGGCACCAATAACCTGCAGCATCCAAGGCGGAAGGATCATTTGTCGAGATTTTTCGGCTGAATGGTGAATTCTTTCAAACGGGTAGTGCATAACGCCGCTGCATGAGTATTCGGGCGCGCTGGACTGCTCAGGTTCAGCAGGGATGAATCGTGGAGAACAAGCGACAACGTGAACTCCTGCCTTTGTCATCTTATCACCCACCCATCCGGCGTTGTGGGCGTTTGGCGATCTTTTTACACTTCAAAGGAGGTGGTAGGCGAACTTGACTTGGGAGCGCGCCTTGCGCCCGTGTGGTTGGAACAGGGTGTGTCCGCGCATGCATGCAAACATCGCCGCCATGTCGTCGACCAGCACGAAAGGACATAGCGTGCACAATGTCCTCTTGAAGGGACCCACGGAGCTACGGGAGTATGGAGAAGGTACACCACATGGGTCAAACTGTTATTCATATAACGTAGATCATCAGATCACAAGTAGGTGATCAGCCGAAAGCTTGGAGGGATCCGAAGGGAAACCAACTTATTCTCTCACGTTGAGCCACATGACAACTGCAGTGTGGCTGGCAGTGCGAGTGCAATGTCAGACGAGAGCTTGAAAGACCTCGCAAACATTACTCTTCGAGTAACGAGTGTCGTCACGTGCTGACAGAGCTCTACTCCCGAGAAAGAAAGCGGCGATTTGGGCTCGATGCCTAGCAGTGAGGGAGGGTCTCCGTGATGGCGTGATCACGGGCCACAGGGATCGACAATCTTCCGATCGACGCCAGGACAGCCGAGCAATAATAGGACCACGACCCAGACGGTCCAAAAGCAGAGCAAGTCTATGCGATCGTGCGTCCAGATGATTCGTGGGCGAACCCAGGGGCACATGTCATCGCGCATGGGACTGATGAGGAAGGCCCGGCAAAAGTTGGCTACTCAAATCCATGCGTGGGCTGAATTCAACAAGAAGACGGGACAGGCGGCAAAGTCCAAGCCGACATGGGCGACGGCTAGGAAGCCCCACTCGACGCGGAAGACGATGATGACTCAGAGATCGATCGGCAGGCTGCTGGCCACTGCCGTCACGTATTGCTTGAAGGCGATGGTCCAGATTCTCAACGCGTTAAGATCCCATCGAGTGCGGGAGAGCCCATGGGAACAGCAAAGATCCACAAAGAGACTCTTCAGAAGTCCCTCCGATCTTGTTTCCCGAATTCGTTGAACTCTGTCGCCAAAGTTCGAGGACGATCATACGCCGACCCCTCATAGGGAAAGATTCGCTCAGCCAGAACACGACAGAGAGGCCGAGAAAGATGCTTCGACTACCACTGCCAGGAAGCTGTGGCAAAAGAGGGGTTGGTGAAGCACCTCGCGAAAGAGCTCGGCAAAGGCCTTATCGTCTCGAACACTGACGTGATCGGTAGGAGGCGAGGCATATCAGGCCAAGGCCCAGTGGGTCCGTTAGATCGAGCAGTCCGTATGCCAGCATGATCTCTGTTCAGAAAGCCGAGCTCGCGTCCCGATGCAGTAACACCGCAAAATGTCGATGCCCAGACCAGCCAAACGCTTTGCCAAGCCCTCGTGCACCGTGCTGGGAGGGGCCACGCACCTGTCGAGGATGCAGCGTCGATTTCCTATGCAGCTGATGTGCTCCACCGGTCCACCGCAACTGCATGGCATTACGCAACTCGGGGTGGCAGGTATCCCAGCATAGCGAGACCCTCACCGCATTTCTGAACTTGGAAGAGAGCCATGGAAGCATCTCACGCCGAGGAGGCAGAGAAGGCTCGATTGGGGGCGCGGCAAGGGGTTGCCGAAGGCAGGATGCAGACAGAGGCCAGAAACACCCAGGCTGAATCCGATAGGCCATCGCGAGGCGAAACGCATGATTGATCAGCAGTGGTGCGCACTAGAGCGGGATGCCTCCGCGCACGGCAAACACGAAGCCGAGCAGACCGCCCGACCTGTCGAAATGCCCCCCGCCAGGGCCGAAGAGACGATCTCTATCAGGCATCGCGGGACGCGATCCGAAAGGTTCGAGGCCAAGCAGATGGTTCAGACCCAACGGGATGAAATCAGCGCCATGGAATTGGACAGTCAAGAAAACTGGCAAGGAGCAGATTGACAGTCCTACGAATCATCTGGCGGGAAGTGCGAATTACGCCCGCCAGGCTACAGCGACGTCGACCGCACTTGCAGGGCCATGCGTGCGCAGGCGGAAGGGCGCAGACAGCAGTCACCGCACATCTCCAAACGCAACCGGTTGCCCAGGCTTTGAAAGAGGCCTTGACTGCAGCAGCGGACATTTCTGCGTTGCGTTTGGCCGATGAAACAATCATTGCGCGGGGGCGATGATTGCCAGCAGTCCTTGCCCATTTTGAAAAGCTTGCGCTGTCCGTTTGGCCGTCGGCGTTGCCCGTCTGAGACAAACGTCGCCTGCCCATCAGCAGCCGCTGTCGCTTTCGGACAGCATTCGCTGTTATGCGTCGTCCCCACTGTTTCCGTCCGTGCCAAGCGGATATTCCCTTTTCATCCCAGCGCGTGTGGCAGGCCATCGGGGAATCAGTGCAGCAGCCAAAATCTCAAAGAAGCCAGGCAAGAACGAAGCAACGGTAACAGAAAGGAAGAGAGGCAAACAACGCAACGAGCCTCAGGAAAGACGAAGAGTCCACTAACGTCAGTTGACCACCCCTCGAATCCCTTCTAGCTCCATGGAGCCAATCCTCGTCCTCCTGCATCCTCCTTCCTATCTCCGCATCGCGCACTTTCATATGCCAACGACCTGCACCCCACAGGGATCTCCAGACCAAAGGGGGGGGGGGGGGGCGACCGTCCGAGATCGCCTCCTCGGCCGAGGACGACTCGCTACGAGGATCCCCCATGTGGGGACCGGGTATGTTCCTGCAGTTTCAACGCCAGCATGCATGGCCGCGTAGTTTCCCTTCGAGGCAGGCTCCATCTCATCCTGCCACCCTCCTCACTCATCCTCGTTCGACTCTCCATGCCCCCCCATCGCTGCTGCGCCGCAAGCGGCTGCAGCGTCTCGACCCACGGGTGCGCCGCACCGTGGGTCGCGGCATGCCTCTGCACCCAATCGCGGCGCGCGCTTTGGGGGCCGCCGGCTGCGCGGTGGCGGGGGGTCTCAAGCTTGCCATCTTCGAGTAGCATGAGGGCACCCCCGCCCCCACTGCTTTCTCCTCTCTCGTGGGACTTCGGGGCTAGTGGGGGGGGGGCATACGTGCCCCGCCGTCTCGACTCTTGCGGGGGCCTTCGCTGTCTGCCTCGGGCTCGTGGTGGGCCTCGTCCTCTGGTTGGCGACCGCGTTGGCTTGCTGCTGCGGCGGGTGTCTGCGCGGCGTCTGCGCAGAGGGCCTCTGGTGGGGGTATCGCATCCCAAGGTGGGCTTTGCGCGGGCGCCTTGCTTCCCCGGACCGCCGCGCCTCCGGCACTGCGGCCTGCGGGGCGGCCGGGGGGGTCGCGCGCGATGGCCTGCTCTGCCGGCCCTGACTCGCAGACGGGGGCGTAAACCTCCGCACGGCCCCACGGGGGCCCACTCTCGACCGCGGGCGTGCCCGCGGGGAGAGCCTCTGCTGCGTCGGCGCGGCCGCGTCCGCCAATGGCCAGCGTCCAGCGTTTGCCGGACGGGCCTGTGCGGCCCGAGCTCCACACCTTTGGCGCCATCACTGCTGTGGGGCACGCTCGATGGAGGCCGGACGAGGGGGATCGCAGCTATGCGGGCATCCTTCTCTCGGCTCGCGTAGGCGGAGCGAGCGTTCACGGAGATCCACGGCGTGGAACCCGAGGGCGACGAGGAGCTTGCTCCGGGGACCGACTGCGCGACGTCCTGCCACGCCTCCTCGGAGAGAGCGGCGCGGTCCGACGGGGAGGCGACCACCTCCGAGGAGGGAGGCGAACTCGAGTTGCCTCTAGTTCAGTATCGTTTAACCGACCCCTATCCCCATCCCCATCCCCATCCAGACCCCCATCACCTCAGCACCCCCGTTGGGGGTAGACGACTCGAAGGCCCAAGGAAACAGCCCATGTCCCCATGTAGGGAGGGGAAATCGGCCAGTGGGGCCCAGGCCACGCCCATGGGGAGGTAGGGGTCGGTTAAACGGTTCTCATCAGTGGGGATTCTGGGCCGGCGGAAACATGTATATCGTTGTCGTTCGTCCTCCCCCCTGGGCCCCCCTGGTTTCGTCCGTTCTCCTTCTGGGCCGCGGGGCCCCCAATGGGCCGCGGTGCCCTTCATAATTGCTGTCGTTCGTCGTCCCCCCTGGGCATCCCTTCGCGGCCGCTGGGCCGGACGCCCGCGGCTGGGCCGCCCCACTCCTGGGCCGCGGAGCCCCCATTGGCTCCGCCCCTCCCCCGCCCCCCTTCCCGACTGGCGGAGTCATTTATTTTCGTCGTCGTTCGTCCTCCCCCCCGGGCCTTCCTGGCCCATCCGTTTTGGGCTGAGCCGCGGAACCCGCCCCCATCACTTGCCGCGGAGCCTTTTCCATTCGTTGTCGTTCGTCCTCCCCCTTGGGCCCCCTTGGCCTCGTCCATTCTGGGCCGCTGGGCCGCGGAGTCCGCCCTTGGCTGGGCCGCCTCCTTTCTGGGCCGCGGAGCCTAACCCATGGCGCAATCAGTAGCTGGCATGTGTAATACGAGCCGCCGAGTTCGAAAGGTAGTCATGGCGCAACCAATGGCAATCCGCTTTATTTCTGGCCACCGGGTGCGCAACTTGTGGCACAACCCATGAGTGGAGCACGGCGCAACCCATGGATCGCGCCGCCTGTGGCGCAGCTTTTGGGTGGCACAACCAATGGCGTAACTTCTGCATGGCGCAACGCATGGATCGCGCAACCCAGGGAGCGCCACACGGGTGGCACGCACACACACACACACACACACACACACACACACACACACACACACACACACACACACACACACACACACACACACACACACACACACACACGCACGCACGCACGCACGCACGCACACCACACGCACACGCACACGCACACGCACACGCACACGCACACGCGCACACGCACACGCACACGCACACGCACACGCACACGCACACGCACACGCACACGCACACGCACACGCACACGCACACGCACACGCACACGCACACATCCACACACACAGCAGGTTCTACTGGGCGCCGCCCGACTTCTGCTCGCCGCGTTGGGCTGGCTGGGGCTGCGCGTGGTTGCTTTCGTATGCCGTCGCCCGCCGTCGTCGTCCGTCGTTCGCCGCGGTCGTCCGCTCATCATTCGCTCGCCGTCGTCCGCTCGCCGTCGCCCGCAGGCTGCCGCTGATCGCAGCCGCAGCGCTGCTGCTCACGGTGGCCCGCGGCGTGTCCCTGCGCGCCGTGCCGCGTGGGCTGCCCGGGCCGGCCGCCGCGCCCGTGCGCCTCGACCGACAGTTGGGGGGCGGCCGCAGGCGTCGCCTCCGCCCGCGGCTCCCCCGCCCGCTCTCGGCCACGCGCAGAGTCGACCAACAAACGACACCACCCCACCCACTCCGAGTTGCTTGATAAGCGTGGGGGGGTACCCGCCCGACGGGGGTCAGCCTCGCCTCGTCGTCGCGCCGCGACGGGGGTCGGAGCGCCTTCGGCGCGCAGTGGCTGCCCGCGACGCGACGGGGGTCGATGTGGGGTTGTCGGCGGGGGTGACGCCCTCCCGCGGAGTACGGCCCTCCATGTTTCGCTACGGCCCATCGGGCGCCGTAGCGCACACCGCGCAAAAGCCCACGCCAGATTCCCTGGTACACGCTGCGGCCCGTGGGACCCCAGGTGGGGTGGTGTCATTGTGCTTTCTGTTCCACGGGAGTGGGGGGATGGGAGAGGGGGAGCGGGTCTTTTAGAGACACCCCTGCGTCTCAATCGAGGCGCGGTCCAGATTCTGCAAGATGGAAGGACGACGACGACGACGACGACGACGACGACGACGACGACGACGACGACGACGACGACGACGACGACGACGAGGGCCGACGACGACAACGACGACGCCGACGAGGTCCGACGACGACGACGAGGGCCGACGACGACAACGAGGGCCGACGACGAGGGCCGACGACGACGACGACGACGACGAGGACGGCGGCGGCGGCGGCGGGCGGCGGGAGGCGGCGGGCGACGGTGGCGACGACGACGACGCGCCGCCCCCTGGAGAGGAATCGGCCATCTTCGCGCCCCCGTGGGCCGCGGGCGGTCCTCTCTGGGAGCGCCTCCCCTTCGAGGCGGACCTGGCCGTGGCGACGGAGGCCATCCGGGAGCCCCTGGGGGCCCGAAGGCGGACCGCCCGCGGCCAACGGGGGCGCGAAGATGGCCGATTCCTCTCCAGGGGGCGGCGCGTCGTCGTCGTCGCCACCGTCGCCCGCCGCCTCCCGCCGCCCGCCGCCGCCGCCGCCGTCCTCGTCGTCGTCGTCGTCGTCGTCGTCGGCCCTCGTCGTCGGCCCTCGTTGTCGTCGTCGGCCCTCGTCGTCGTCGTCGGACCTCGTCGGCGTCGTCGGGCGAACTGCAGCGCCGCCGTCCCCAGCCAGTTTGTGCTGCGCGGCAACGGGGAGGGAGAAAGGGAGCAAGAAACAAGCAGACGGCGGCAAGGAACGCGCAGACGGGAGGCCAGGGCCGGCGGGACGAAGCAGACGGGCTGGCAGGCGGGAAGGAACAGGAAAGGAGACATCATGTGGTCGTTGTTCTATTCGTTGTTTTGCCGATCGTCGCGGGCCCTCGCACCCTCCCGCCCCCCCCCCCTCCCACCCCATGGAGTAGATCTTGGCTGTTTTGGGGCGCCTGCTTCGAGCAGGTGGAGCCCCTACCCCGCAGGACGCACGGTTCCAAACAGTCGCACCAATCAGAGGTCCGGAGCCAGACCCCCCCCTCCCCCCCCTTTCCGCCCAATGTCTAAACGCCGAGTAGAAAAAACGCTCACCATGGTATTAACCCCGCCCCGTTTTCCCCTCCCCCCCGCTTTTCGCCGATCTCCAGCTTTCCTTCAGGGGATCGCCGGGGAGCCCCTTCTTCCCCTCCCCCCCCTCCATGCGAACAAGCCTGCTAGAATCTCAGTCAAAACCAGGGACCAGCTCCAAGGGCCAAGCACAGATGCCGGGACTTCTCCTGCGGCGAACGAAGATCGCCACGGCTGTCGACTGTCCTTCGGGTCCTCTCGAGGCCGCGTCTCGGCCCCGGGGACCGCAGAAACAACGGCGCAGAAGCATCGCCGAGCGATGTGGTTCGATGTGAGCCCACTGTTCGTCCACGCCGACGTCGCCGATGCATCGCCCCAGCGTCGCCGATGCATCAGCGATGCATCGATGATGCGGCGCGGTCCCCATCAGGGAGGCATCTAAGGATGGTTTACCAGACGTGTTCCCCGAATTTCCAAAACGTGCGGCTGCCTGGGTGCATGTTGTCGCGTTGCCTCTTAATTACCGCGTCTTGCCCCGAAAGAGGATGACGAGAAACGATGGGTCTTCTCACATGCTTTCCCGATTGTGTTCAGGACGCACGCAGGTTGCTGAGTTTTGATCATGTGTTTACGTGTGCTAAGGTGTGGGTGATCAGGAGGGCGAGGGGATGGATGAAGAGGATGTTGTCCATATTGTTTTGAAGCAGTTGCTTGAAGTGCCCCAACGATTGTGGGGATCCCAGGGAGGTCGGCACCTACGCCACATCCAACCGTTGGTCCAACCTGTTTAATCACAGTCTCCAGGGCGAGCAGCTCATTGGAAGAATGAGGGGGAGAGAAAGAGGAGGACTCCAGGAGACGCCAGGAGGATTTAGGCTGGGTCCAGGCTGTATGCTAGTAGTTCCACGAAGTTCTTGGGCGAGGTGTCTGGAGGCCACGACATCCGAAGTCTTGTTTTTCTCATACGGCCCCCCCAGAAGTCTGGAACATTTCCCCAGGACCGGTTTGTCATCCCGAGTTGTTTTGTGACGGTCCTGGCCTTGCGAGGGTCGCCTGAGGCCGAAATTGGCCGACTATTTGTCGTCGTGTTTATTTCACGAATCGAGCTTTTCTGGGGGTGGAACATCTCCCCTCGTGTTTCGTGTTGTCCACCTCGTGCCAGGTCGAACAACTCGGCCGCGCGGACGATGAACGTGCTCGGCCACAATGTCCTCGGACGTTGCAGATGTGCGCCGGCGCGTCGGTGAGAGCCCCCTGATTGGTACGAGTACGCCCGATGTCGTTTCCCCCCCATCCCCCTTCCACCCTCCTCTCCGTGCCTCCTTCATTCTGCATCCTCCTCCTCATCATCCTGCAACCTCCTTCCGTAGCCGTTTGCGCTCAAACCGTCCTGGCTCAAGGCCGACAGGAAACGGTTCTTTGTTTTCTGGTGCCGGTAGCCCTCCTGAGTGGCAGCGGATTTGACGTTTTTGTTGTTGGGGGGGGGCACAACCAAAAGATCGCGTGTTTCTGGTGCTGCGCCTTTGTCCCTCTGCATGTGTTCACAGTTCTTGTGATGTGCCAAGGGCTGGACCTGTCAACTCTGCACACGGGGCCCTTCGGCGTGCTGGACGGCACGCCCGACCAAACACGTCGAGCTCGGAAGCCTTCGCCCGTGCTGCGTGTGCTCTGGCCGACCTGCAGATCGAGGTTGTCTCTGGCGCTGCCCGTCCACCCCAGCGATCGCCACCGGCGACAACGGCCTGCCCCCCTCCAGCACGCGCTGGTCTGTTCACTGCTGTCTTGACCTCGGACGCCAACCGCCTCGTCGAAGATCCCTGGGTGATGCGCTGGAGCCGGCTGCTCTCGCTGGGCGTCTTTCCACCTCTGTCCTCCGCGAGTGCCAAGGGGGCTCGGCTTCGGGGCCACGGTTCCCAGCATCGACGAGGGAACAACCCCCTGGGAAGCAGGGTTGTCGGCTTTCCGTGCGCTCTCCCTCGCATCTGCTCTCGGATGTCACGCCGCTTTCGATTGGTGCTCGCGACGGGTCGTCGTACAAGCCTGTTGTAGGCCCAGGCACGCCTAAGGAAGGTGGTTGCCTGGCAGGTGGTGGGACCCCTATCGAAGTCCATCCGTCAGACTGTCCTACAACGACACAGGTGCCTCCAGCTTCCTCCGCCCCGCCCCTCCCCCCCCCCTGCGCACGCTCTCCTGCTGGCCCCATCCGCTCCGTGTGCTTCCCCAACGCCGTGTGCAGCTCAGAGGTCGTCACCGCCACCTCCCTGACTCTCTCCTGCCGGACCCTTTTGGGGGGGGGGAGCGGATCGGCGGCGAAATCCGAGCCAGAACCTTCGCCGATCGACGGCTCAGGCAGCTCGATGGGCGGCGGGGGTGGGGTTCGGAACTCGGCGAGAACGTGGCGACATCCGGATCCTACATCCGCCTCCCGTCGATGCAGGAGTATCGATGGTTGGGGGGGTAGGGTTCGGGTCGCCACCCAGCGGATTTCCTGAGCCCGCGAAACCCGCCCGCTGGAGGCCGCCGGGAGGCCACGCTTCGGGGCTATGGCCACTCTGTGCGCCGGGAGCAGCGGGAGCAGCGGGAGCACTCGCCCCAGCCTCCGCGTCGCCGTCGGGCGGCTAGGAAATCTCTTGGTCCTCATCGGCCTCCACTTGGAACCAGGGCACTTTTTTCATCGGCGGCGGGGCAGAGGAGCTGCTCCAGCGGATAGTAAAGATTCGGGGCAACCGACTGGCGAATTGCCCGGCGTGCAGGGAAGGGAAAAGGACCAGGGCGGCCGGGCGGAGGACCGGAGGAGGGGGAGAGCCACTCAGACGTGGAAGGCTTCCGCGTCGAGTTGGCCAGGGACTTCTTCGCTGATGACCCGTGCGATCCTGGTACTGGAGCCGCTCACCCTTGAGATGCCGGAGGCTGTCGCAGACACAGTCCAGCGGTCTTGCTTCTGTTCTTGGGACGTTTTCGCTGATGGCCCTGGCGGCGCGCGGCGCAGCAGTTCACCGACAAGCGCACGACGCACCTCATGCAGATTTCTGGCACTTGGAGCTTCTGCCTATGTCCAGTGATTGTGTTGTGGGGTCCTTGTCGCATCAGATTGCGCTCTTTCTTTGGAGCCGTGACGCACGCGAGTCTGCACCCTCTACATCCACTACTAGGTCTTCACCTAGTTCGAATAACAGTGGTTATACCGACGGGGAGCCGCTACTGAGCCGCTCTCAAGCGCCACGAACGACTTGCGTCCTCAGAACATCCTGGGCCACTTGCTGCAGCGGATCCAGTCGGGGATCTCGGATGTGCTGCTGGGGTGGAACCTGACGAGGTCGAGGATCAGGTCGATTTCTAGTCATTAATTGATCCAGCCCTGCGCTCGTTTGCGCAATGTCGCGATTGGGCGGAGCTCGAGGAGGTGAAGCATGACAGCAATCTTGCGGAGCAGCTCGCAGCCTGGCCATTGGTCGGCTTTGGTGTTCGTTTCGTGTGTGAAGCGCTGGACGTTTCTTGACCGTGAGGGGGGCCGCGCGCCCTGCACCCACCCGTCATGACCGACGGCGCGTGCGACCCGTGGGCGGCTGCCCCCTCTGGCAGAGGCTCGTCGGCCGCTTCCTCGCAGCGCCGTCCTTCCGCTGGCCTCCATCCGCATTGCCGCCCCCCTGAACGCTTCATCTCATCATAAGCACCGTCAGCATCTTCATCTTCATCAGCATCGTCATCAACATCATCAGTATTAGCATCATTGGCATCATTAGCATCATCACCATCAGCATCATCAGCATCAGCATCGGCAGCAGCATCGGCACCAGCATCCTCATCATCACCACCATCATCATCATCATCATCATCATCATCATCATCATCATCATCATCATCAACATCATCATCATCATCATCATCATCATCAGCAGCAGCAGCAGCAGCATCAGCATCAGCAGCATTATCGCCACCTCCTCGGCCGCCCACTGAGTGCATCCTTCACTTGTGAGAGCGGCCCCTCTCGCAAGGCCTTCTGCCGCCACCGTTGGCATGTCCCGCGGCCTCCATGTGTTGGGGAAATTGCAGATTGGCGATGTCAGGAAACGGGCGCGGTTAGCTGGCCCGAACTTGGGCCATGGTTGCAAAGTGCTTGAAGTGTCTGCCGAAGCTCTCCTGCCCCTCCTTTGTTACCGAGGGGCAACGCACTTGCGGTAGATGACTCCGCGAGTTTCCCGTCTTGGATTTCGATGCTTTTATTTTCCAGCGTGTTCCGTGTGTTGCCGCCTTTCTTCCCTCTGCATTCTCCTTCAAAGACTCTTGTAGGTCTGCGAATGTGAGTGCAGCTGTACGCGCAGCACGGGAGGCAGCTGTTCTTGTTCAGGCCTTCCTCCGAGGTGCCCTCTGGGACCAGGGGCTGAGGTGATGTCGTTCTAGTTCGTTCACCGTTTCGGTGTTCCTTGTCTTCGAGAAATCGCACGTTGCCCCTTTGCTGCGTGCACTTCTGCCTCCTCTTTCTGCTCCTCCTCCCCCGCCACCTCCGTCTCCTCATCCGCCTCCTCCATCCAGGCTCCGAGGGAACATTCGAGTATCGCGGATGTGGAGGGTGTGGTTTGGGCAAGTGGGTCAACGGTGGGGGAAAGTCCTATGACCCTTCTTCTGTCTTGCACTCATGGCCGAAGTTTGGGCTGCATCCTGGTTCGGGCTGGGATAAGCCTGCCACGAAGGACCCGCGCAACTTAGGCTGAGGAGTAACCCCTTTCCCTTGAAGAGAAGGGTCATGGGGTCGTTCAGCGGATTCGGAAGGGCTTCTTCCCTGGCCGCAAGAGCCCCTCGAGGGCCGCGGTTGCCCGAGGAGGGGGGGCATACTTCAGGCGGGGAGGCTCTCCACCCAAGCTGAGTTCGTGACCGCTTCGCGGTTAGCGCCGGATGCCAGCGAATTCCTCCTCCTCATCCTCCTCCCGCCTGCCCCTCGCCCCTCCTGCACCATTCCTCTGCTCCTCCCCCTGCCTCCTTCTCACCTGCCCTCCTCCGTCACCTCCGCTCCTTGTGGCTTGTTGGGGGGTCCCAAGGTAATCTTGGAGCTGACTCCCCGGGTTAAGGGTCAAATCCCCCCCTGCGAAACTCACCCTCTCATCCTCCACCCTCTTTCTACTCATGATCCCCTCCCTCCTTCGTCCCTCCCTCCGTCCTTCCCTCCCTCTGTCCTTTCTCTCTCTCTATCTCTCTCTCTCTCTCTATTTCTCTATATGTCTCTCTCTCTCTTTATCTCTCGCCTTTGTTCCCGTCGCACGGTTGTTGTCTTCCCTTCAGTGTGATACCTTCCCAGTCCAGACCTGACTGATGGTGGTTGTGGTGCTCGGCGGGAGGGAGGGGGGTGGGAACAAAAAAAAGATTCAGTGTGTTTGTTGTTCCTTATTGTTCCCCCCAAAGAGGCGGAGGAGCAGAAGGAGGAGGAACAGGAGGAGCAGGAGGAGGCGGAGGAGGAGGGCACTACGGCATCACAGCGCTGCTTATACAGCGAGCACCAGAGTACCCATACTACATCAACACTAGGACACTACTACTAGAGTGCTACTGCAGCACCACGACAGTACCTGAGTACTACGTCTACGGTGCGACCCCCACAGAACTACAGTAATATATTATGGTTGCTATACCAGGTTCTGCAGCAACCGAACACGAGGACTACAGTACGTCCGTAGGCCTACTACTGCCAGCACTGTTGCATTATTGTTTACGCACTCGTAGAATAGTGCCACCACCAGCACATTATCACAATGATACAACGACGCTGCCAATGAGCTACCACTAAAGTACGACTGCAGTACTGCTACAGCTTCAGCACTGCTACAGTACTGCAGCGCGTGGGTGCTACTTCAGTGCTACAGTACTACCACTCCTACTTCAGCACCAGAGAACTACTATTACTACTACCACTACTACTACCACTACTACTACTACTACTACCACTACTACTACTACTACTACTACTACAACTACTACTACTACTATCACTACTCCTACTGCTACTACGACTACTACTACGACGGCTACTACGACTGCTTCTTCTTTTACTATTACGATTACTACTATTACTACTACGACTACGACCAAGACTATTACTACGTCTATGACTACCACTACTACCACTACTACGACTACTACTACGACTACTGCTACTACTACTACTACTACTACTCATACTACTACTACTACTACTACTACTACTACTACTACTACTACTACTACTACTACTACTACTACTACTACTACTACTACTACTACTACTACTACTACTACTTACTACTACTACTACTACTACTACTACTACTACTACTACTACTACTACTACTACTACTACTACTACTACTACTACTACTACTACTACTACTACTACTACTACTACTACTACTACTACTACTACTACTACTACTACTACTACTACTACTACGAATACCATTACTGTTACGACTACTACGACTGTTACTGCGACCACTACGACTACAACTACGACTAGTACTACTACGGCGACTGCTACGACCACTTCTACGACTACGACTACGACTACTACTACTACTAGTACTACGACTACTACTACTTATACTTATACTACTACTACTGCTACTACGACTACGACTACGATTACTACTTCTACTACTACTAGTACTACTACTACTACTACTACTACTACTACTACTACTACTACTACTACTACTACTACTGCTAGTAC
>CAUYUJ010017140.1:42278-157278 GCA_963575745.1 Prorocentrum cordatum | reverse complement strand
TACTACTACTACTACTACTACTACTACTACTACTACTACTACTACTACTACTACTACTACTACTACTACTGCTACTACTACTACTACTACTACTACTTGTACTACTACTACTGCTACGACGACGACGACTTCTACCAACATGTCGATCTGTATTCCTTTTACTACTGGTGCTGGTGCTACTACTGCTTTTACTATTACTGCGACTGCTTTCATTATCACGACTACTACGATGATTACGAATGCCATTACTACTACTACTACTACTACTACTACTACTACTACTACTACTACTACTAGTACTACTACTACTACTGCTACTACTACTACTACGATGACGACTACTACTGCTCTTAACACGACCACTACTACTGCTACGGCTACGACGACGACTACTACTACTACTACTACTACTACTGCTACTACTACTTCTACTACTACTACTGCTGCTACTACTCAAACCATTAGAACTACTACTACGACGGCTACGGCGACTGCTGCTATCACGAGTATTATGTGTTCTTCTTCTACCATCCCCATTATTTCTACTACTACTACTACTACTACTACTACTACTAGTACTACTACTACTACTACTACTACCACTACTACTACTACCACTACTACTTCGACTACGAATCCGTCTTTTACTACTACTACCACTGCTTCTACTACTACTACGACTACGACTAGTACTACTACTACTACTACTACTACTACTACTACGACTACCACGACTACTACGACTACTACGACTACTACTACTACTACTACTACTACTACTACTACTGCTACTACGACTACTACTACTACTACACTACTACTACTACTTACTACTACTACTACTACTACGACTACTTGTTCTACTTACTCTACTACTACTCTACTCTACTACAGGACTACTACTACTACTACTATTACTACTATACTACTACTACTACTACTACTACTACTACTACTACTACTACTACTACTATTACTACTACTACTACTACTACTACTACTACGACGACGACGACGACGACTACTACTACTTTTACTACTACTACTACTACTACTAATACTACTACTACTACTACTACTACTACTACTACTACTACTACTACTACTACTACTACTACTACTACTACCCTGTAACGCCCCTCACGGGGTTAGAAACCAACTGGGTGCAGCTTACTCCGTGCAGCGTCGTGTTCTTTCCTCCGCCTTTCTTGTTATTGCGCCAGACGTCCACCTCTGAGGCTCTCGGGAGTTTCCACAAGGCTCGCAGGTGGTTAAACAATGCCCCGCACATTGAAGACTAAGTTATTCGAGGTTTCGTCTTCGACTCCGTTCCCAGAGCCCCGACGTGGTGTCTGTTCATCGTGTCGGCGCCTCGCTTTCGTGAAAGTATCCTCGGAGGGCCTGTTTGTGGCGCCCCCGGGGGAGGGGAGGGAGGAGGGGGGGGAAGGAGTAGGGAGGAGGGAGAAGGACGGAGGGGGAGGAGGCGGATCTCGCGCACGGCGCTATCGGAGACATCGAGATTACGGATGAGGTAGGAGGAGGACGAGGATGAGGATGAGGAGGAGGAGGAGGAAGAGGAGCAGGCGGTGGAGGAGGAGGAGAAAGAGGAGGAGAAGGAGGAGGAAGAGGGGGAGGAATAATTAAAAGCAGGACGGATGAGCAGGAGGATGACGACGACGAGCAGGAGGAGGAGTGGGAATGACGCCCGTGTTGGAGCCTCTTGGTGTCACCTTGGCTCTCCTAGAGCGTGCTGGGGGTCCTGTGGCCTGTTCGGGCTCTTCGGGGCCTTTTGGGGCCTCTTGGAGCCTCCTGCGCCCTCTGGAACTCCCTGAGTGTCATTGAAAATGGTTCCTCCGGGGGGCTTTTGAGATCCCGTGGGCTATCCCGGGGCCGCCATGGGCCCTCCTGGAGCCTCCGTGGGCCCTCTAAGAACTCTCTCGCGGGGGCGGAATGATGAAAACAATTACGCTACCGAGGAACCCCACATACTTTATTTAAATATTATGTGCTTGCTTAGGTTTATCATCTATGCGCAATTCTGCGTTCTCAGCCCTCGTCGCGAATGTTCCCCTCTGTGTCATCCAACGCCATATTGCTTGAGCCTCCTCCCTCTTCCTACCCTTCTATCCTCCATCCAGGACAGATTCGAGCCAGCCAGCGGCCGCGGTGAAGGACCACCCCCTGCGCACCCTCTATGGTGTCGAAAAAGTGCCACGCCTGCTATGCCCTGGACGACCGTCGTGCATGGCGGCTGCGGTGAGGGACCACCCCCTGCGCAGCCTTTACGGTGTCGAGAAAGTGCCGCGCATGCTATGCCCTGGACGACCGTCGTGCATAGCGGCCGCGGTGAGGGACCACCCCGGTGAGAGACCACCCCCTGCGCACCCCCTCTGGTGTCGAGAAAGTGCCACGCCTGCCAGGCCCTGCGACATTGGCGCGTATAGAGCCCGCGGTGAGAGACCACCCCGTGCGCACCCCCCTGTGGTGTCGAGAAAGCGCCACGCCTGCTGTGCCTGGACGACCGTCGTGCATAGCGGCCGCGGTGAGAGACCACCCCCTGCGCACCCCCTGTGGTGTCGAGAAGTGCCACGCCTGCTGTGCCTGGACGACCGTCGGCATAGCGGCCGCGGGTGAGGAGACACCCCTGCGCACCCCTGTGGTTGTCGAGAAAGTGCCACGACTGCGTGCCTGGAGACCGTCTGCATAGCGGCCGCGGTGAGAGACACCCCTGCGCACCCCCTGTGGGTGGCGAGAAATGGTGCCACGCCTGCTGTGCCTGGACGACCGTCGCGCATAGCGGCCGCGGTGAGAGACCACCCCCTGCGCACCCCCTGTGGTGTCGAGAAAGTGCCACGCCTGCTGTGCCTGGACGACCGTCGTGCATCGCGGCCGCGGTGAGAGACCACCCCCTGCGCACCCCCTGCGGTGTCGCGAAAGTGCCACGCCTGCTGTGCCTGGACGACCGTCGTGCATAGCGGCCGCGGTGAGAGACCACCCCCTGCGCACCTCCTGTGGTGTCGAGACAGTGCCACGCCTGCTGTGCCTGGACGACCGTCGTGCATAGCGGCCGCGGTGAGAGACCACCCCTTGCGCACCCCCTGTGGCGCCGAGAAAGTGCCACGCCTGCTGTGCCTGGACGACCGTCGTGCGTAAGGGCCGCGGTGAGAGACCACCCCCTGCGCACCCCCTGTGGTGTCGAGAATGTGCCACGCCTGCTGTGCCTGGACGACCGTCGTGCATAGCGGCCGCGGTGAAAGACCACCCCCTGCACACCCCCTGTGGTGTCGAGAATGTGCCACGCCTGCTGTGCCTGGACGACCGTCGTGCATAGCGGCAGCGGTGAGAGACCACCCCGTGCGCACCCCCTTGTGGTGTCGAGAAAGTGCTACGCCTGCTGTGCCTGGACGACCGTCGTGCATAGCGGCCGCGGTGAGAGACCACCCCCTGCGCACCCCCTGCACACCCCCTGTGGTGTCGAGAAAGTGCCACGCCTGCTGTGCCTGGACGACCGTCGTGATAGCGGCCGCGGTGAGAGACCCCTGCGCACCCCCTGTGGTGTCGAGAAAGTGCACGCCTGCGCCCCCGTCGTGATGGTGAGAGACCACCCCCTGCGCAGAAACCACGCGCTGCTGTGCCTGGAGCCGTCGTGCACCCCCCTGTGTTTCGAGAAAGTGCCACGCCTGCTGTGAGAGATAGCGGCCGCGGTGAGAGACCCCCCCTGCGCACCCCCTGTGGTGTCGAGAAAGTGCCACGCCTGCTGTGCCTGGCGACCGTCGTGCATAGCGGCCGCGGTGAGAGACCACCCCCTGCGCACCCCCTGTGGTGTCGAGAAAGTGCCACGCCTGCTGTGCCTGGACGACCGTCGTGCATAGCGGCCGCGGTGAGAGACCACCCCCTGCGCACCCCTGTGGTGTCGAGAAAGTGCCACGCCTGCTGTGCCTGGACGACCGTCGTGCATAGCGGCCGCGGTGAGAGACCACCCCTGCGCACCCCCTGTGGTGTCGAGAAAGTGCCACGCCTGCTGTGCCTGGACGACCGTCGTGCATAGCGGCCGCGGTGAGAGACCCCCCCTGCGCACCCCCTGTGGTGTCGAGAATGTGCCATGCCTGCTTTGCCTGGACGACCGTCGTGCATAGCGGCCGCGGTGACAGACCACCCCCTGCGCACCCCCTTCTGGTGTCGAGAAAGTGCCACGCCTGCTGTGCCTGGACGACCGTCGTGCATAGCGGCCGCGGTGAGAGACCACCCCTTGCGCACCCCCTGTGGTGTCGAGAATGTGCCACGCCTGCTGTGTCTGCCACGCTTTGCGATCCCGAAGCGGATAGCGCCCCCACCCGCAGCTCCCCCCCTGCGGTGTCGAGGAAGTGCCACGCCTGCCACGCTTTACGAGCCCGAAACGGATAGCGTCCCCACCCACAGCTCCCCCCCTGTGGTGCCGAGGAAATGCCATGCGTGCCACGCCTGTGCCACGCCTGTGCTGTGCTGTGCTGTGTTGTGTGCTGTGCTGTGCTGTGCTGTGCTGCGGTGAGCTGTGTTGTGCTGTGCTGAGCTGAGCTGCGCTGTGCTGTGCTGTGCTGAACTGAGCTGTGCTGTGCTGTGCTGTGCTGTGTGCTGTGCTGCGGTGAGCTGTGCTGCGCTGTGCTGTGCTGTGCTGAGCTGAGTTGAGCTGAGCTGTGCTAGGCTGTGCCGTGCTGAGCTGAGCTGAGCTGTGCTGGGCAGTGCTGTGAGGAGGAGGGGAGGTGTGAGGTGAGACGCGGGTGCGCCGCGGCAGGGAAGAAAACCAAAACCCCACGAAACATGTGGGGAATTTCGCGCATGGGGGCCCTTCGTTGAGAAGGGGGGCGCGGTGCAGAGTGGGTCCTCCTGGGGCCCTCTGGTGATCTCCCAGGCACTCCCGAGGCCGCCATAGGCCCTCCTGGAGCCTCTGGGGGCCTCTCAGAAGCTTCTCTCGGGGGCTGAAAAATGACGACAGTTTCACGGATGGGAACCTTTCCGCTCAGAAGGGGAGCGCGGTGAAAGGTAATAAATTGGCGACAGTGTCGCATTTGAGGCCCCAAATAGTCCTTGGGCACTTCGGGCGCGAACCCCGCTCCCGCATAGTACGGTGCGATTTCCCCTCCCCCGCTGTCCCGCCGGACCCCGGGAGGGTGATTTTTGTGGTTTTCGCTTGTAAGAAACGTTTCCCCCCCCCTCTCGACGGTGACGGAGGGCAGGCGGCGGGGGTGGGCGGGTTGGCGGGGTGGCGGGTTGGCTGGGGTTGCGGGGTGGTTGGTTGGGCTGGTTGAGCCGGTTGAGTTGTTTGGGTGGCTGGTTGGTTGGGCTGGCTGGTTGGGCTGGCTAGGGCAATTGGTTTCGACGACTACTACTACTACTACTACTACTACTACTACTACTACTACTACTACTACTACTACTACTACTACTACTACTACTACTACTACTACTACTACTACTACTACTACTACTACTACTACTACTACTACTACTACTACTACTACTACTACTACTACTACTACTACTACTACTACTACTACTACTACTACTACTACTACTACTACTACTACTACTACTACTACTACTACTACTACTACTACTACTACTACTACTACTTACTTCTACTTCTACTACTACTACTACTACTACTACTACTACTACTACTACTACTACTACTACTACTACTACTCTTACTACTACTCTACTACTACTACTACTACCACTACCACCACTAACTACGACTACTACGACTACTACGACTACTACGACTACGACGACTACTACTACTACTACTACTACTACTACTACTACTACTACTGCTACTACTACTACTACTACTACTACGACTACGACTACTACTACGACTACTACTACTACTACTACTACGACTACTACTACTACTACTACTACTACTACTACTACTACTACTACTACTACTACTACTACTACTACTACTACTACTACTACTACTACTACTACTACTACTACTACTACTACTACTACTACTACTACTACTACTACTACTACTACTACTACCACTACTACTACTACTACTACTACTACTACTACTACTACTACTACTACTACTACTACTACTACTACTACTACTACCACTACTACGACTACTGCTATCACAACTGCTGCGTACAGGTGCGTAATTCAATACACAATGGGTTGGCCTGAAAAACGCATCGGAAGCGGATGTTGCAGCTCGGGACGGTTGGCGCACGGGCGGGGGGCGGCTGCAGAGGGAGGGTCGGCGGGGGGCGCGCGGAATTGGAAAGAGAGAGGTAGAGAGAGAGCGAGAGGGGAAGCGGCGCCGAGGAAGAGGAGAGCGTGTATACCTCGCCGAAACCAGCACCGAGGAAAAGATGACCCGCCACCCAGAAAACGAAAACCTCGAGAACGCAGGGGGGGATCCGACCCTTGAGCCTGGTTCCCCACCGTGTCAGCATTGACCGTGGTCCTCTTTATCCTCCGCCGCCTCATCCGTTTGTGTGGCCGCGGCCTGAGGTCAGCAAGGTGTCCGAAAATTGGGGCAGCAACGTCGTCTACGCCATCTTTACGAGCGCTATCCAGTCACGCTGCCGCGCGTATCCGCCTCCGCGCTGGCCTGGTAGGACAAAGAACAGGCGATCGAGGTCCAGGGGGGGATTCGCAGGGTTGGTTGGTCGTGACAAGATCACTTGTCGAGCCGGCTCCAGAAACGCTCAAGACGTGTTGTGTTACGGACAAGTGTGTTTCGAAGTCAAGCCTAATTTGATATCAGTATGTTTCGGAGTGCATTTGCAGTATGAAATCCCTTCAGGCTCCACAAAACTCCCCAGATAAAAGTTAGGCGTTCCAAATTTATGCTGCGATGTCTTATTACGGCCCTGGTGATCCATGATGCATGCTGCGCTGTAGTCGCTTGTTCCCGCATTTGTGTCCTACGGGTGGTGTTATCATTCCCGGCATTGTGCCTTTGGCTGGTGTTCTGTCATGGCCCATGTGTTGGTTTTGCTCATTCTCGCTTTGGTGCTATATGGGTGGTGGTCGATAGCTGAATCTCTATCATGCCATACTTGCTGGGAAGTTTGGTTCCTGCTCTGGTGCTTGATGGGTGGTGCTCCACTGCTGGCCCCATTTGCAGGGATTGGTCGTCTTTGCGCTGGTGCTCTTCAGGCGCGCTTGTCACCTGGAGGGGCGCGAAGATAATCGCGCTTCGCGTATCGCGGCCTGGGCCGCTGAGGTGCTCTTCTTGAGGGTGGCGGCGCGAGCGCGCGAAGATAATCGTGCGTTGCTCATCGAGGGGTGCCATGTGCGAGGTTAGACGGCCTAGCTCAATGTACGGTTCTCTGAGATGGTTCATGTGTTGCAACTGTTCGCTCCCAATTCGGGTGATCTATCGGTGATGCTCCAGGCCTGGTGTTTTGTCATGCTGCACTTGCTGCGACTGCTCGATATCACTCCAGTGCTCCGTGTGTGGTGCTCTGTGTGGCTCTGTGGAAGGCGTGACGCTCCCACACCAGCAAATCAAGGGACGTCCTGGGGTCTGCGGGTCGGGTTTCTCAGGGAAGGTCTCTTGAGGTAGGGCTCCTGCTGTACAGCCAGCTCCTCCGAGGATCGGGGGCTCCAGGAGCGAAGCTCGAGAGGTGTTCGGACGCTCTGGGCCGTTTTGGAGGGGGGAGCGCTAGAGTGTCCTGGGGGCTTCCTTCCCTCGAGGGGGAAAAAACAGAGTGCGTTCGAGGCAATTTCGCTTTGAGTGCGGGCAAGCTTGCCCGCATGAAGGGGGGGGAAGTGTGGCGAGCCTCGCAAGGAAGTGTGGGCCTCACGCAGGCCAGGACTCACTTGCACGACCTTTCGGCCCAGCGCTCCTGGAGTCGACTGGACGTGAGAGTGAGGGCCCACTGGGGTCATCCCATCAGTGAGCGCGAAGCGCTAGCCACCCCGCCCCGCGTCCCCCGGTAAGCCGCGCCCCAAAGGTCACTCTTGGCTAGGGTCGCTCTTGTATGCGGCCGACTGATTGGGAGGGGGGCGGAGGCGGAATGCCATGCTCTGGCGGCTGGTCATGGGGGGGGGGGGGGGGCCCAGACGCCTCATGCAAACTGCCTGCGGCGACCCTCTGGCGCACCGCCCGGCCAGCACCCCGGAGGGCACGGCGCGGCCCCGCTCGAGCGCGGGCGGCGGATCCCGAGGTACCGCGAGAAGCTGGAGGCTCAGCTTGAGACGTGGGCGGCGCGGCCCGCTGCGGAGGGGAGGCGCCCCCGGGCGCGTTCCGGAGCCGCCGGGAAGCGGGCGGGTCCTGAGAGAAGCGGTCGGCTGCACGAAAGAGTGGAGGAGGGCGAGGCGGGACAGCGGCGGGTGGTCTCCGGGGAGCCCCCCTCGTCGCCACGGTTGGACGCAGCTCGGGGAATGGGTGCGGTCGGACCCCTGGGAGTTGTCGGGGACGGGCTTTGAGCTGCGGTTGTCTCGGCTCGCCCGGCTCCGAGGAGAGCGGCCCTTCGCCGGAGTGGCCTTTGGTGCGCGGCTTCCGGGGGGCGAGGCGGGATCGAGCCCGAGCCTGCAGGCCTTTGCTCTCCCATCGCATGCAGCGGTCGGAAGGCCGCGCACCAAGGATTAGTCCTGCCCAGGGTCACTCTTGCAGGTGACTGAAGCGGGTCCTGATGTTCGATGTTCGCGGCGATTCTTCATGCTTTCTGGGCCTCTGGAAGTCTCCTCGTCGCCACGGCCAGGTTCCCGTCGAGCTCCTGGACAAGGCGCACAGGCTCGGGAGAATTTCCCCCGAACCCCGGGTTCACGGGCCGACGCCGGCTTCCAGCCGATCGCAGGTCAGTAATAGAAAAGCGATGTGGGTTTGCACCACCCAGGGGCTCGGGAGAATTTTCTCCCAACGCCAGTCCACGGGCCAATGCCGCCTTGCAGCAAGTCACGTGTTATTGGGGTCGAGAATCAATCGAAACCGCGCTCAAACCAGGCTCCCATTCTGGTAAATTGCAAGGCCGAGTCAGGCGAAACCGCGACCAAACCAGGCCCAAGGGGGCAAATGGATGGGATTTCTCATGCGAAACCACGCCGACACCACGCACAACCAGGCAAACTCTGAGGAGGTCTCAGACGGGGCGCTCTGACAAACTTATGCAAAATCAGGCCAAGCCCGCCAAACCAGGCAAGTTCCAAGGATGTCCTGAGCGAAAAAATTCAAGTAGGCTCTATCTCTTTCGAACTAGGGGACGGACGGGGTGGGGGAGCGCCACAACAGCTAGGTGTGTGGCTGGGGCACAAGAATCTGCATGTGCCTTCAGATTTTTCTCTGGGCTTCGGTGCGGCATTCGGAGAAGCATTCCCCAGCCTCTGGAAGAATCTTGGGAACGAAATAGGCTGGTCCTTTGGAACCGAGTCCTCGGTTTTTCACGGTTGTCGGGCTCCCAGGGCCCTCCCGAGGCCCAGGGACAGCACAATCGACAACGCCTTTGCGGCAGAAGGCTTTGAGTAGATTCACGCGGTTGCGATGGGGGGCCACGATGGGAGGGGATCCCGATAGGGATACGTGGGGGTAGGGATAGGGACATGGGGCGAGGGATCTATTGGGATAGCGGCATATGGGCAGGGACCGAGATGGGGATGGGGATGGGGAAAGGAATAGAGACAGGGATCGTGGAATGGGGATGTGGATGGAAATAAAAGGGATAAAGGTAGGAATAGAGGGATACGAAGAGGGATGCGGATAATTAGGCAACGGGAACCGACCATTGCAGACAACGAAAGACAATAGAAGACCATGGCAGCCAACAGAGACAACGGAAGTCAACGGGAGGCAGCGGGAGATAACGGGAGACGACGGGAGCTAGCGGGAGAAGTTGGGAGACCGTGGGAGGCAACTGCAGGCAACGAGAGACAGCGTCGCATTGCCGATTCTGG
Organism: Prorocentrum cordatum; assembly: GCA_963575745.1. Taxonomy (NCBI): domain Eukaryota; class Dinophyceae; order Prorocentrales; family Prorocentraceae; genus Prorocentrum; species Prorocentrum cordatum. The sequence continues at coordinate 147,384 of CAUYUJ010017140.1, read as the reverse complement.
GTCCGGCGGGCCACCTGCTCGTTTCTCATAAGTGATAAACAGAGCCTTTACTCAGCCACGCGCATGGGGGCGGGGTTTCAAAACGAGGACCCAGCATCACAGGATGGTTGGGAAATTTGGCCTGGCGAAGGGCCCAACCATATGCAGTTGTGAGCACCGTCGTTGTATGCACCGAATTCGGATGAGCTCCCTATAGGGCCACGGAACGTCTGAGGGGTGTGTCAAAATTTGTCCGGTGGGCGCATGAGAAAGCAGCCACTGGGGCCTCCGGTGGAATTCCCTATGGGGCTACAAAACGCGTGAGGAATGTGCCCGAATGGGTGTGCGTGGGCGCATGCGAACGCAGCCATTGGGGTCGTCGGTGGAGCTCACTCTGAAACGGGGAAACATGTGATGGGTGTGCCGAATTGGGCGCGGTGAGCGCATGCGACGGCAGCCACTGGCGCCTTCGGTGGAGCTCCCTGTGGGACCACGAAACGTGCGAGGGGTGTGCCGAAAGGGGTGTGCGTGACGCATGCGGGCGGTGGCACTGGGGCCTTCGGTGGGGCTCCCTGTGTGGCCACGAAACGTGTGAGGGGTGTGCCGAAAGGGGTGTGCGTGCCGCACGCGGGCGGTGGCACTGGGGCCTTCGGTGGAGCTCCCTGTGGGGCCACGAAACATGTGAGGGGTGTGCCAATATTGGTGTGCGTGACGCATGCCGGCGGTGGCACTGGGGCCTTCGGTGGATCTCCCTTTGGGACCACGAAACGTGTGAGGGATGTACCGGAATGGGTGTGCGTGACGCATGCGGGCGGTGGCACTGGGGCCTTCGGTGGGGCTCCCTGTGGGGCCACGAAACATGTGAGGGGTGTGCCGAAATGGGTGTGCGTAACGCATGCGGGCGGTGGCACTGGGGACTTCGGTGGAGCTCTCTGTGGGGCCACGAAAAGTGTGAGGGGTGTGCCGAAAGGGGTGTGCGTGACGCATGCGGGCGGTGGCACTGGGGACTTCGGTGGAGCTCCCTATGGGGCCACGAACTGTGTGACGGGTGTGCCGACATGGGTGTGCGTGGCGCATGCGGGCGGTGGCACTGGGGCCTTCGGTGGGGCTCCCTGTGGGGCCACGAAACGTGTGAGGGGTGTGCCGACATGGGTGTGCGTGACGCATGTGGGCGGTGGCATTGGGGCCTTCGGTGGGGCTCCCTATGGGGCCACGAAACCTGTGAGGGGTGTGCCGAAATGGGTGTGCGTGACGCATGTGGGCGGTGCAGGGGGGAGGGGAGGAGGAAGGAAGGAATGAAGGAACGCGGAGACAGCCTATTCAATACGAGGACCCAAGACCACAGGATAGTTGGGAAGAAACAGTGGCACAAAATGCAACGGGAGGCGAAAAAGGCGATAAGCTGACCTAAATGTGATAAGGCCCCCAAAGGCTGAAAACGGTGAAACAACTCCCGCCCTGATTGTTTCACGACGCGAGCATGTCTGGTTTAGCAACCCCCGAAATGATTCCAGAGTGTCGGCGGCGGCGCCAGCGGCACCAGCAAGCGGGTACTGGTGGTAATCCCCGCGGCGTTGGCGGCCATCACCGCCCAGGTACGTCGCCGTGGGCGGCGAGAACTACCCGGACGCGTGGCAGAGTGGCGGCCACGGGGAGGGGAGCCTTTCCTCCTCTCATTCCTCGCTCATCTTTCCTCCTCCCCCATCCTTCCTCCTCCTCCTTTTCTAGCCACCCCCTCGTTCATTTGTTTTTTATCCTCCTGCACATCATACACCTCCATTATCATTCCTCGTTCATCCTTCCTCCTCCCCCACCTTCCTCCTCCGTCCTCCTCCTCCACCTCCGCCTCCGCCTCCTCCTCCTCCTCCTCCTCCTCCTCCCAGGGCCTCTTCCTCCTTCTCCTCCTTCTCCTCTCATCTTCCTCCTCCTCCTCCTCCTTCCTCTCCTCCTCCTCCTCCTCCTCCTCCTCCTCCTCCTCCTCCTCCTCCTCCTCCTCCTCCTCCTCCGTCCTCCTCCTCCTCCTCCTCCTCCTCCTCCTCCTCGTCCTTCTCCTCCTCCTCCTCCTCCTCCGTCCCCTCCGTCCTCCTCCTTCTCCTCCTCCTCCTCCTCATCCTTCCTCCTCCTCCTCCTCGTCCTCGCCTCCTCCTCCTCCTCCTCATCCTTCTCCTCCTCCCTCCTCCTCCTCCTCCCTCCTCCTCCTCCTCCCTCCTCCTCCTCCTCCTCCTCCTCCTCCTCCTCCTCCTCCTCCTCCTCCTCCTCCTCCTCCTCCTCCTCCTCCTCCTCCTCCTCCTCCTCCCTCCTCCTCCTCCTCCTCCTCCTCCTCCTCCTCCTCCTCCTCCGTCCTCCTCCTCCTCCTCCTCCTCCTCCTCCTCCTCGTCGTTCTCCTCCTCCTCCTCCTCCGTCCCCTCCGTCCTCCTCCTTCTCCTCCTCCTCCTCCTCCTCCTCCTCCTCCTCATCATCATCATCATCATCATCATATCATCATCATCATCATCATCATCATCATCCTTCCTCCCTCCTCCTCCTCCTCCTCCTCCTCGTCCTCGTCCTCGTCCTCCTCCTCATCATCCTTCTCCTCCTCCTCCTCCTCCTCCTCCTTCTCCTCCCCCCCGCATCCTCCTCCTCCTCCTCCTCCTCCTCCTTCTCCTTCTCTTCCCCCGCCCTTCGCTCATTCATCCCCATCCTTCGCCCTTCTTCCTCCTCCCCAGACTTTCTCACCCTGGACATTCACCTCCTCCTGTTACGTCCTCCTCCTCCTCCTCCTCCTCCTCCTCCTCATCATCATCATCATCATCATCATCATCCTCCTGTTGCTTGAATTCATGGCGAAACCAACCCACGGCAGCAGGCAAAGGCAGAAGCAAAGACAGAGACGAGGAGCAGAGGCGGCCGCTGGGGCCCCACAGACCCGCAGCGCACTTGACCAGATCCTCCACTTCGAAGGAGTCCAGCGGCGCCTAAAAGGCAGAAGCCCAGCGGGAACACTACATTCCGTCAAGACGTCGTCGCTCCGGGGGGTGCTCGTGAAAGCGGTGATCAGGTAGAGTTGCGCCGGGCGCAGCTCGGCGCAGTACACTTCCGTCATTCCAGTGGACCCATTTCCCGAGCGTCGAGCGCGCCCGGACGGCCTGGCGAGACCCGGCGCCAGGGCGCGCGCTTGCTGCGCCCGGAAGAAGCAGAAAAGCAGGCAACAAAAACCCTCATCCCTGGACCCCCCCGACATGGGACCGGTGTCGGGGCACATTGCCTGAAGGAAGGCCTAAGCGATGGTCCTGCATAGGAGCGCTGTGGGTACGCCTGGGCGGGAGTCTTACGCCACACGTCCTCGGCCGAGAGTTCTCGCATGGCCTGGTGAGCTCCGAACCCGTGCCTGCGAGTCTGGACAGTTGCCGATTGGGCGTCGCTTGATGGGGGGGCGATAAATCATGGAAGAGAAGGGTACATATCTCGGGCCCTAAAGGCCCCTTCGGGGCGCTGCCCCCCGCATTTATCGCACACCCCATCACGCGACGCCCAAGCCGCCGGGGACCCCACACCTCCGCACAGGAGCCCTGTAGGCTTGACACACGGGCCCCCCCCCCCCACATGCACTAGTGAAGCGAGGCGGACCCGACCCTCGCCAGAGAAGGGAGGACAGCCAACTCAGGCAGCAGCCACGACGAGGTGGCCTGGGGGACGTGGCGCGGGGGTCTGAGGGTGTGCTCCTTGGCGGCGGAGAGCCCCCCAAGCCCGAGCAGCGTACAAGAAACGCCACCGTGGCACGGAGGAGGCCGATGGCGGCCTTGACTTGGGCCATCTCGCGGGCCTCGAGGCCGCGTAGGGGCGCTCTCGCTATCGCAGTGGGCGTGGCGAGTCACGGGCACCAGGGACCTCCAGACACCTTGCTGAGCCCCAGGTTTCGCATGGGGGACCAGCCCAATGTCCAGCAACCCATCCCGTAGCCATGACTCCAAGCTAGCATCGGAGGCGGCGAAGAGGGGGGGTAATGACTGGGGGGGGATCTCATGGCGGGGCCATGATATTTTCCCAGATTCCATTGCGCCTCTTCTTGTTTCATAACGTCCCTGGCCCCCCCCCCCCCAAGGGCCGCGCACATGCCGCTGGTCATGATTTGTGCCCCCCCCCTCTTGGACGCCCCCCTCTTGGCCGCCCCCGACAGCAGGCGACGGCACCCTCCCTTGGGAGGCCCCTCGCAACTCGTAATCGGCGATGTCCAAGACCACCACGGAGCAAGGACTGACCTCTTGCGCAGCCTCGAGCTCAGCCTGGAATTCTCCCTCGCGGTGGATGCCCGACAATAACGGTGGAACACAATCTCCCTCTCCTTCTCAGCTTCCCCCAAAAATTCTCCTTCGTCCCCTCAGTTTTCCTCCTTCTCCTCCCCAAAAAATTGCGCTGGAAAAAAAATCTAGACGCTTCGCGTATCCCCACCAGCCCTTCCGTAGCCATTTGGCTCAAGCCGTCTCTGGGCCCCGGCCCCTCGGCCGGGTCTCCCAGCTCAAGGGGGCATCCCCTAGGAGTTTCGGGCCGCGCGCTTCCCCCCAGGCCGCGCTCCGGCCATAGCAGACTCCCTGGGTTCCGTTCCTACGGCTTCACGCAGCAGCTTGGCCCAGGTCGGGCTTAGCATGGATGGGCGGCCGATCGACGACGGTCCTGGGTTCCCTGGGAACTCCGCGGGCGACGATGCAAACCCAGTCGACGACCGTGGGGCCAACAAACTGGCAGACTCAAGACATCCTCACCCTGGATCACAGGACACCATCCCGCCAGGGCAGCCGTCGCCCCTCGCCCCCCGGGACGTGATCGCTCCCGTTGACGTTGCGTGCACACGGGAACCGATGGCCTTCAGCCAAACGGGAAGACGGGGAGACGCGTTCAACCCCGCGAGACACACTGACACAGCGACCTTCAGTCGCGTCCCTGGGTTTGACATTGACAGGAATGACGCCCTCCCGCCGAACTTATCTCCCTCCCTCACCCCTACCCTTCCCCTGCCCATGGCTGGGCGCCCAATTTCCTTCTCTCCTGGCGGTGCTGGGCAGAGCTGGATCGCCCACGGCGATACCAGGATCACGGGGGGCGAGGGCCCCACTCCAGAACAAGTGAATCCCCCGACGGACCCAGGCCCGCACTGTTCGCGAAGGGGCGACCGTCAGAGAGACGCCCCCGACGACTGGCCCAGGGGCCTCACCGACGAAGACGGGGGGACTAGGGTTGGGGCCACCCCAGAGGGTTTCCACGGTTGCGATAGGGGGGGAGACGGGCAGACGCCTGCCCTTGGACCCGACTCGCATCCCAGGGGCTTGCGCCTACACTCCGCCGAGCGCCCCCCCTTGGACGCTTCAATGCCGAGAGAAGCAGCCTTCAGCTGCGAAGGGGCCAGCCCTGCCACCGTGGAGACCCGCGTCCTTGCCGCGCAGCCGACTTCCCCCTCGGACGTTGGCAGAGGGCTAGACGGCTGTCGCCACGCACCCGCCGCCCCCCGCGGATGCAGCAGAGTGGACACAGAAGATGGGCCTTCAGCCTTTGGAGCGCCCGGCGAGACAGCAGATTTGAGGGGGTCTGCTGCCGGGGACTCCTCAAGCGGACTGGTGGGCGCCGACGGCGACGCGGCGGCCAGTCGCCCCTCTGGTCACTTCCGTAACCCCGAGGACTCTCGTCCGCCTCCCGCCCCCCAGTCTGGCAGCCTCAGACGGGACGAACCTCTCGCTCGGGACTCTCACGCGGAACGAGCCTTCAGCCCGAGGCTCCAAGGCGCATCGAGCAATCTCAGAGATGACGAGCCTTCAGCTCGAGAACCAGAGACGGCACCAATGGACGTCGGGAGTGCCGCAGGAGATGCGACCGCGAGTGGCGACGGGTGTCGCCGCGCGCCCGCCGCCCTTCCTGGAGGCGGCAGTACGGCTCACGCAGAAAATGGGCCTTTAGCCCGTGGAGCTCCCAGCGAGACAGCAGGTTTGAGGGAGTCTGCAGCTTGGGACGCCTCAAGCGGAGTTTGGCGCCGACGGCGATGCAGCGACCAGTTAACTCCATAGTCACTCCTGTAACCCCGAAGACTCTCGTCCGCCACCCGCCCCCCAGTTGGACAGTCGCGGATGGGGCGAGCCTTCAGCTCGAGATTCTCATACGGAGCGAGCCTTCAGCTCGAGGCTCCAAGGCGCATCGAGTAACCTCAGGAGTGACGAGCCTTCAGCTCGAGATCCAGAGACAGCGCCAATGGACACCGAGAGACCCGCAGAGGCCGTGACCACGAGTGGAGACGACTTCGACCCTCCTGGGATTCCTGGTGCATCCGCTCTGGGTCTGCCCCATCAGGTGGGCCCTCACGCCAGCTGCGGGCGACCGACCGACCACGCCGACGTAGACGCAGACGGGACCGGCCCCGCAACGGGGCCATCCCTGAGAAGGCACGTCGAAGACTGCGCGGCAGGCGCAGCCAGCAGTACAAGCATATCAATCGGCTCCCGCCCTGACTCCGCCGCCCCCCTCCCTGGAGACACGGGCGCCGCCGCAGGAGCAGCGCCCAGCCTCCGCGCCGCCAACCTCATAGACGAAACTGGCCTTCAGCCAGGAAGAAGACAGCAAGAGACGGGTGGGCCCGGCAATCGGGGCCACAGAGAGGCACGCCCCTCTGCTGAGACGACCGACCGCGACCGACCTTCCCTAGGAACGACGACGGGGATGTCCATGGGACGGCTTCACGCGCCCGATGCCCACAGGGTCTCCGCTGACCCCGCCGACGGGACAGGTTCCCCGGTCGATCGGATCGATCACATCGGACCTCCGATCGTCGTCGCGGGATCGCCTCGCGTCTCCCTTCCCTCGCCCACGCGCCCCCCTCCCATCCACTCCCTTCCCGACCCACCCCCTGGGCTAGAGCACCCAGATGGCACCCCGTGCGGCGGTGGCCACGGCTACGAAGACCCGCCTCAAGGTCGGGACCGGGGACCCCTCATCAGGACGGCCAACGGCTCCCCTTTCGCGTTGAGATGCGCGGCTCCCAGAGCCCCCGCCACGCCCGACCCGCTCTCCTACCCCTCCCCCGACCTTGCCCCGGAGGAAGAACTGCGGAGGGAAAACCAGACCGCCCCCTCGGAAGCCGAGGGCCCCAGCCAAGCCCATAGAGACAGAGGGCAGTACGCAACCGACCCCCACGCTCGACGGTTGGACGCCACTGGGCATACGTACGCTGACTGGGCAGCCAGTCGGGAGGCGGACGGACCCATGCGTGGACCGCGCGTGGCGGACGCTAGGGTCACTGGCAGGGGGGGCACCATGAACGCCCTCCTCCGCCACCTAGTGCGTATCGACGGCCCCTGGCGCGAAATCCCCGATCGAGGGGCACCGAGGACACCGCGCGAAACCGAGAACCTGGAGCTCCTCACGCACCACGCGTGGAGGGGGCACCGCCCTGGTCACCCAGGCATACGAGTAGGCAGCCCCCTGCGTGCGGCTCCAGCAGAAGCCCTCCTCCCTGGACTCGGTTCGCAACGAGCCACCTCGGCCCCAACCCTCGCCATCCTGGACCTCTCCTGGCTAGTCTGGTCTGTCACGGGAGGAGATTACGAAGGGCGCCTCGGGGGTGTGCAACCAGACCCGATACAGGTCCTCGCCTTTCGCTTTGCGAGCATCACCCATGACCCCAGTATAAGGAGGGAAAGATTGGACGCAGATGATCCCTCCGTAGCGGAAAGGCAACTAGCGCGTCTAGAATACGTGGCCATGGTCGCTGCAGCACATTACTGCGACATAGGCATGGAGCTCCCGAGTGGATTCGACACAGACAGGATGCTCATGCCCACCAGGTCTCCCGGTGACGCAGTGCCCCCGCACAGTAGCAGCCCTAACCGACCAGATGGGACCCAGGACCCCATGGACGACGAAACCAGGGAGCATGCGCATAGAGTCCTAATTCATGAGCGCAGACAGAACATAGTTCACTTTCCGGACCATGGGGACATCAGACAGTGGGCCATCAGGAGGGGCAATCTTGAACCGGTTGGGGACGACGTACACTCGAAACGACAAGCAGGCAGAGGCCCAGTACCATGGGTAGAGCCAGCCCTTACAGGAGTAACTGCCAGCTCAACGGGCATCCCTGGGGTACCGATCCAAGGTGGCGACAGCAATGACAACGCATGGCCCTGGTCTACCACAGCGCACCGCCTACTGCTGCAGGACTTCTTCTGCCCGACTCAACGATGCGACTTCTGCGGTTCTTGGATGCTCCGAGACCCCACGGGCCGACACTGCATCACTTGCCACAGGTTGGCCAACCCATGGAGCTATAACCAGGGCGAGCGGCAATCAGGCGACCTCCAGCAGGGTCACCCAGGCGCAGACTCGGAACAGCCACTCAACAGGCATGTGCTCGACCTTCTGGACACCAACTTGCTGTTGCAGCTTGTCAGGGCGGGCACGCGGTACGCCCCAGTCGCAGAGCACCTCTACTCCCCAGCTCATCCTGGCCCCTCCGACTTCACCCCGACCTGGCTCGTGGGCGAACTCCTGGACATATGGTGGCCCAAGCCTCAGGCCTGGCTGAGATCTGGGCTTACGAAGGCACCATAGGCCTTGAAGACTTTGGAGGCGATTGGCAACTTCGCACAGCAACAGTCTCCCTAGCCTTACTCTGCTCCGCGCCAGACTCCTGGGCCCTTAATGTCTGCCAAAAAATACGCCGCGTCCGCAGGACCTGCCCAGAGGGACGACTGGACGGCTGGATCCCCCCGCAGCTCTATCACGAGGACCCGAACACGTACCCACTACCGCACTGGAGGGGTCCTCCATCGTGTAGGTCAACCGCGACTATTGCGATAGGACCGAACACCGTGGCGCACCTGGGCGATTTCCGCTGGCTAAGCGCCACCATCGGCGGGGGCCACCTGGACCGAGCCATAAGCGACTCACGAAACGGCATGGTCCTCAGCAGACGCTGGTGGCACAACAGAGACAGTCCACACGCCCAGGCTGCCGAGGTCATGACAGGTGCGCTACAGGCAGCAGCACGCACCGACTGGCGCCCAATACATGCCCAAATGGGGCAAGGACCCCCCCTGGGAAACCTTGTCACAGACGCCGTTATCCGACGCCTAGAGTCAGACAGTGGTGCCCATGACCACGAGCGCGCTGAACGCCACAGTGGTGGACACTCCCCCATGGACGTAGACAACCCCTGGAGCGACGGAAGAGGCCCCGCTGGCGGAGAGGGGGGCAGAGAGACAGCCTCCCACAGACCTCCCCCAGACACCGTGCAGGACCTATCCCCCGCGGAGCGTTCCCAGCGAGAAGCCTTCGTCGACGAGGTGCAGCGAATCAGGAGGATGGTGGCCAGTAACTCCGTCACCCCAGGCATGCGGTGGAGTAGAATGCTGGTCCCCTTCATATGGGGCACTGCCACGGACAGGGGCCGGAATTTGCTCGAGCATGCGTTTAGGAACACCAATACCAGTACTAACATCATCAACCAGGCAGCCACATGGTGGAGAGCACGAGGCGTCTTCCCATATAGGGACGCCCAGGTAGTCCTTGCTTCAGAGGCAGATACATCCTCCAGGGCCACCGGATCTACGCTCGAGGCACCCGAAGTGGGCAGCTACATTGCGCCACGGCTGCAGGAACGGATGATGTTACAACTAGACGCGAGTGGCCCCCTTCAGACCGCCATCCTGTCAGGGGACCGGCAGGCAGTAGAGGCGGGAGCGAGGTTGCGAGCGGAGCTGGCCAGGACCGAGCAGAGATCGAATCCAAGAAATCACTGGCCCACGCACGAAGAAAGGGCGCGCCCTGGAGCAGAGGCCGCTACTGCGGAAGCCGCGAGCACAACCACCCCTTGGCACGCGGACGTACGACAGATGCTCAACCGAGCGAACGTGGCTATCCCCCAGGGCAGACTACCACCAGGCAGCACGAGAGAAGAGCACCTGGACAGACTCATCCGCACACTAGACGCCAGACAGCGAGACGAGGAGGGTGCAGGCAGGGGAACCATGCCCGCCCCAGAAGGAAGGACTTCCGTCAATGGCGACCAGGCACAGTGCCTGGCTCAGAGCATGCTGTTAGACCACAGAGCCAATGGGCAACCAGGCTCTTGGATCTCCAGAGCTCTGTGGCTCTGCCTGGCGCCACGCTACTTCCCCCTCCTGAGGCCAGTACTGATTGTGCGTGCGGTGGACTCCCGGCCCTACAACGTACTCTACCGTTGGATGACGAGAGCCGAGATGCACACACCGGAGGACGTGGTTACCTGTCTCCGCAGGGAGGTGCCAGGAGCCAATCTGGCGCCATACTCTGAGCTCAGTAACCTGCAGATCCAAGCCCTCATTTGTCATCTCGGCGAGGCGGCCGGCCTGACGCATCTTGATGCTAGTGTCTCCGCCAGAGCTCTCATCGAGAGCCTGGGAGACGGCCTTGCCCGGATTGGCCACCCCCCCGAAGACAATGCCAGACTTCCCCCAGAGAACATGGACGCTGTAGAGGTCGCCCCTTGGGACCTGGACGTAGGAACTCCCCTATGCATGATCTGCAGCGAAAACATCCTGGGCACTGCAGAAGTCCTGATGCCATGCGGTCACTTGTTCCACGCCGAGTGTCTGAGCCAGTGGAGGGTGAGCCAGCCGACGCAGGCCCACTCCTACGGAAGATGCTTCCCAGTAAACTGCCCTAACTGCCGCTCCAACGACAGGGGTAGCATCGCCGTAAGGCTGCCAGGGCGAGTCTGCGACGCTGACGCCGCTGCCGTGGTGGTACCACCAGACCTGCTGCAACTGCGGGACGGTACTCTAGCCCCGCTGCAGCCTTTCCTGGGTCTCCACGAGCTAGCCGAGGTCGTCAGGCATCTGGCCCCAGACCTGGACTGCCTCAGAGCGCAGACGCTATCTATTCGACGGCCCCATGCATACGTCACGCTGGCGGACATGCGCAGGATCCACGAGCATGTGAGCGGGAGGAGGGCTGCTCTGGAAATGGAACAGGCCCCGATGGACGTGGACGGAACCCCGCCCGACGGCGGAGACGGCCCGGACCCCGATGACACGCAGAACAGCGCGCAGAGCCCTGGATCAGCGCTGCCACCACGACCCCCTGGCCCCACCAGCAGGGCAGACAGGATACGACAAGCTCCGAGGATCACATTTGGAAGATGGGCCCTACTTCTCGGACGGAATCCACCAGGGGACGAACCCAGGACGAGAGGACCTATGCGGTTCCCCGTGGGCCTACTAACCACGGCGGTCCGGGACATTGCAGCCGATCTGGTAATTTCCAGAAGTGCGTACGTCGGCGATCGAGTAGCCGATGAGACTGGGGTCACGTTTGCCCTCGCAGGCCCCGACGCTTGGGAGCAGATCAAAGCCTTGGTTACGGAGCGCAGAGACCAGCCTCCTGGGAGCGCCGTCCCAACGATCCTCATGGTAGACGCGCAAGCTGCACAGATGGACGCTGCCCTGGCGGCAGTTTCTGCAGCGGGATGTCCGTGCTGTGTTCTCGCCCTGGCCACCGAGGGAGTGCCATCCCCTGGAGGACCGGGCCCCATCGAGCTCGCGACCCTGGCAAACGCGCAGTGGGGGTACAGAGCGACCAGCAAGATCACTCACCTCGTCCCGATCGGCTACCCCTACCGAACCGGCAAGCCCAGCCCACCAATGCAACAGCTTTTTGCGGCACAATTCGACATAGCAGGCAGGACACTTCGCGCAATTCTGCCCCCGTCAATAGTCGTACACTGGGGGGAGATCCGGGGACACCTCCGACGCTCTACACATCCTAACCCCCGAGAGCGGCAACGACGGCGTCGTCGCGCAGATCATGCGGTGGAAGGAAGGGCTAAGACAATCCAGCAACGGTATGATCACGGCCGAGTGGGTCACCACGAGAGTTCAGCTCCCCAGAGACGAACTCCTAAGGCACCAGGGACTCGAGATGCTCTTCCATCATGTACTTCGCTGTCGGGCAGCAAGGCCCATGACTGGAGAGGACGGCCTACGTGCCCCTCTGGACAACTTACAGGCGGCAGCTCAAATTACCACGCTGGCCCACCAGACGGCGTGCATCTGGAGAACCCACGAGACGAGTGACTCTGTGCACATCCCAGTTCCCCCCAGAGCAGTATGCTTAGCCCACTCCATTGCTTCTGCGACAGCCGGGGCCATGGGACACAGAGTGGGCATTTGTGGGACAGGACTTCTCCTTCTTGCTACTCCAGAAAGGATCGCCGCCCCTGACCTGAGGCACCTCCGTGACGAGCTCCCGCGTATATTTAGAAACGGATCCTCCTCACCAGCACCAGGACCACGCCGCATCGTCCTGGAAGGACCCTGGGATGGTGGACCCTCATTTGTACGCCTCTCCGACCCCGAGGATGGCTTCCACCTGCGGTGGAACCTGGCAGACATGGGACAAACACGGCCGGCTGACGTCATGCAAGCCGTAGAGGCCACCACCGGACCTGACACTGTCGAGCAAGTCTCCTTTGTGTACGCCTGATTCCCTGACGTCTCTGACTACAGGTACATGACACAAGTCCGCATACGCCTGGCGGCGGCAGACGCCATGGCAGCGGCCTTTGTAGGCACCAGCTGCATAGTAATCGGAGCCCAGACAGTCAGGATCTTCCCCGCGACCTCGAGCAGGGATCCCATGCACAGAGCGGCCGCTGTATCCAGACAGCAGCAGGAGCATGTGGACGCCCTGGCCAGCACCTCCGTCCGACAAGCCCCCAGGCGCGCCACTCAGCCCCAAATACTCGAGATCACCACGATGGATAGGCACGGCGCTCAGCTTGGAGAAGTTCGCCTTCGTAGCATGCGCCCAGATGCGTGGCTCCCTGGGCACAGCACGCTTCGGCTCTACTCAGCCGCTGTTGGCTCGGCGAATGCGCAGATACTAACTCGACTCTGGCCACTACCAGACGGCCCGAACTGTACCTCACACCCAGCCAACACCAGGGCCGCCCCACCTGTCATCACAGACGACTGGCTACGGGACAATGCCAGGGCAATGAGCAGGCGTGCGCCCAACACGGTACCCAACGAGTTCCACGGAGAAGGCCTGCGGGACTACGAGACCGTCCTTCAGCCCGGAGAATACCTGCTCGCGGCAGTGGCGGCCGGGGGAGCCGTTGAGCTTACCGCGAGCGGCGAAGCAGGTTTTCTCTTCACCTCAGCCCCTACCTGGGTGACGATACTCCTCCCCGCAGATGCAGACATTAGAGCAGCCGCAAGAGGTGCAGACAGACCACAAGCCAGACTGAAGCTACAGCTTGCCGCTGGTCCAATACACGTGGCACGCCTGGACTCCGCTCCCGCGGCGACCCCATCCCCCGCTTCCGTGGGACTGCGGGCCAACGCACCTTCGCAGCAACCTCTCCCCAGGCGCACCACTGCCTCCCTCAACCCACTCCCTGGACCAGCCAGGCCCACGCACTTCCCAGAGCTAGCCGAAGTTCTCGTGAGCACATGCAGACCCTCCCCGGGCGACCTGGTGCGAGCAGACGAGGACGCCGTAGGCATCGCGCGAGGCATGTTGGGTAGGTTCGCTGCAGTTGTCCCTGAACAAGCGGTCCACGACATGGCACGGGGCGTGCAGCGCCGGATCGCTCTCGAAATCCGAAGGCACTTGGAAGGCCGGCCCATACAGAGGTACAACTGGGACATGTTTGCCGCCATCTGGATCCTGCAGCTAGCCAACCCGGGGAACCTGGACCGTGACCACGTGTGGCAGCTCATCCGTGAGCTCGGAATCCGAGAGGAGGTCACGAGACAGCTCCCTTTCACACAATGGCTCCCGCCTGAACCCGACGCCACTTCTTCGGCACACCAGCCATGGCTCGAGATCCCGGGGTCTAGAGGTGCAGACGTGGACGCCGCCACCACGCATCCCATCCCAGAGAATGTCACCAGCGCCCTGGACGCCCTGATCAACAGGCTCTCCAACCTCCACTGGGAGGAGCGGCAGCGCCACGATCCTGGTAGGGTGACTAGGGGACGGAGAGGAGGCTCCCAGGCAGCCAGAACCACGGACGCCGGGGACAGGCCTGTTGATCCTCCAGGTACGAACGAGCGCAGAAGCCGCAGCCGGGCGAACCCTGGGATGGACGTCGCAGGCACGCAAGCCAGCGTCGAGAGGCCGTCAGCCACCCCAGGTCCCGGCTCGACAGCTCTCCCGACAGGCCCAGGGTTGACGACAGCGCCGACAGTACAGACGAGGACAGGCCCCAACGGTGGGTCTAATGACAGCCCTGTTACGAACGCGAGTGGGACGCAATCACAGACCTTGGTAGCAGCACCAGACCAGGGTGCGGCACCACCATCCCTGGCCAGTTCGCCAGGAGACAGAGAGGTGGACAACGGCGAAGGCCGCGAGGTTAACACCAGGCAAGGGCCCCCGCGGATGACCCCTGTGAATCCCGCGACACCCAGCGGTGGGACAGCGCAGACCCGTGCCCCGGTCGACGAAACGAGACCGAGCTCTGGGAGCACAGACAACCCCGCGCCAACTGACACCCCCGCCGCGCCAGCAGGAGTAAATGGAACGGGCGCCGCAGGCAGTCTCGAGTACCACAATAACACAGGTACGCCCAGGAGCGAGCAGACCTCTCCAACAGACGCGCATGCCAACCCGGAGCAGCCCACGGCTGGAAACGGGGGGGCCGCGATTCCGGCCAGCACCAGAGACAGACAGTGTACACAAGCGGCCACCAGGGCAGCGAACTACGGAGGGGAAGGACCCCTGGCAACCGCACCTCCACGGGCCCCAACAGACCCGGCACCGGCCCAGAGCAGGAGACCGCCCCCAGGCACGGTGCAAAGCTGCAGTAGCGATCCCCTGGGTCGAGGAGATACGCCGAGAAGCGGGCCTGAACTCCCTCCGTGCATGGAGGTGGATCGGAGACGGGAGTATGAAGCCATGGCGTGCACGATCAGACAAGCACAGGTGCACGCCACAGACGGCACAGGTAGCCCTCCCACCGTGGACGAATGGAACCGAGTGCTGAGCGCGATAGCCTGGGCTGCTGCAATACCACAACTCGACAAAACCGTACGGGACCTACATGAAGACCTTGGCCTAACAATGCGAATTCCAGACGCCTTCAGCGCCTATTGGAGCACCCATCCACCCCCTGGGACGCGCAACCCCATGGTAGGATAATCCACACACGCGATGCGGCGCTAACGGCAGACGCAGCCTGTGCCCAACTAAGGCAGCTCGCAGACAGCCCTGCGGCCCGTTCGGACAGCGCGTCGGCACCCGAGGCCCCCTTCCAGGGCCTAACGCCAGCCATGCTCCGCACCATTCTGCGCGCGGGAGCCGGCGCACCATTCACTGACGACAGAGACCAGGTCCTAAGTGAAACAGTAGAGGCCTCTGCAAGGAACCTCCGCAGATCTGGAAACACCGCCCGCCGCGCCAGCACGCCCAGACGCGCGCGCGCGCCGGCTGAGACTGTCGTGAACACAGCAGAGACCGCTGTTGCCAGGCGTGGCCGAACCAGAAGCGCGGCTGGACCGCGACTGCCCGAAGCCAGTGCCCAGCCGCGCAGCACCGCCGCCGACAGGGCGCACAGAAGCCCGACCCGCCGAGCTCCCCGGGGCAAGGCGGCGGGCGCACGTAGGATATTGCCGCGAGGCACGGCACGAGCCAGAAGAGCAGGCAACACCAGCAGGGAAAGGTCCACCAGACCAGGCACCAGGGCACCCAATCCCAGAACCCTGGTCGACCTCTGGGAGCGTTCCTTCCATAGAGCAGGCGAAGGCACCCCCACTGGTGTCGCAGGCCGCGGCATCACAAGGCAGGCATCCAGACCAGCAAGTGCAGAGGACGGCCGGACTCGCAGGGCGCGGCCCCGACCGGCGGGGTTCACACCAGACGAGGCCACTGCAGCTCCCCAGCCTGCCGATGTGCTCCAGCAGGTATGGGAGCGCCACAGAGACGAACGGACCGGCCTCTCTCCAGTCGCCCCTGCAGACACTACGCTCGCTGCGTACCAAATCGCAGGTCTGGACAACACGCAGATCATCAGCACGCTCAGGACTCTTCAGCAGGACGGCATTGTTTCCCACGGCCCCTCTGACGACACCTGGGACATCTCGGGACACCTGAGGCTCCACACAAACGCCGACCCCAGGCAAGGGGACGACTGGACGCTCGATTTCACTCAGCAAGCAAGAGCCCGAGTGGTCGACCCCAGACCGAGCCCGAGTGCCGCCCTGGGACCAAGCCTACACCTTGTCTCACTCTTCGATGGATGGGGGCTGGCGAGACTAGCGATCGGCGACCTCATGGCTAAAGTTGCCACGGTTCCACGCTTCAGATCCTCCGCCTTTGTCGAAATAAACGAAGAAGCGGCATCTCGAGCTGAGAGACGCTGGGACCGTGACAACGCTACACGCTTTGACGGGGGCCCTCCGCACGAGAGACGAGGAGTCGATGTCTGGGACCTACTAAGAGGAGACGACGGCCAGAATCCCTGGTCCGACCACCTGAGAGCCCTGGACCCTGGCAGCCTCCTCGTCATCATGGCTGGACTCCCATGTACAAGCCTGTCCACAGCCAGCCAGCACGGAGGATTGGACGGGCTTGCTGGCTCCCAGTCAGTGCACTTCTTTGCCGTGCCGCTCCTATGGAACATCGCGCGTAGGCTTCGGCCGGATGTACGCGTCCTAGTGCGCTGTGAAAGCCCAGCCACGATGCTAGCGGCACACAAGCAGGCAATGTGTACGGCCCTGGGAGAGTTACCACCCGACTGGGCGGTCCGCCTAGACGCCGCCCCCTCAGTGGCCAGCCCGAGAGATCGCCTCTGGCTCAGCAATTGCCCTCCCGCTGAAGATTCCGTCACGTATCCCAGACTCCCAAGTCCCTGGGAAAGACGGTGGACATACAGACCAGACGGGCGCATCCCCACCTGGACCCAGTCCAGGGCCCCTGCCAGACGCACCCACTGTGCCTCCTGTACAGCGAAGACAGCAGCTACAGGTGGCTCCTCCGCACTCTCGCCGACACCAGGAACGGCATTAAGAACATCCTCGCGGAAACTGGAGCCGAGCGATGCTTCCAAGGCTGCACAGAAGGGCTGGCCCTCGTCTGTCAAGGTAGAGAGCGGGAGAGTTTAGCCAGCGAGAGAAAGGTGAAGGCTTGGGCAGGATGGCTGCTCGCACACGGAAGAGAACATGGACTCAGGATCCCATCCCCCGAAGAGCGGGCTCGAGCAGTGGGCCTCGGGTCCTACTACCAGTCCTTAGACATTAGGGGGAGGAGGCTCTACGACGCTGTAGGGATCCATTGCGACCCGAGGTGCCTCCAACGCAGACTCGTTTCCTCCATCCCGGCGTGGAGTAGGAACGAACCCATACCCGGACAGCAGCATGAGGCACCGACAGAGAGGCACATGTGGACCGCATGGAGACAGGCTCGCAGCTTCGCGGACAGAAACTGCCCTTGGGCACCGCTTGCCGAAAACCCTTTCCCAGACGACATAGTTCGAACCATGCTGCAGCAGCAGCAGGCTGAGCACGGGCCGCCGCTCCCCTAGACTCGCCTGAAGACCCAGGGTCGCTGCACCGCGCCCTCGGGTCTCCCCCGTTCGCGAATCTTGTTCCGGGGGCGAGAACTAGAGCTTGGCAAGCTGACAGCTCCTCCCTGGGGCGCGCCTTGGCGCTACACTGTAATTACACCGTCCTACGGCCGCGTTCCCTCTGGGCCTACCTGCACGCAACCGCCTGGGACAACCCCACGTGTGCGGACTTGTGCGGGGACCGTTCCTTACGGACCTTGGCCGACGCAATTGCTAATGCCACTCAGCCCGGCACGCTCAAACTGGGCTGCTGGAACATCAGATACCTCAAGATCACGACTGCACACAATAACATGATCAAGCACGCCTTCCTAACGCAGATGACCACCAGAGGGAGGATCGGACTCATACAGGAGACCCACTGGACTGAGCATGAGGCGGCCGTCTGGTCCACCATGTTCCACGCACGTACTCTTATCGCATCTCCGGCCTACATTGGACCAGTTGGTGGCCGCGCCGGCGGAGTGGCAATCCTCATCCCGCATGGCACGGCGCTTCTCCGAACCGAAGACCTTGTCCCTGGGTGTGCCGTCGCAGCCACGATCAGACGAGGTGAAAGCACCTACCGCCTGGCATCGGTGTACCTCCCTCCGTCCAGGAAGGCCGAAACCATAGATGCCATTCGACAGGCCATCGAGAGATGGGATGACACCCCCACGTATTGGGGGGGTGACATGAACATTCAGATTGACAACCCCAGAGATGGCGAAACTGACGAGGCTGCAGCCCTCTCCGACCTACTCGCGCAGACCGGTTCAAGCGTCTGCCACTGCGACGGGCCCACCAGGGTGGACGCGGACAACGAGTCGCAAATCGACATTGTCGCGTGCCCCTTCCGACAACTTGGGACCTACGGAGTCAGGAAGGCATGGCAACCGTCAGTTTCTGACCACGCCATCCTGTACCTGGAACCACAGGGCGCCCCCAGAACTCGCAGAGAGAACACCATTCGGGCCGGTGGCTTGCGCCTGCTCCCGAGCGAGGCGCATGCGGAGCTAAGAACCCTCTACGCCTTCCTCGTGCGCACCTTCGGACTGCCTGACATTGACCTGACTGGCCTCCTACAACCCGCTGACTGGGTCCGTCCGGCGGCCCCTGGGCAGTTCCCAGCTAGACACAGAGACAACGACGACGGTGAGGGAGAGAGAGAACAGGAGCCTTCAGCTCCCCCCCCGGCGCCCCCCCTGGTGGACGATTACACCGTTCCCCTCATGCCCGCCCTTCTCACTCTTGGTCGCCGCGCTATGTCTGCGGCCATACAAGACTGGTGGAGGAAGTGGCGCAGGAGCAAAACCAACCGCTCACCAGGTACCCTGCTCGCTGCGGCGGCGAGATCCGAGTCCAGCACACGCCCAGTGGGGACGCTCGCGGCCTGGCTTGCCGAGTACGAGTGGGACGGCAACGACCTGACCCCCCAACAGGCCGCCCTTTGGCTGCGGAAGTGGGACAACGACACTGCTCAGAGACGGGCTGCCCGCCTCACCCCCGTTCAAAGGGGCCCCGACGTCGAACGCCCCGCTGTCGCCTCCCACTACCGCACGGGCCGTGAAATCTTCGTCAAAACGCACGCCATCCTGGGTGTGCGTGACGCTGACGGGAGGTGGAAGGAACGCACGAAAGCGTCCTATGGCGGAGCCGGAGCCACATCTGGCAAACCGCTCCCCCCCTCCCCCCAGCTGCGGACCGAATCCTTGACGAGTACTTCAGGCACAAGGATCTTGGGCATTTCCTGGATTCCCCCAACCCGCAGTGGGGCAGGATTGCCTCCCTCGTCCTGGGTCCAAGCGGCAGCGCTCCTGGGGTCGATGGAGAACCGTACGAATTGTACCATCCTGGGGCCCGCTTCGTTGCCTGCCTGCTCGCACAAGCCTGGTACGCCGCGGATCTGAATCCAGAACTCATAGACTTGGTCCTAGGCCCCATCCATCGATCTTCTGGTTTGGATCGGCAAAAAGGCAGCCGCGGAGCTGCCCAACGATATGCGACCCTTGCAGCTCCCCACCTGCCTACGGAGACTGCACGGTGCGACCATAGCCAACCACTTCGGCCCCGTGATCGAACCCAGGCTCAGCCCTAATCAAGCGGCCAAGCGGGGGGGGCAGTGTGGTCCCAACATCACATCCGCCACTAACCACCTGGCCCTGGATCCAGTGGCCGACACCGAACCTGGACCATCGTGGGCGGCCCTGCTTGGCGAGCACCAAGAGGCCGTGGACCAATACATACAGTGCGCCACAAGATACTTGGGCCCTGCTCCCAGCACTGCCGTCCTCTTCTGCGACCAGAACAAAGCCTTTGAGCGTATATCCCTGCAATGGATGGGGCAGCTGACGAAGCGCTGGCAGCTCCCCAGCTGGCTCCTATACTCTGTGGACGCCCTGGTCGGCAGCAGGAGCGTGCGCACCTGTAAGGGGAAATACAAGAGCAGGATAAGGAGGCTCCTCCGATCCATCGGAATGGGAGGCACCGCCTCCCCGCTCCTCTGGTGCTTGGGATATGACCCTCTCATCAGCGCCCTTGCCAACATCGCCGGGGTGGACGACCCGACATACGTGGACGACCTGGCCGCCCTTCTAGGCGCCACTGCCCAAACACTCCGTGTCGGCATTGCGCTGCCGTGGCTCGCAAGGACGGCGGGGCTCCTGGTTGAAGCCCACAAGTGCAAGGGAATCGAGGCGCCATCTGGAATCGACGTCCAGCAACATCTTGCCACTGCCCCCGTGGACTTCGCTGACAATGGCACCGCGACGACGGTCACGGGCCTTCCAGCGGCACTTATCCTGGAAATGATCAAGCGGACCTGTTGACCGGACAGCGCTGCGCTGTGCACTCCCTGGAGCTGCCCCTGCAAGTGCAACTTCAAAACGGCACTGGTTCCAGCCATCAACCACGAGTGGTGGAGACGTGCCATGGACTACACTCCTTTCGGCTCCTCCGCTGTGCGCCCCCAGTGGCCCTACCTCGGCGCCTGCATCGTATCTCGGGCCGCCGAAGGAGAGATCCTGCCGCCCCGGGGCGCAATGACTCGAGGGCAGCTCGATGCCCTCGTCGCGGGCACTTGGGGCAAATCTCTCCCCAAGCTCCGGGGCCGAGCCATGGCCCTGCACCTCGCCAATATGTCACCCACCAAGACTGCTCTTGCCTGGAATACTTATCTCATTGCGCTCATCCCCTACCCCTCGCACTACTCCCTTCCCGACACCGTTCATGAAAGGACGCTTCGGGCCCACCTTAGGGTCGCTCTCGGCCTCGCATCCGCTTCCTGGATTCCCGACAACATTCTCACGGGCCTGGGCATCCGCTTCCAGGTTCCCGGCTGCTCCAAGTGCCCAGCCGCCACCTCGCGTGCAATCGCGGCCAGGGCACACGCCCTGGACGACCTGTGGGGCCCGCCACAGTCGCGGCACAAGGCTGGGAGAAGGTGGGACAAACTCGTGAAATGGGCCCGGGAATTTCCTCCGCGGCATGAACCCAACAGACCCGGCTCCAAGGTACTGACCGACTCCAGGGCTGCTGACTTAATCAATCGTGCGGTGAGAGAGCCCCCCCGACTGCGGGCTCGCTACTTTGGTCGCGTGGTCTATGTCGCGGCCTGGACGCAGCTCCACGGGCACATCGTCAACAGGTGGTTCACCACAACCAGCGACGAGCGCAGGTGGGCACAGACAGACGGCACGGAATGGTCTCTCCTGGGACACTGTGCATCCTTTACCGAGGCACACCACGTCCTCCGACTCCTGGCCAATGGGCTACCCGGGTCTGCGTGCCGGCGAAGCGTGGCAGGCAGGATCCCCCGCCAATGCAGCTGCGGCGGGCCGGCCAAGAGAGTTTGGCTCACGGCCGGCCAACGAGATGACGGACAGGCCTGATGGGCCCTGGAGTGGTGAGGCCGCCCTCTGGCCTCTCCTAAATGACGACGCCCTCCCCGAAGATCTGCGCCCACTCGCTGCCGAGCGAAGAAGGCACCATGCCAGCATTAGTGTCCCTATGCGACAAGGACTCTACGGAGCCTGTCCTCTCTGTGGTCTTGGGGAAGCCACAACCGAGCACGTATGGTGGTGGTGCCCCGCGGCTGCCCTTGCTTGGGAAAAAGCTAGAGGCCCGGACCACCCCATGGACCTAGCCACGGCGATGTGCACTAGGGGGCAACACCAGAGGCTAGTTTGCCGCCTACTACACCAGATCTCCTTCAGGTACTGTGTGAACTTGGACTGCACTCCCATTGGCGCCGACGAAGCCGCCAGGCTCATCGTCCAGGGCATCGCCGTGCCCGACTCCAACCTCCAGGAAGACGACGAAGCGGACGATGACCTGCACGAAGGGCAGCCTCCAGTCGCCCCGGCAGACGAAACCGCTGTCTGGGCCCCTATGCTCGACCCCTGTCAGCTGTGCAATCCCCAAGGGCCGCACCTACGGCACGCGGGGCCGCCGGACCACATCTCGGCAGACAAGCACCACGCGCTGGAGGGGAAATCCGACGCCTCCCTATCACAACGAGAGCCACACGTAGTGGGGATAGGCTCGCCGTTCTCCAAACTTGCCCCCTGGGGTGGGCTGGTTCCCATGCCCCAGGACAGACAGGGACCCCAGTGCCCTCTGGACCAAAGCTTATTGCAGACTCTGTGACCAACACACCCTCGTGCTCAGAGCCGGCAGGGATATGGACGCGGGCGAGGAAATCACTGTCGGAGATTCCCCGCTCCCCGCCGCCGACTCTGCCCAATGGCCTTATGAGCTCACGTTCGATGGGGGAGCGCGCCGAATAGGAGAGGGGGGCAAAGTCTCCGGCGCGGCTGCTGTCCTTTGGAGACACGACCCGCGCCGCGGCTATCCGCGCGTCGTCGCGGTCGCTGTGGTTGCCCTCCCAAGCTGTGACAACGCACAGACGGCTGAGGCCTCTGGGTGCAGAGCTGGCCTCGCCCTGCTCCCCCACGTCGAGGGCTCGCTTCGTGGTGTCAGAGTGGTCGGCGACAACCTGGCTGCCATCTGATACGGGGCCGGCACCGGACGCTATCGGCGGCTCCATCTGGCGCAACAAATGGATTTTGCCCTCAGGCAAGCCAGTGACTCCGGCTGGACCCTTACATGGCAGGCGGTACGACGCCGGCTCAACAAAGCGGCCGACCGCCTCGCGACACTAGGGGTCTTTTGGGCCAACGCCCTCAGGCACGCCGGTGACCACGCGGTCACCACCTGGGTGGTTTGGGAAGGTACCCATCGCCCCCCTCCTCCCCTCTCCCCCGCCGCTGGAGTCGACCTCTGCGACTTGGACCAGGTCGCCCTGTTCGTTGACGCTATCGAAAATCCTCCTCCTCCTCATCTCCCCTGATCGCTCCCGCCCCGACATACTAAGGTCCCGACAGCCCGCAGCCTTCAGCTGCCGCCCTGGGACCGACGCGACGCCCTGGGAACATGCCTAAGAACAACCAAGGCCCCATCCGTCGGTGGCCCTCCTGTCTGCCGCACAGTGAGGACGGGCCGCCTTTCCGTTTGGGCACACGCGTCTTCCTTGCCCAGTTCTGTCCCTGGATGCGTTGGGTCTACTTCAACGGCGGGTGGCGCCACTGGTGCGAGATCTGCCAGGAGCCCGTGGACGACACACAGCACATCCTAAGTGACAAGCACTACGAGATGTCGGAAGCGCGTTACGGAGACGGTTGGCCCGACCCAAACACTTTTGTCACCCCTGGGAATTTGTGGAGCAGTTGCACTGGTTCTTCCTGGGACTCAAGTCACCGTGTGTTTATTGAGCGAAGGCCCTGGCCTGGCTGGAGGCCCGTCCAACCCTCGGTATCCCAAGACGGTGCACGCTCACTCCCGGGTCTCGTGATCCCAGAAGACGCGCTGCACGTGCCCACCACCTACCCTCTCTGGGACGACGAGCCAACGTACAACTGCCCTGGAGGTACCAGGTCCGACCCAGAGCAGGTGAGGACGCACCTGATGGACACACGTGAGGCTACACGGACGGGCCTCAGACAGCCCGACCTCGGTAGCGAGGCCAGGGCGCGAGCAAAATCGACCATCGGACCTCCGCCTGCTGCGCCTGGGCAACCTACTGACGCCTCGGACGGACCTTTACCCCCGCCCCCGCCGCCCCACCCTCCGCCCGCCTGGGACCCGCCCAACCAGCAGCGAAGGGTGATGCTGTCCAAGGAAGTCGATGTATCACCAACAAGCCCTTCGGAGCAGCAGCTGGATGATTCGTTGGCACTGCAGGCGGCTGCCGACGTAGTCAGTCTCTACTCTATACCACTGGACTCTCCGCTTTCCAGGGTCCACCCCAAGGCGGCACTTGGGGACCTGCCCGAGGCCGTTCGACCCCCCTCACAGTGGCCCTACTCTCTTCAGGATCGTGGGCAGACACTACGGAGGATCGCCTGGGTGGAAAGCCAGGCCTCTGTCGAGACGGTGGACAATGGAAAAGACTCCACACGCGAAGACCTGGCCAGGAAAGGTAATTACGCGCTCGGCGTCCGCATCACTAGGATCGACGCTAACTCGGACCTGGGCGACCTGGACACCTTTCGGCTACGCAACGCGATGGAACTCCCGGAAGGCAAGGAACTCTATCTGCTGGAGTGGCCCTCTAAGTACAAAGTGGCATCCAGAACCGAGGACGGAGACAAGGAAGGCAAAGAACTGCACATTTCCGTCACGGGCCCCACAGTCGACAAGATCGCAGACGTCACGGTCTGGTGGCCCCCCTCCCTGGGAGGTGCCATCCACCCAAGAGACGCCCAAGCGCTCGGCCTCAGCACGTCCACCAGGTACCCCTCCGACAGGTGCATAGTGCTGTACAACAGTGGGAAGTGGGAACCTTTCCATGAAGACGAGACCAAGGCGAAGCGCCCCCCAAACGAAGACGCTCCCTCGTATCGAGTAGACGAGGCCCCTTCCGACATCCAGTTCTGGCGCCAGTGTTGGGCTCTTGACCAGATCTACCACCTTCGACAGAACGCCGCGGACCTGTTCGCCCACCAGCTGTCTCCTCTGACATTCCTCTTAGATTTCTTGCACGCCCCACGTGCCGATCGACTAGCGGCAAACGACCTGAGGCGCACCTGCACAGTGGGCCTGAACCTGAGGGCCAGGGCTGCCGTCACCCTGGGCTTCGACGTTCCCGACGCCGACCACACGCAGGCTGTCCGATGCGGCCTTCTACCACAGGCACCCCTGCTTCCCCTGGGTCTTAAGGCTTTCTCCGACGACGAGATCTCGGACGCGACAGGTTCTGTCTTCCAGAGGGTGCGCCCCGCTCCCAGCCTGGATACCTTCCGCGACAAGGTGGACAAACACAAGCCGAACAGCGACGCGACCAAGGCCCTTCAGGCCACCCTACATCACCACGCCGTATTGGTGCACGGGCCCCCTGGGACAGGCAAGACCACCTTCTCTGTAGCTTGTCTGGACATGTGGGGATGCTGCTTACGCCCGGGGCAAGCAGTTGCGTTGGCCGCCGGTTCTAACACAGCGGTCGACCAACCAGCCCTGGCGATGACCGAAGCACATCAGCAGCACCGCCTCGATCCCGACACGGGGTTCCCTGGGAAGTTCGTGCGCCTGGCAAGGAAGGAGCGTGTCAACGAGGCACTCATCGACCTGACACCTGAGGGCCACTACAAGAATGCCCACGGGGAGTTCCCGTTCCAGGACGGGGACAAGAGCCAGGACTTCAGGCCCTACAAGGCGAGCCTGCTACGAGACGCCAGGGTAATCATGTCCACACACGAGGCGGCCGAGGCCCTCGGACAGAAGGACAGCCCCCACA
Source organism: Prorocentrum cordatum (assembly GCA_963575745.1). Taxonomy (NCBI): domain Eukaryota; class Dinophyceae; order Prorocentrales; family Prorocentraceae; genus Prorocentrum; species Prorocentrum cordatum. The sequence continues at coordinate 122,065 of CAUYUJ010017140.1, read as the reverse complement.
TCGTCCCCCTGGTAATCGACGAGGCTGGGCAGGCCACGGAGCTTCACGCGCTCATGTCTATGGTAAACCTGATCAACAGCTGCGGAGCCCTGGTCCTGGTGGGCGATCCGAACCAGTTGCCCCCTACGGTGCTCTCCAAGCTTGCGAACGACCTGGGACTCTGTGTTAGCATTTTCGACAGGGTGTTCCACGCACTCCGCGGCCAAGAGTCGGCTGTGGTCCACCTTTCGATCTGCTACCGCATGCATCCGCAGCTTCTTGCCTTTCCGAACGCAGCCTACTACGGCAAGGGCATGACGTCCGGCATCATGGACCCGCTCAGGGACAGGCCCATCGTTGAAGGCATCCCATGGAGAGACATCACACCCTGGGAACCCGGACGACTGACTCAGCTGGCCACCCTCACCGGTTCCGACGAGGACGACCTCCGCACGACCCTTGAGCAGTTGGACCCTCCGCAAAACGGAGACAAACACCGTTTCCTGCTGGTCGACACACCCTCCTGGGATGTCACGTCTAACCTCCAACCTGGCTACGCCAACCTCCCCGAGGCAGCACAGGCCGTGGACATCGTGCGGGCACTTCTGCCCGAGCTCGGAAAAGGCACCTCTGTCAGAATCGTGGTCGGCTACCAGCTCCAGACGGCTATCCTCATGGATGGCTGGCCGCAGGGTCCCCGCCATCTCTGCGGTGTCCTGCGGAACTCCAAGGGTGGCAAGAAGGGGAAGTCAGGCAAAGGGAGAGGCTGTGCCGCTCGCGACGGACAAGACACCCCCGGCCCCGGACCCGCCCCTCAAGGCCACACGGTGGACGTTCTCCGGTGGGAAACCGTCTTTCGGGAGGACCGCAACGCCCATACAGCCATCGGCACTGCTTTCCCTGGACTCAGGCAGGTAGCGGGCGAGCACATGAAGAGTGGGGCGCTCAAGCTCACCACCATCGACTCCAGCCAGGGTGGTGAGGCGGACATCGTAATCGTACTAACTACGAGGAGCAACGGGAGTCACAATTGGGGCTTTGTCGACGACGCCAAACGCCTGAACGTGGCGATCACCAGGGCCAAGCGGAACATCCTGATGTTGGGAGACGGGCGCATGTTCGCCAATGCCACCTGGTCCCAGCTGCGCGTGCTCTCTGAGCACGGGCGCTTGACCCGCCTCTGGGTTCGATTCGGGGGCGGTGCCCCCGCTGGCCACAGGAGATCCCTGGTCATCGACGAGAGCTTCGACCCGCTGCCCGCCCTCGCCACCTGGGTACCTTCACCTGTTGCCTGGAGCTGCGATGCAAAGGGGGAGAGCGGGCGAAATGAGCTGGATGCGGCCAAAAAGAAAGCACGAGACGCCCAGGCGAGCGGTTTCGCCAAGCGCTACAACACTCCCCTGGACGAGGACTTCGACTGGGACTCCCTGGGTAAGCTCATCTCGGCCTGCCTCAACGAGATTATCTCGACGCCTGCCTTCCACGTGCTCATCTATCTGGTGGCTGGACTACACCCGCACGAGTTCTCGCTGGCGGAAACACCGCGACAACTGGGCAAACTCGACCGCAAGGCTTGGTCGCACCTGGGCTTCCTGTTCGACATGTCCCTGGGTCTAGACGCAACCAATCTAGTCTACAACATGCTCTGGGCCGCAATGGTGTGGACGCTCGGCCTGGGCACTCCCTGGCATGACGCGAACTACGCAATCCACGACGACTCCCTTCCACTGGTGCCACGCGTCAAAGGAAGGCGGGTAACACTCTGTGGGCGGCGCCAGTGTACCCCCAAGGGACTCTTCCGGCTGGTTCCCCAGGCGTGGAGCGCTGCAACCAAGGATTGCTGCAGGCACAGGAAGCACCCTGGAATGGCCGGGCTACAGGACATCCTTCGTGGCGCTTCCGACGACTCCAAGCGGGGCCAGATCCGTAAGGAGATTATAGACACCGACGGCCTCCCCATGGAATCCTGCAAGGCCCGGTCGCTCTTGGTCGTCATGATGCTAATGCTCCGCGAGCCACGCGTGTTCCTGTGGCCCTTCTCTCACGCAGAGCAGACCGGGGACGTCATCGAAGCCATCCTGGGTCTCTGTGTCCCCTGGCAAGAAGCGCACCGAGGCTTCCGGCACGACTTTGCACGAACCTGGGGGCTCACTTTAGACGACCTAGCCGACCTCCACGGCCGCATCGAGGCAATCCTGCCCCACATTTCCAAGTTCGTGGCGGTGGCGCACCACCACCCGGATGCGCGGGCAGCCGGCTGCCCGCAGACCTGGAGTGAAATGGACAGGCAGGACTTTCAGTTGAAGGCGCCGATGCTCGTCCTCGAGAAGATCGTCCCAGCCGCCTCTCTGACTACCCTGGGTACGCACCGCTGCTCGGTGTGCGCGCTACACGTCGCGCTGGCGGGATCCGACGCCTCCTTGGGTGACGACGATCGGCTTGCGGGGCTCGCCTATATCGGCGGCGGATTCGCATTATCCAACACCGACCTCAACGCCCCCTTGCCGTCCACCCCCGCCCCAGGCACCAGGCAGGACCCTCCACGCATTCCCGACGACAGGCTGACGCCCGAGCAGAAAAATGGCAGGTTCAGGTGCGACAGCTGCGGTAAAGACCAACTACGCTCCACCGAAGGCACGTGGATCTCCGACGACACGCGCCTGATGGTAGCACAGAACAGGCCCCAGGCCTACCTCAATGGTGCAAACATGGGGTGGCACTGCGAGACCTGCTGGACCCGATACCTGGAGGAACAGGGCATTCCAGCACCGACAGGCGCGACAATCGCCGACAAGGTCAAGGAGCACAAACAACAGAGGACGGGTGCCGCAAGCAACGAAAAGGCGGACGCTCTCCCCTCCCTGGGTCACCTCCCGCTTGGCTTTGGATGCAGCCCCCAGGCGGACACAAGGTCGCTATCGGACCTCATCATGACGCCGACCGGCATGCAGATCCCTGAGCGCGCCAACACAACCATACCCATCCTACGGATCCGAGACGAACGGTTCGGCCTCAAAGCTGCCCAGAGCCAAATCTACTCCGCTCGGTGCGACACATGCCCCCCAGGGGCTCCGCTCCTCGTCTGGAACACAGGAGCCCCTCCCCTGGGATGTTTCATATGGAAGCCAGCGGAAGGGGTAGGGGTTCCCGAGCAGGCCGGGCTGCCTCCCATCGACAGGCGAGCCATAGCCTGGTGGGAGCGCAGCTGGAACGCCACCTGGCGCTGCCGACGCTGCCTGGTCCCTGTATGGAATATCGGTCCTGCTACCCTGGACCACATCCTGGATAGGGACTTTAGAGCGCTGTACCCAGCCGAGGCCCCTGTCCTCCCGACGCTCAACAGCCAGATAGGAGCCGAGGTACCAGTGGACATATTCAGGTCTCTCCCACGGTTAGGCGCGGACGCCAAGGCCCAATATCGCTTCACCAAGGCCGGAGCGACAAACTTCCCTTGATCTAGCGCCGCGGGTGGTGCTGCCTCCGCTGCCGAGCGAGCCCCCAGGTCTCTAGCACAGCTCATGGAGCTCCTGCCAGAGCTGCCAATCCCGCAGGGCCCGCTCCTGGACAGCAGGGACGTCAACAACCCAACGCTGAGCCCAAACGACCCCAGGAGCGGACCGGGCAGCGGAGGCTTGTCCGTACAGCGACTCCTGGTGACCTACCTCCGGGATTTCCACCCTGGGCTGGACTATACCTGGAGACAGTTCTGTCTCACTAACCGCGACAGCAGCATCCCAGAGCCTAGGAGCGACGAAGCCTCCTGGCCGGGCGGACGTCTGACGGAGTTCCTCAGGACGGCGCATGGCGAATGCATCCCTGAGGATTGTGTCCCGCTCAACCAGCGCTGGGAGGGTAAACGGCTGGCCGCGGCGCGAGTCGTCGCCCACCTCACCAACGGCGAGAAGCATAAGGAGGCCTGGGAGAGGCGCCCCTCGATCCTGGCCCCGGCGAGTGGCCTCAGCCCTATCAGGCATGAAATGGGCACACTGACGAGCTCCCTACTCAGCCTCAGCGCCGATGCCCTGGCCTCGACGACCATCACTTCCTTGGCCGAGTCGCACGCGCAGACCATGAGTGAGGACAGACCTGGCACCCCAACGGCGGCCGACGCAGACAAATCCCTGGGCACGAGAGACGACGACTCGCGTCTGGGTCTCCCGGACCCGCCCGACCACGCTGTCAAGGACGAGAGCGGTGACTCCTACGGAGAAGGTGGAGTCACCCGACTATGGAAATCCCCACGAGTCTCCTCCTCTTGTATCCTGTTCGGGCTCTGCCACGGAGGTCGACGACGACGGCCCAGGCGACGAGGCGCCTCAGCGGAGCCCAACGGCAGACAGCTCGGAACCCAGCTCTGACCGCGACCCGATTGCTGCCGGGGGTGGCCCGGTTAGCACCGACCAAAATGCCAGTGAAGCCAGGGGATCAGATTATGATGGGAGCGCCCGCGACAGGGGCGACGCGCGGAGCCGTCGTCCCCCACTACACAACCCACAGGTCCCTGGACATAGGCCTACCTACCCTCGTTCAACGGAGCGCCACACACTCAACCTGTTGACCGACTCACATGGGGGCCCCATGCACAAGGTCTGGCTGGGCACAGTGGACTTGGAGCGCCGCGGAGAGCCACCCGCCACCAGGTACCAATCGGAGTTGGGTGCAGTATTCTGTGCGCTGTGGACCGCCTACACGCAAGGCATTCGGAGGTCATCACCGGAGATGGTTCCGCTGGGCCGGAGGGGGAGCGGAAACCGGAACCGGAAACCGGAAAACGGAAACCGGAAACCGGAAAACGGAAAACAGCGAAGAAGGAAGCGGAGGCCGACGGCAGACGACAAGAATCGGAAAAGGGAAAACGGAAAACGGAGAAGAAAGACGCGGGGGGTGACGGGAGAGCACCGGAACCGGAAAGATGAAAACGGAAAGCGGAAACCGGAACCAGAAAACGGAAACGGGAAACCGAAAAGGGGAAAACGGAAAACAGCGAAGAGGGAAGCGGAGGCCGACGGGAGACCACCGGAATCGGAAAACGGAAAACGGAAAAAGGAAAACGGCGCAGAAAGACGCGAGGGACCACGGGAAAGCACCGGAACGGGAAAACGGGAAACGGCAAACGGAGACCGGAACCGGAAACCGGAAAACGGAAAGCAGAAACCGGAAAACAGCGAAGAGGGAGCCGGGAGCCGACGGCAGACCACCGGAATCGGAAAACGGAAAACGGAAAACGGAAAATGGCGCAGAAGGACGCGGGTGCCCACGGGAGAGCACCGAACCGGAAAACGGAAAACGGAGACCGGAAACCGGAACCGGAAAACGGAAACCGGAAAACGCAAAGCGGAAAATGGAAAACGGAAAACGGAAACCGGAAACCGTAAAACGGAAACCGGAAAACGGAAAGCGGAAAACGGAAAACGGAAAACGGAAGCGGAAACCGGAAAACGGAAACCGGAAAACGAAAATCGGAGGAGGAGGAGGAGGAAAAGGAGGAGGAGGAGGAGAAAGAGGAAGAGGAGGAGGAGCCTCCCTTCCTCCTCTCTCCCTCTTGCCCCCCCCCCGCCCCTCCTCCCTCCCCGTTCCCTTTGCCAGGCTTCCTCCCTCCTCGTTCCCTCTTCCTCCTCCTCCTCGCCCCTCTTCCCGAGCGGAGCCGGCGCGCGGGCTGGCCAGACCGAAGGACAACGACGATCTGATTTCAAGAAGCCCCCAAAACGTTCCAAGACTGCTCCCAGAGGCTTCCGAGACCTCCAAAGAGGCCCCCAAGAAGCCAAACTCTTTCAAACACCAAAAGAAAATGCATGATTTTTGCTTTCTCGCCTCTTCGCTTTTGATGGCCATCCGAAGCCTCAAGGTGCATCCAAAATGGCCCAGGAGAGCCCCAGGAGAGGCCCAAGAGAGCCCCAGGACGGCCCCAAGAGCGCCCCAAGAGCGATCCAAGAGAGGTCCAGGAGGCGATTGTCGGCGCTCCCAAGGGGGGAGGCAAATTGAAGCTCACCTTTTTGTGATCGATGTCCTCCAAGATGGCCCCAACAGCGCCCCTAAAGCTCCCAAGAGCGGCCCAGGAGGGCCCCAAGAGGCGCTCAGGCAGCCCGAAGATGCCTCCAAGAGGCTCCCGAGAGACCCTATACGAGGCCCCAAGAGGATCTCCGAGGTACCCAACTCTCCCTCCTTCTCCTCCTTCTCATCCTCCTCGTCCTCGCCCTACCCCGCCTCCTCCTCCTCCTCCTCCTCCTCCTTCGACGACGACGATTCCTCCTCCATCCTCCCCCTCCTGCGGTATATGACGGCGTCCCCCGCCCTTTGTCCTTCTGCGCGCTCCCCCACTTCTCGTATCATCTCAACTCTCCTGGGCATCGTTTCTGGATGGGCTGGTGGGGATATGTGAAGCGTCAACAATAGCAGCGCGTTCATCGATTACCGATGACAAATCCCACCAGTCCTCTGGGCGGAGGTGGTCTACGGCGTTTCCTCTGGTAGCTTTCCAGAAACCCCTCTCCCTACCCCCCCCCCCCTGGACCTCGCCGCACCCCTTGCAATATTCGGCAAAAGAGGGGTGCAAAGAATCCGTGCTGACCCTGCAACACCCTGCAATACCTTGGAAAACGACCCTGCAAACCAAACCCCTGCAGTACTATGCAATACCTTGCAAACCACCCTGAAATACCTTGCAAAACGACCGCGCGCCCTCTGGGTGGAGGAGGTCAGAAGCGGCTCCTCCGCACGCTTTCTAATCCCCGAGCCCGCTGGGCGTGAGTGGTCTAGCAAATTGCCTCTTCCAACTCCCCTGCTTCGCCTTCGGGGGGGGGCCTATCATTTTTTCTCATTAGAATGATACCGGAGAAAAGACCCAATCAGGGCTATAGGGCTAGGGGGCTATAGGGCTATTGAGCTATAGGTCTATAGAGCTATAGGGCTATAGAATTGTAGGGCCGTTGGGCTATTGGGCTATAGTGCTTAGGGCTATAGGGCAATAGGGCACGCCCGGGCACCCCCAGGCACCCGGGCGTGCAGCGAAAATCGGCGACAAACCTAACCTAACCATATGAATCCGCTATGGCCCCTACAGAAGCAAGCTCTGATTGAGGAATAAACACCCCCTCCCTGGCCCGACTGGCAGCCAATCTGGATCCATAACGACACCCATGGCAACACCCCCCACAACATCCCTGTCAAAAGCCATACAACATAAACTTTGCCTCTGGAGCCTGGAGCATGCGCGGGCATCCCACGACCACTTAGCATGGGGTCTTGACAAGGACGGCGGCGGCGCCAGCACATTGTTCGCCGCGCGCACACCCGCGCACAACAAACCCGCCGTCACTGTGCATGGTATTTGACAGGGACGGTGGGAGGGTCGACATATTACCCAATGTGGCGCACCTGGTCCGCGTGGCGCAGCTGACATGTGCGGCCCATCTCGCGGGCTTCGCGCACCTGGCTGGCGTTTGCATTGGTTCCCGATAGCTGTCGATGGTGGCCCCTGTCCATGCTGAAACTCGGGTGCTTCTTATGTGTTGGGAGGGCGGGTGGGAACAAGCGAGACGGCTTGTTGCTTGTGGGTAACTTAATCACTGTTCCCTATTAATAAACACCCCCTCCCCCAGGCGACTGGGGGCCAACCCGAGTCCATGCCGACGCCCCCCCCACCATCCCTGGTAAAAAAAAAAAACTCTGCCTCCAAATTCGGAACATGCGCAGCCAACCCGACGCGGCCCCCGGCGGCGGCTGCGGCGGCTGCGGCGGCGGCGGCGGCGGCTGCGGCGGCTGCGGCGGCTGCGGCGGCGGCGGCAGCGGCGCGGCGGCGGCGGCTGCGGGCGGCGGCGGCGGCTGTGGCGGCAGCGGCTGCGGCTGCGGCGGCGGTTTGGCAGCGGGGGGCGGCGGCGGCGGCGGCGGCGGCGGCGGCGGCGGCGCGGCGGCGGCGGCGGCGGCGGGCAGCGGCGCGGCTGCTCCCGGCTGTCTTGGAGTCCAGGGGCAAGCTGGTTGACGAGCTTCAGGAGGGAAAAAACACAGTCACAATTAATTGTCGATCCCCCAGAACATATGGGGAAATATTAGAAAATATGGGAAGTGTGGGGGAAGACAAAAACCTAGAAAATATATGAGAATATAGGGAATCTGTTTATTTGTGTGTATTAATTTGTGTGTCCTGGGGCCCCTTCAGAGCTGGTCGCCTGCGTGTGTGCTCCTGCGGCCGGGGTCTGCCAGAGGTCGAGTGGTCGTCTCTGTGCTTCCCACCGTTTGGCGGGAGATCCAGCGCCGTCTCGCGTTCGGCAACGCCGATGTGCTGCCTGGCGCGGCGTGAACAGCCAAGCGCGAACGCCGCCGGCACGAGCACTACCACTGCTGCCACCAGCGCGGCCACCACTCCCACCGCCGCGACCACTACCAGCTCCGACACGACCACCACCACGGGCCCGACGACCATTAGCACGGCCACAACCACGACACGCCGCGATTCCCATGACGGCCTCACCACGACCAGTGCGGCCGCGGTGCCCGACGCGACCATTGCCGCTCCCGGGCCCGACGAGCAGTCGCACGACCACCGCCGCGACCATTGGAGCCTTTTGTGGAGCTTCCTACGGGGCCATGAAACGCGTGAAGAGTGTATCGCCTTGGGTGCGGGGCCGCCATGCGAACGCAGCTCCTGGGGCCTCCGGTGGAGCCCCCTTTTGGGCCGCGAAGCGTGCGAGGGTCGTGCCGACGCGGGCGCGGTGCCGCCTGGCGAAAGCAGCCACTGGAGCCTTCAGTAGAGGCCCGCCTAGGGCCACGACGCTTCTGAAGGGTGTGCCGAAATGGGCGCGGCGCCACCGTGCGATCGCAGTGGGGCCCCGAAACGTGTGAGGGGTGCGCCGACATGGAGGTGGAACTGCATGCGGATCCTGTCACTGGGGCCTTCGGTGGAGCACCCAATGTGGCCACGAAACGCGTGAGGGGTGCGCCGAAATGGAGGTGGAACTGCATGCGGACCCTGCCCTGGGGCCTTTGGTGGGGCACCCAATGTGGCCACGGAGCGTGCGAGGGGTTCGCCGACATGTAGGTGGAACTGCCTGCGCGCATTAATGATGATGAGGACATGCGGAGTGCAGAGGCAAGAGATGGGAGGAGGAGGAGGAGGGGGAGGAGGAGAAGGAGGAGGAGGAGGACGAGGACGAGGAGGAGGGGCGCAAGGGGCCCCCTCTGCGGCGGGCGCCCCCCTCCGCGCCGGGCGCTCCATCGCGCCGGGCACCCCCCTCCGCGCCGGGCGCCCCATCGCGCCGGGCGCCCCTCTGCGCCCTGCCGGGCGTCATCAACGCCGGGTGGCCAGCCCGACCCACGGGAGTGAGTGTGTGCGAGGGCGCCTCCGCGGGTCAAGTGCCCGGGGGGCTCCCCCACCCCTCGCTGCCATGGCAGCCCTGGCGAGCAGCCTCACCGCCATGGGCGTTCAGGCAGACATCGCGATCCCCATCGTAGAAAAACGTGAGCGTCGACATCGGGAAGCCCTTGGCCGCCCAGGCCCCGGAGGCCAAGATTGGCGAAAGAAGTTAGAACATACGGGGGTGCAGCTGATGAGGGAAGGGGCCATTAGGACCCAGGACAAGAACTGCATTGGCAAAATCATGGGGGCCATCGTGACGGCCCAGTTCCCCCGGGAACGCACCCCCGACGTCAACTACACGCAGCTGGGCAAGAGCATCCTGAACACGCACCACAGCTACCTGGAGGAGAAGAAAGAGCAACGCAAAGAGAAAAAAGAAAAGAAAAAGGAGAGGAATGATGAAAAGAAGCAGAGGAAGAAGGATAAGAAGAAAGAGAGAGGACCAAACGAGGTGACGACAACGGAGGACGCAGACGAGGGCCTGCCCCCGCCCCTGACAGCGGCGGCATCCCAACCCCATCCGTCAGCCCCGAAACAGTCGCAGGCACGGCAGGATCGCAAGCGGGGGGGCTCCAAGGAGACGGCCGCGGAGACGCAGCCAAAGGCGCCGAAGCGGCGGCGGCAGCAGTCGTCCGCGCAGGCGCAAGCCCCCTCAGCAGACCCCCTGCCCCAGCAGCAGCGAGCCAGCAGCGCAGCCGCAGCAGGCGCCTCGGACAGGCGCCCAGGCACCATTATCCTTGACCCGGCCAAGGTCCAGGTGCTGGAGGGCTACACCAAACTCGGGCCAGTGCCGCCACAGCAGCAGCCGGGCCAGCTGGCCCCCTCAGCAGCCCCCCCGCCCCAGAAGCAGCGGGCCAGCAGCCCCGCCGCAGCAGGGCCCTGCCCTGCCGCCAGCGCCGCAGCTGCAACAGCCGTGACCCCGGGAGCACCCTCCTCTGGGCCCGCAGGGCCAGGCCCCTCACGCGCCGAGGCGCTGGAGAGCACCCCCGCGCCCCAGCAGCCAGGCCAGCTCGCCGACGTGCTCCGCGCGATCGCAGCCCTGCCCCAGGGAGACATGAGGGCGGCGATAGCAGCCTTGGCCGCCAGCCAGGAAGGCCCAGCTGCAGCTCTTACTGGAGGATCGGGCGACGGAGCAGAGAGCCGCAAGGCAGGCGAAGCAGCACAGCAGGAGGATGAGGACGAGGAGGACGACACGGACGACGATGAGGACGCATCCGACGGCAGTGCTGCCCAGCCTCAGTCCACGCGTACGGCATCGGCACTGCCAGCCTCAGAAGCCCTACCGCCAGGAGCGCCCAGCGGGGCCAGCATGCCAAGCCCCCCGGAGGGCATGGGCAGGGCGAGCACCGTCCCCGCGAATGTCACGCTGGAGCAGCGGTGGGTGCGGCTGCGACAGAGCGAGCCCGCCCCAGACCCGCGTAGCATCTTACAGCAAACTATGGCGCCGGGGTGGAGGGATGCGTGCGGTCCCGAAGCCATTGAGGTCTGTTTCGCCAGCACCAGGCTCGACGGCACATGGGAAGACCAGATGTGGGAATGGTTCCACTCCCTTGCGTACTGTGGTATATATGTGGACCTGTTGTATAAACACACGCCGTGGGAGGACTCACATGTCAATGCGTACCTCAAGACCACCTCAGGGCAGCAGACACCAGCGATCCGGGTCCCAAACTTGTCATTAACTGCAAACTGGTACCTCTCACATGACGGACGCATCCGTTTAGACGGTTCGTGGAGCAACAAGCCCATTCTCGTGAACATGCTGCGACGCACGCACCCTCAGTACACACCCGGCTCGACGCAGCACGGGCGTGGCACAGGGAAGCAGGTCTCAACGAGCAGGGTGCAGCAGGGCAAAGCGCGCATGGAGATCACGGCGCGCGCAGCATGGGAGCTCGCGCGCAAGGATAAATGCCTGCACATCCCTGCTGCCGAAATCTACGACGGCAGTGGCCGCACAGGGCTTTGGGATTGCCTCGACAAGACATTCGGTGTGAAGAACATCCCAAAGACGTCCCACACACCATGGACGCTCATCCTCCAGTCCGGCAGCATCCTCACCTTCAACCCCACGGGCATGACCAAGGTGGCACTCGGTTTGGGCAGCACGGCGGACGCAGACGCCGCCGAGCAGTACCTGCAGGACCAGTTCGGCGCCTCCCAGTCGGCAGACTCCGAGTTCTTGGGGCGCGGCTCCTCGCAGGCCATCCGCATCCGCGGGGGCGCGCAGTCGCCCCAGGCGCTTGGCCGCATTCGCCACTTGGGTTTTCATTCGGGGGGGGGTTCAGCGTCGCACTGAATTCCATGTGCCCCCCGGGAGCTACACCGGAAATGCTGTGCCGGACCGATGCGGCAATGGAGAAGGCGGAAAGAGCAACAGTGGCACCATCCTTAAGTGCCATGCGCGCGGCCCTGGAATCAGTCCAGCCGACGCCGGGCGACACCGCAAGGGAGAAGTGGAAGGCAATCGTCACGCGCGATCTTCTCGCGGCGCTGTCGCGGGAGGAGACCGCGAAGCATTTCCCCTTGCAGGCCGACGCCCTCCGGCAGCTCCTGCCCCAGACCGCCGCGCTCCGTCGGGAGGTTGGGCTTTTGTTGCGGGCAGCGGCTCGCCAGCTGAAAGTAAAGGCAGCCGGCCAACCGCAGCAACCGGCAAGCCCGTCGCAGAAAGGACATGGGGGCGTGAGCCGGGGCGGCATGCTGAACTACGGCCTCAGCGGCGGCACCTCCATGGACGGGCAGAGGCTGCTCGTGCAGCGTTGGACGGATGTTGGGGAAATAATGGCAGCGCTGGGATGCGATTGGTTTTTCGGCGTGTCCTGCCGATGCCCACCGCGCAGCAGCATCCTGCAAGAGGTACCGCACTTCCCCTACGAAATGATGGGCCCGCGCACTGCCAGCTTTGGAGCTGTCGCACTGTTCGTCAGGCACGAGTGCAAGGACACGATTACCCATATGCCGGAGATCCCGGGAGGCATCGGCACAGCATGGGTCAGAATCGGCGCAGGGGCAGCGTGGGGAGGGTTCAGCATACCTCCCCGCGACAAGGGGGTCAACGAGGACCAGCGGCGGAAGCTCGTTCGCGACCTTTTCGCGGAATACGACAGCGTGCTGGCAGCTATTAGTAGGCAGACGCCACTATCAGATTGCATGGTGCACCTCGCCGGCGACATGAACCCCGCCAGCGACATCGACACGCTCTTCGCAGATCTCATGGCTGCCAGGGGGCTTGTCCACGAGGTGCCACCAGAGGTGCCAACGCACAGAGCAGGGCGCCGCCTCGACGTGGTCCTGACCCGGGCCACGCGGATCCATATTCCAGCAGATACTCGCGTGCACAACGGCGCGCACTGCCGCGAGGCAGGGTGCAAGCAGCCTTTCTGTAGACAGCTACAGGATTTCCTCGGCTCCGCAGATCTGGACCACAGTCCCGTCACGTGGGCATGCCCGTCCATGCCTCAAGGGGCTGGCATGCCCACCATCAGCTTCGATGGCACGGCGGAGGAGTGGCACGCGGCGGTGGAGGCGTTCTGCGCAGCTCCCCTATCTATAGTCCAGGCGGAGGTCCGGAGGCGAGTTACCGACCAAGTCGTCGAGCGCTTCTCCACCACGCGCCTCCGACAGGCACTGGAGGGCGCCGCGTGGGTTTGGCGAGGCGTGAACGTGCTGGGTGCACACCTCAGCGGACGCTGCACCGCCCGCGGCCGCATCCCTGGGGCGCAGTGGCGCCGCGCGGCCTCGCCAGCCGTAGCAGCGGCCTTCCGCGAGCTGCTGCGCGCCTCACGGCGCGCGGGGTGCTAAAAGGGGGTGCCACTGCCAAGCAAGTCTTGGCAGGGCCCCAGAGGAGGAGGAGGGGGAGGGGGGGGGTGGTGGTGGCGGTGTTGGATGTTTGTTGGCGGGGTAGGGCTCTCCCCCTTTCTTCCCTTCCCCCTCCCCCTCCCTCCTCTCTCTCCCTCCCTTGCCAGGGAGGGGGTCTCACAAGGAGGGCCACGGCCAAGCAGGACTTGGTCGGGCGCTCCCACCAGGGCGGGGGGGCCCAAAGCCAGACTCGTCCGGGTGGGGCGTGTGGTAATATCGACGGTTGGGTCTCAGCCCCTCGACGTCCTTCGTGGGTAGGCCGGTCCAGCCAAAATGGGAGGCGGGTCCTGACCGTCCCCGGGTCTCCGGGAGGTGCCCCCCCCCGGGGTTGCCGTCGTCGTCGCCGCCGCCGCCGCCGCCGTCGTCGTCGTCGTCGTCGTCTTCGTCGCCGTCGTCGTCGTCGTGTCGTCAGCGCCCTCCGACGCGGGAGCCGCTCCGGCCCCCGCCCATCAGCACGCAGCTCGGTCGCCGCTGCGGGCGGGCGGGTCACTTGAAGGCCACAAGGCGGGAACCGTTTTCCTGGGGGGCGCAGCGGCCGCGCCTCACCGAGAGCTTTCTGGGGAATGGCCCGAGCGTGCTCTGGAACAGCGTCCCCGGAGCACGCTGGAACGTGCTCCGGCACTGCGTTTACGGAGCACGCTCGTCCGCCCGTCTTAGGGTAAATGAGCTGGCCGTCAAGGTTGGGCGTCGGGGGGTGGGGGGTAAAATCTTTTGGCACCCCCCTCAGGCGCCCCCCTTAGGACGGTCGCGCCTGGTGGAGCCTCGCGCAGTGACCGGGCGACAGCTGCTTCTCCACTCCCCCCTTTCGTCTCACCTCTGCGCTCTCCCTCCCGCTCCACACGGACGAGGGCAGGGCCTCCAGGCGAGAGCCCCAGGCGGCATTCATTTGGGACTTCGGGCCATTCCCCAGAAAGCTCTCGGTGAGGCGCGGCCGCTGCGCCCCCCAGGCTTTACGAGCGGGTGCGATTTTCTCTCCCCGGGGGATGCCAGTCCATCCCTGGCTCCTCCGCGGAGGATGCCAGCCAGTCCTCGGGCCTAGGCCGACGACCGCTTAGGTTGCCAATGCACGCTCCCGGGATGCCGCGATCGTCCCATGTGCTGAGCTGCGAGCCTCCGGGGGTGCCGTGATCGTCCCGCGGCAGCTTCGCCGTCTGCCGCTGACCTCCGGCCTGCGGATCTATGACGACGCACCCTTCTGCCGCTCTTCGCTTCCTCGCCCCCCGTTCTGGGAGATGCTTGCCCGTCGATTTTGATCCTGGCCGGGACGCGCCTGCGGCGGGCAGCGAAGTAGAATCAACTTTGTCGTACATCCTCCGGCATCCCATCCTCTGCCCCCTCTGCCTGTCTCGCCCCAGCGCCCTGCCCCCCTGCCCCCCGCCCCCCCGCCCTCCCCACCCGCTCATCCAGGGAAGGAAGGGATCGCCAGCAGCACGGGGAGGGAAGGCTTGATAAGGGTGACCTTTGGGGACAGGGGCCTCGCCACCCGAGGCCTTGTGTCGGTATACGGCCGTATCCACCGACCGGAGCATCTGACCCCATCCTCTCGCGTCCGTTTTCGAGCGGGTTCGTTCTGCGGGGGCCCGTGTCGAGGCAGGTTTTGTGCCCGGGAGGGGGAGGGAAGAAGGAGGGGCAAATCGATGGTGCGAGGGCGCTGAGCTCTGCAAGCCAGGCCAACGGCCCGCAACCATTACGATCCCACTCTGCGAGGTATGGGCGGCATGTCCGCGGTGCTCGCAGATGGGAGCGGGGAGGGGGAGGGGGTCCTACGTGGCAGGTCCGCGTATACCCCCCCCGCCACCCGCCCCCCCCGGGGCGTTTCTGTCTGGGCGAAGCTACAACTGGAGGGGGGGCTGAACGCCACCCCCTGCCAGCACGCGGTTGCCTCGTCAGGATCGTCCTGGCCATGGGGGGGCCCCACGAGAGGGCGGGAACGTGCTTCTCTCAAGGGGGAATAGGTCGGCAAGCCGTCGTGGCCGCGGCTGCCTCGGCCGGGAGGGCCCCGCCGCGGCAGCGCCCGCGCGGCCGCGGCCGCGTCCGACCGCCCTAAAGCATCGAAGAAGAAGAAGAAGGAGGAGAAGGAGGAGGAGGACGACGAGGAGGAGGAGGAGGAGGCGGAGGCGGATTGGCCCCCAGTAGCTCCCCATCCCAAGACGACTGCTGAATATGCTGAGGCTCGGGCCAGACTCGGGTGCCACGTATGTGTTGGGAGGGCGGGTGGGATTGAGCGAGACGGCCTGCGGGCGGGGAGGGGCTAACTTAACCCCTCCCCCCACCCCCTCCCCTGGACCTGGAATGGAGGCGCCGCGACCGATTTGAGCGTCCAAGAAGGCCTCGGCGAGATTCTACAAATCACTGATTCTCCTGAGGTGTTGGGGGGTGTGGGGGGGGGAGAGGCTAAGAAGGGCCCTCCTTCTTTGATCGAGCTCTTCCAAGATGGCCCAAAGATGGTCTCCAAGGCTTCCAAGAGTGCCCCAGGAGGGCCCCAAGAGGCGCCCAGGCGGCCCCAAGAGGCCACAAATTAGGTCCCCAGGAAGCTCCCAAGAACCCCCCAAGAGGCCTGAGGTACCAAGACGCTGCAAGAGGGCCCTGGGACCGCCAGGACGCCCCCAAGACGTCCAAGCAGGACTCCAAGAAGCTCTCAAGAGACATACGAAGAGATTCCGAGAGGCATGCAGGAGGCCTCTGGCCCTTCAGCTCACCTCCTCCTCCTCTTCCTCCTCCTCCTTCTCCTATTCCTCATCCGCCTATTCCTCCTCCCTCCTCCCTCCGCCCCCCCCTCTCCCTCTCCCTCATCATCCTCCTCCTCCTCCTCCTCCTCCTCCTCCTCTGTCCTCCCCCTCTCGTTGTATGACGGCTTCCCCAATCCCTTATTCCACTGCGTGCTCCTCCGTATCCGGGATCAGGGCAACTCGCCTGGACATCGTTTCTGCATGAGCTCGTGGAGTTACGCGAAGCGCCTAGACTAAGATCTTGGCATCTGCGGGCCTAGGGGGTCGGCGGTGTGGCGTAAGCTAGTGAAACATATGTCCAAGAATTCTCGCCGACACCACAGGCAGTGGAAGGCAAGAAACTGAAGCACGCGGGCATCATTACAGACCCTCCGCACAAATCTTTCCGTCTTGCTCTGTCTGACCTGGCCAGTACCATCTTCTGAAGTAGCCTCACGGGACGAGAACTCGGAGAGGGTCGATCCCAGCCTTGGTTAAGTTTCGGCCGAACCTCTCCATGAATGACCCCCGAGCTGTGACCCACGCGTGGCTGGCGAACTCCCACTCGTGGAAGTCAGGCCCTGCTTGCGAGCACTGCATGGCCTGCTCATCGTCACCGAGCGCGAGAACCAGCTAAGCCCAAAAGGGAGAGGCGGTTAGGCTCTCCTCGCTCCCGCCATCTGTGTTCGCCAGCGGTGCTAGGTGCCCATCGGCGCCCCCAGGCCACTTTCTCTGGCGCTTGCCGAGGAGAAGTGCAAATCTCCCAGGCCAGAGAACGACCTCTGGCCCCTCCTCCTGCTCGGGCGCGGCCATATCTGCGAACGCACGGATCAATGTAATGCATCCGTGGACCTCTTGATCTTTGCCACATGAGGAACGAAATCCAAGTGAACAGGGCACGCCGAAGTTGAATTGAACCCCAACTCCGCGGGAACAGCCCCCCTCGGTGCATCAATCTTTGACTGGGGAGGGAAGACTGTTGGTTGGCGGGGGGGGCAGGCGGTAAGCAGCAAACATGGGACGGGGGAGCTCGGCGTCGGTTCCAGACATCCCCAAGTGCAATCGGACCCAGGATTGAATAACATCCCACAAGAACACGAGGCCATCCGCCGGCCAAAACAACCCAAACCATACGGTCACTCGAGAATCTCACCCCCCCACGATGCCCCCCAAAACATTACGCAAACTGTTTTTTTTTGCGTCGGCGGCTAGGCAGAGTAACTGCGCTGGCGGAGAGCTAACTAAACGGGGGTGCCGTTGTAGCGAAGTGCGCCACCATGCAGGAGAAGGGGGCAGGGCAGAGGAAGCGGCCGAAGGAAGGGGGCGGGAAGGGAGCGGGGCCTCTCAGGGGGACGGGTCACGCCCTGAGCGCGTGGAACATCCCACAAACACGAAGAACAATAGGTTACCCTCCACGAGCCGACCTCGATCTTGTACCTCGGTCCGGCTGTCTGATTTTTCGTTCAATCCGCGACCCCCCAGCAGCTCCCGACTCCTGCCCCTGGGGGTAGCGCCTCGCCCCGTGGACCCCATGCTGGCGGCCCCGAGGCCCGAAAGACGGGCCCCAGAGGTCGAGATCGAGGGGCGCGGCCCAGATCGAACAAATCCTATCGTCGCTGGCGGCCCGCTCAAGCCGCCGCGTTAGGCCGCTATGCAATCTCGCGTAGGGCCCGCTCTTGATCGTGGAAAAAACGCAGCGTGCCGCGCTCGCGCCCCGCGCGAGCTGTGGCGCAAGGCCGCTGTGCCATCTCGCGTGAGGCCCGCTTTTGAGAGCCGCTCGTGTGGTCGCCCAGCTTCCCCGAGCTGTTTCGGGGCCCCTGCCATCGAGGCGGAGCCCAGAGATCCGGGGTTCCCAGTCCCAGCTCTCATTGGCCATGCCGCGGAGAACCCACGAGCTGGCCTGGCAGGGCCGCCCTGCCGCGCCGCCCGAGCGGCAACGGCCAGGCCGCCCGGCGCAGCGAGAGAGGGTCGGGGGGGCGATCAGCACCGCCATCGGCTCGCGAGGCTCTGGCCGGAGATTCCGGACCCTCTGGCGCCAACCTGATCGGACAAGAACGCAGAGCGCCGCGTTTGTCCGTTAGGCTCGAAAATAAACCAACAAAAAGAAGCGGGCGACGACAAGGCGGCCGATGACGAGGATGACGGCGTGGATGACGGGGAGAGTAGCGAAGCTCTGGCCGGAGAGTCTGGACCTTCTGGCGCCAATCCGCCGGTGCCCGTGGTGCCGTACAGTCACCAGGCATTCGAATGCAACTGTCGACCTCTTGACACGTGCCCTGGCAAATGTTGAGCTTGTCTGGACGAGGCGCGCCGAAAGTAAACTGAAGCCCAACTCCACAAGAACGGCCCCTCGGTGTACCAGCTTTTGACGACAAGAGGGGGGGGGGGGGGGCCTGTGCTGGGCGCGGGCGGCAAGCAATAAAACGCAAACTAGACAACGGAAAACGGAAACCGGAAAACGGAAAACGGAAACCGGAAACCGGAAAGCGAAAAACGGAAACTGGAAAACAGAAAACGGAAAACGGAACTTCGCTTTTTTGCCCAAGCCGGGAACCGGAAAACGGAAAGCGGAAAACGGAAACTGGAAAGCGGAAACCGGAAACCAGAAAACGGAAACCGGAAAACGGAAAACGGACAACGGAAATTTGTTTTCTGCCAAAACCGGAAAACGGAAATCAGAAACCGGAAAACGGAAACCGGAAAACGGAAAACCGGAAACCGGAAAACGGAAAACGGATACCGGAAAACGGAAAACGGAAACCGGTTTTCTGCCCAAACCGGAAAACGGAAAACGGAAACCGGAAACCGGAAAACGGAAAACAGAAAACGGAAACCAGAAAACGGAAAACGGAAACCCGAAAAAGGAAAACGGAAAAACGCAACTTCGCTTTCTGCCCAGACCGGGAAGTGGAAAACGGAAACCATGGAACGGAAACCGGAAAACGGAAACCGGAAAACTGAAAACGGAAAACGGATTTTCGTTTTCTGCTCCAGGGTTCTGTTTTCCGTTTCCGTTCCGGTCCGGCGCGCCTGCTGACCGGAATCATCCGTGGTGGTGTTCTGGGCATTCGGCTCCCCGGATCCAGGGAGCCCAAATCAGACCCGAGGCTGCACACGGACGCGACCATCAACAAGTTTCTGGACGACTGGAAGGGCTGCGGATACAACGCCTACTTGATGGACACGAGGTTCGACTACCGCATTGATTGGGCCAAACTGCGGGCCGAGTACCTGCGTCGCACCCGGCCCGATGGCAAGGGCAAAGGCAACCACCAGCAGAGCAGCTGGCGCGACCGAGCGACAAGCTCCTGGGACACCTGGGGCACCTGGCAGAGCGACCGGGGTGACGGCAGGCACGACGACCGTTGGCAGACGGGAGGCAAGTGTGGCGGAGGCAGACCTGACGAGCGAGGCGAAAAGAGGCAGCGATGGGGAGACTGAGCTCCCTCCCCATCCGTCCAGCACCTAGGCGGGCAGAGATGTCAACCTTATTACACACTACGAGCGGCCTTCCGCTGCCTCCCGTTCTCTCTCAACCGTGTGGCAGCCTCGCTGCCTCCTTCCCTGGTTCACACGCTTCCTGCCTTTGGACCCAAGTGCGTCGACCAGCAATACCATCTGCTTCGCTGCGCGGGGGGGCGTAGCGCGCAGACCCTAGTTTGCCCCTGGCCCCGCTGTAGTGGCTCTCACCTGTGGCCGAGTGGTCCTGTGCTCGGCTATGCTGCTTCGGGACTGACCGAGCCCACTCCTGAGACGCGCTTATAATCCCTGGGTTTTCTCTATCAAACAGTGGCCTTCAGCCGCTCCTTGGATGGCAGACCCACCTTGCGGCATCCCGCCGCCCCTCCTGGTACGTGCACTTCCTGCCTTTGGATCCAAGTGTGTGTGCCAGCAATACCGTCCGCATTGCAATCTCGTGTTGCGTGTGGCCATAGTGGCCCCTGGCCCCACTGTAGCTGTGTTCACAATGCCAGGCTCTGCCTGGCACGCAGCTCTGTGGTCGACGACCTGGTGGTTTTCGCCCCGTCCCCAGATCTGCGCCTCTACTCCCTGGGCCCCCCAAGTTACTACGGCCTTCAGCCGTGCATCTCTACATCTCCTGGGAGCGACGCGGGGCCCGGAGGTGCAGGCAGTCCTTCGTCGTGGGTCGCCCCGTCGTGGTGGCGGAATGCCCACCTGGATCGCTTGCGCCGTACTCTGACTGGGCCGATGACGTGACCCCGTTCATTGCCGCCTCCCACTGTTGCCTTGCGTTACTACCCTGTGGACTGCGATGCACGGTCTCGGCGTGTGACGGGCTTTCGGTCTCCCTTTCGTCGCTCCCACGCGCATTTCTTTGCGCGACCACCCCCTGGGACTCTGTGACCGTGAAGGGCTTGCTGTCTTGGGTATACGACAGTTTCTGTCCTTCGAGCGCTTTCTTCGACCTGGCGTTGCGTGGGTCGCGAGGCGCTGGTCGTCACTTAGTCGTTTGGTGCACGCCCACTTCCGACTGACCGTGTGTCCCTCATTTGGTGGGTTTTTGTGTACCCCTGCACTGCGGCACACTTGATCCCTGGTCTCCTGCGTGCAGGCGCATCTCTCAGCAGTTGTTTAGTGGTTGCCTCAGTCGCTTCGACCTCAGGCTCACCCTCTCAGCCGCGGATGCGTTTTCTGAAGCTGCGACGGTTCGCTGGCGCTGTCAGAATCCCCCTCCTTGCTGGACGACGTCAGCTACGCTTTCGGTCTGCTCATACTCGCCAGACTCCCTGGGCTGACTTTCTCGCACGGAGTTTGGTTCCCACCACCACGCGGTTGTCGCTTGTCACGACCACGACAGGGAACGTACGGCGCGCCATTTTGGCCGCGTCTGCCTTGCTTCCTGGGCGACTGACCCCTCAGACTCCCTGGGTTGCAGCTTGCACGACCGCCTGGCCTCTCAGACGCCCTGGGTTGCTGCTTGCCCCGCCGCCTGATCCGCGGCCCCCGCGCGCGCCCAGGAATTCGTCACGGCCGCGGCCCGGCCGTGACTGCTCGCCGCCGGCGCTTCCGCCTGCGGCTGCAAAAAAAAATAAAACGTTTTTTGCAACAAAAAAAAGCCCGTCCAGAAACGACGCCCAGGCGAGTAGAGGGTCGTCCTGAGGGGTTTTTCGGCGTCTTGGGTGCCTCGGGGGGGCCTCTGTGGGCCGTTCGGGATCCTCTGTGCGGCCTCCTGGGGGCCTCTTGGGGCCATCTTGGGGCCTTTGGGGGCCTCCTGGGCGCCTCTTGGGGCCATCTTTGCCCCTTGGATGCCTCTGGGGGGTCTCTTGGGGCCTCTTGGGAGTCTCTTGGGGGCCTCCTGGGGGCCTCTTGGGCGTCTCTTGGGGCGTTCTTGAAGCGCTATTGGAGGCCTCAGAGGCGCTGGGAGAGCCCATATTGGAGGGGATCTGTCAAAGAAAGCGGAAGCACTAATTAGCGTCGCTCCTGGAAAGCCTATAAAATCGCCTCCTGAACCGCTCTTGGAGGCCTCTTGGAGCGCTCTTGGGCGCTCTTTGCGCCGTCTTCGGGCTTTCTTGGGCCCTTCTTGGAGCTATCTTGAGCCATCTTGGAGCTATCTTGACGCCTCGGGTGGGCATCGGAAGCGAAATCGCGAGAATGCTAAAAACATTGATTTTCCCTAGGGTTTTGAAACATTTTGGCTTCTTGGGGGCATCCGAGGGGAGCTCTAGTGGACACTTAGAGCCGTCTTGGGGCGGTCTTGGAGCGTCTTGGAGCATCTTCGGAACCATCTTGAGGCATCTTGCGCTATCTTGAACCATCTTCGAGGCGATCTTGGGCTCCCTGAGGCCCTCTTGGAGTCGTCTTGGCTCATCTTGGACGCTCCAACGCGTCGCGGCCCCCCCTGTCCAGGTCAGTGGGGAGGGGGTGGGGGGAGGGGTAAACCCCTCCCCGAAGGGGAAGAAGGAGGGGTGGAAGAAAAAAAGCTCTAAGCCACCGACGCCCAGAGGGCTGGTGGGAATAACGGTAGAACACAAAACGACACCAATACAAAAACCTGGAGGCCCACGCGGACTTCTGGGATCTGCGCTGGGCTCGGCGGAGCGCCGCCCGGCGTGACTTCTGCATGGCGCCGGCGGGCGCCAGGGAGGGGGGTCCAGCGCCGCTCCCGGCAGTCCGCGCGGACCTCCGAGTTTTTGATGTTAGCTCCTGCTCCTATTCCTCCTCCTACGCGTTCTTTTCTTCATTGGCCTAGTCGCGCACACGAGGTCACACCCCGGCGAAAGGCTGCGGAGAAGACAAGGGGAGCAGAGGGGGAAGTGAGACGGATGCAAGCAAGTGCGGAGGGAGGGTGCAGAGAGATTGACTACGCTTCACATTTGTGAATCCGCGTTTGAGTCATTGTTCGTCCCCCTGAAAATACAGCAGGAACATCTGCTGTCGGCTGGGTGGTCCTGGCACCGAGCACTGGGCAGTCGGAGTCGCCTGGCTGGCCCGCGAGGCAGGGAGGCCCAGATACCTCTCGCGTGCACCGGCGACGGCAGGTCTCAGACGGGTCCAGCTCGGCATCATCGGTTTCCCCCTTGTCTCCCTGACCCTCCATCCTCTCGCCCCCATCTTCCCCATCCCTCCTCCCCACATGTTCACCTTCTTCCTCGCATCGCCGTGCCGCGTAGGATCATCATCGTGCCAGCTGGCCGTAGACTAGTGATTGTGTCCCTCGTCCTCCTCGACCTTCTCGTCATCCCTCTGCTCATGCCAGTGCTGCTGCTCCGTTCGCCTCGTACACCTCCCCATGTCTCCTCTCCCTGGCCCTTCTGGGCTTCTCATCCCCGCCTGGGTTCAAACGTCCTTCTGAGAGGCGCCGCGGGGCGAGACTCTCCTCCTCCTCCTCCTCCTCCTCCTCCTCCTCCTCCTCCTCCTCCTCCTCCTCCTCCTCCTCGTGGCGAGGGGGGGGGCGTGGCGAGGGGCTGTCCTAACCTCCCCCTTTCTCCTCTTCCTCCCCGGTCCCCCCTCCCCCCCCTCGCTCTGCAACGGGCAGAGGCTGCATATGCACTGCAGAGGCGAGCACGGTGCCGCACTAGACAGATATCAGCGCGCAAGTCCTCCCCCTCTCGCCGCCGCGAGCCTTCCCACGGAGAAGCAAGAGGGGGAGGAGAAGGGGGAGGGGGGGGAGGAGGAGGAAGAGGAGGAGGAGGAGGAGGAGGAGGAGGAGGAGGAGGAGGAGGAGGAGGAGGAGGAGGAGGATGAGGAGGAGGAGGAGGTGGAGGAGGAGGAGGAGGCGCGCGCCGACGAGGTAGCATGCTCAAGTCGAACTGCGGCGACGACATGACGTCCATCTCGTGCAAGGACCCGAGACTCCAGCAAAGCCGCCCGCGATACGCAGGGGTCACAGGCCCTCTCGCGGCATGCCATCCTGTCCAACACCTTGCAGGGGCCAACACCGAGTGAACAGGGCGACATGCTGCCCACCTGTGCCGCTGCCAGACAATAACCAACACCACCCGAACAGGAAGGCCCCAGGCCATCCAGGTTTTCGGGTTGGGCGGTCTGCGCGCACCATGCCGTTTTCTCGGTGTTCTGGAGTGTCCAGTCACTAGAATTTGACAGGCCCGACGGCGGCTTTGAGTTGGGTGGGGGTGGTTTGTTAGGTGGTCAACCTGGCAGAGCATACAGGAGCAGCTTCCATGGCCAGCCCCGCTCTCGACTGCAGCTGGATCCCTAGCTGGAGCTTCCGGAGCGTCGCTCCTAGTTCTGGTGTGACCTTGTCCGCGTCGGGATCGGACGCCGACAGGTCATACTCCTGCAGCGCTGGCCGCGCCACCTCGCACCAGCACCGCCGCGACACCAGGGGCCCACACGAGGAGGGCGCGAAGGTATTCGCGGTTCACGCTTCCTCATCCTCATCCTCGTGCTGGCCCTCGGGGTTACGGCCTCATCGTCGTCCTCCGCGTCCTCCTCGGCCTCATCCTCATCCTCGTCGTCCTCATCCTCCTCGTCCTCCTCATCCTCATCCTCATCCTTGGCGATGCGGGCTTCGCGATTCCTCATCCTCATCCTCCTCGTCCTGCCCTTCTCCCCTGGGGGGGGACGGCTCGAGCGCGCGAATCTCTTCGCTCTTACACTACGCGCAGCGCGAAGCGAGAACACAGCTGCCCTTGTAGCGCTGCCTTGCGCGCGACGGCGGAGTTCACAGCCGCTTCGTCGTCGTCGTCGTCGTCGTCATCATCATTAGCAGCAGCAGCAGCAGCAGCAGCAGCAGCATCGTCATCGTCATCGTCATCGTCATAGTCGTCATCATCGTACCCGTTCAGCCCCTCCGCTTCCCAGATGTCCAGCAGCTGGCCCCCAGGCAACCCGGCCATTCGACACGAGCGCGCGGTCGACCACCTCGCCGCTTCCCGCACCAGGTGCAGAGAGAATGCCCGGGAGCCGCGCCTGTGCCACAAAGCCAGCTCCAGAGTCCTCGTCCCGAGCTGAAGCTCCCATCCGCACTTCGCCCGGCATCATGGCCACCTCAAGCGGGGGCCATTTCTGCAGCCCGAGGTCGCACGGGCCCAGTGACATTTTCGGGGGAGGGCCTGCCGAGAACTCGAGATTGGTCCCAGGACCCATCCCAGGCTCCATCCTTACCCGTCTTCCGAGGCGGATCCAGCCGCGGCGACGAGGAGGCGCCGGGCGGGCCAAGAAAACAAGATTGCCAAGGAGGGCCGCCGTTGTCTCGGCTGTCGCGGACGAAGGAGGTCGCAAACTGAATTGTTTATCCGTCAGTCGGCGGCTGCCCAGAGGGGGGTGACGACCAGGGGGGGATGTCATGTCGGGGCCCATGGTATCTCCCCAGATTTCATGGCGCCTTTTTTATTTCAATGCGTCCCCAGCCCCCCCCCTTGGCCGCGAGCGTGCCGACGGCCATGATTTGCGCCCCCCCCCCCTCTTGGACGCCCCCCTCTTGGCCGCTCCCGAGTCAGGGACGCCTTCCCCAGGGCGGCTGGAAAGTCCCATGCCTCCAATCACGCTGGCGCGTCGGGTATAAGATTTTCCAGCTGTCCTGGGGCAGGCGTCTCCGACGGCGGAACCGTTTCTTGTAAACCGCTCTCCGTTCACTGAAGCCCCGGGGCGCGGGGAGGGCAGGCCGCGCGGGGCACGCGCGGCCGCGCGCGCGCCCTCGCCGCGAGGAGGCCACTCTGCTCGCCGAGGGCGCGGCGTGCGGCCCCGAGCAGCGCCCCGCGTCGGCGGCGGCCTACGGCCGGCGACCCCGTCGGGGGCCCGCGGGCGGCCCGAGATCGCTTCCTCTCCTCCTCCTCCTCCTCTCCTCCTCCGCCTCCTCCGCCTCCTCCTCCTCCTCCTCCTCCTCCTCCTCCGCCTCCTCCTCCTCCCACTCCCCTCCCCTCCCCCTCCCCCTCCCCCTCCCCCTCCTCGCCGTTCCATCGGAGGAGCGAGAGTTGTGATGTTCCAGCCTACTCTGGCCTTGCTCACCAGAAAGAGTTTGGAGCACCAAGAAATTACTGACATTGGAAGGGATTTCGCGCGTCGGGCCCCGGGAGGCGATACTCGTTCGACACCGGTTCGATATGTTTGGGGGTGCTCGGTTTTTTTCTGCGATGTGGTCTTCAAGTACGAGGGAGCACCATAAAGTGAGATGGCCTCAGGCTTTCCAGAGCTCCCCAGCTCCCCAGCTGTTGCACGCGGGCTGCAGGCACGAGTGCCACTGCATACTCCTTGGGCACCCCGACACGCATCCTGAGCCACCCCTAGCAGGATAGCATTCTCGTCCCATCCCACAGCACGAACCACAAGGGAGGCGGAGGCTCTTCGCTGTGCTCAGCCTCTGGGGGGGGGGCCCTCGCAGGACCCGGGACCGCCAAGGATAGGCTCAGGACGGAGAGGCGGTCCCTGGGGGAGGGGTCGAGACTCCCGGGGACCCCGTGCCCGACCATCTCATTCTTGTCACTTGGGTTTTTGCATCGAGTTCGACCCTCGCGGTGCGGCTGCCAGGCCCCAGGACTACTAAGCAAAAGTTGGGGGACAAAAAAGTAGCCCCAGGGAGGCAGTCGGGACCTCCCAGGGCCGAGGATCGAGGCAGTTTTTTGTTCCAGATTCGGGTCGCGAGGCCCGAAAGGAAGCTTGCATTTCCCGCAAGCTGGGACTGAGTTAAGTTAGAAGCAAAAGGTGGTGGGGGGCACGCAAGTACACTTGCCAGAACCTCCGTGAAGGCACGCTCCATCTGACGTCCTGACTTTTTGAATACGGGGTCCCCGGAAGTCCCGACCCTTTCCCCAGGGCCGACTTTTCGTCCTGAGAGGTTATTTCACGGTCCCAGGGCCCAGCGAGGGCCCCCTGAGGCCCAGAACCGGGAGAACTATGTTTTTTTTCTCACAAGAACCAAAGAAGAAACACGCTGATTGAAAAACAAAACAGACAGATGTTTGTGTCAAGATCGGCCCCTCTACGCAGGCTCGTTGAGTTCTGGCATGAACTTCAGGGGCAAGACCCAAATATGTTGGGAACTGGAAGCCTACATCTGCATTGCTTAATCGCACTCATGCTGAGACCACACTTGGAGGGCGCATGAGGGGCAGAGGGGTTGAGATAAAACTGCGCGTTGGCCTGCGTACTACCTTTACCGAAAGCGAGAAACACGGCGTCTGTCTTGCCTCTTTCAAAATTAGGGGCGGGGCCACGTTTAACGACAGCTTCGAGGGAAAAAAAAAAAGTGTCTCCAAGGGCCCGGGCCCACGCAGCGCAACGGGGTGCAGCCGCAAGTGCGACGAGATAATCAACGCGCGAGGGACCGTGCACGCGCGGTACCTGATTTTCGCTGGAAGTAAGAACACGTTGACTGGGCGTCAACTCTGGAAGCTGAAGTAGCCCACCTTTTTTGCTGCAGTGTGTCATTTATCTCGCACTGCGCTGGCCAGAAATTCAAGTTGGAAAGATAGTCAGCTAAAGGCTTTCCAACGCGAGCCCCAGTCTTGCCGAGAGCCGCGCCTCTGGCGCTGCCGACCTGGAGCCAGGTGCGACGAAGGCTGCTTCTGGCCATGCGAGCCACGTGAGCGTCCTGAAGTTGGCTCACGATAGCTGGCTTCTGGAGGAATTACTTGGTGGGCTCGATGAGGCAAGCGGGGGCCCCGCTGTCTGCAATGACCTGTTCCACATCACTAGGGCACCCGACTGGCAGAAGAAATTGGCGGACAATAGAATTGAAAGCGTTCTTGAGATCGCTGAAAAGGAGGAGCGTTGACTGCCCGCGCGCCTTGCAGGACAGGACAAAAGTGCGCGTGAGCAAAAACGCGCGCTCCGCGTCCTTCTATTTTAATCCGCCAAGCTGCACTTCACCCAAAAGCATGCATGTTACTTGATATGGGATGGGTCTCAGAAAGGCATGATGGTGTTTCACGACATGCGGTCCCAGGAGGATCTGCAGGTAATATGTGTCAATCACTGATCCAGGCCCCGTCTCATAGACGGGGATCGCTTGCCCCCCCTTCAAAGCTGAGGGCCCATCGCCAGAAAGGCACGCGCGCAGAGAGAGGGGGTGCAGAAGCTGACTGAATTCGCGAGAGGCTTCTCGCATGAAATCATTGCTGATCAGATCTGGGCTGGTCGCTTTATTAGTTTTGCTATTGCTGATTATCTCTCGAAGTTCTCTCACCGCGATGACTTCCTCTGGGGGGGGGGGCGGCAGTGAAGCTGCGGGGGGCTTGATCAGAGTTGCGCAGGGAGCAGAGTTCTTCTCTTCCATCAACGTCAGCATGCTCAAGCTTCGCAAAGTTTGTTAGGGCATCATTGTCTAGATCGGCTTTAGTCCTAAGGAATTCGCTGTCGGGGTTCCTACGAATTGCGACGTTTTTGTTTTTTTTATTTTTCGTTTCCTTCCCAGCCCCCGAACTTCCGAAGTGCACCTAGGGTTTGCCACTCAGCGCGAGCATCCTTACTGGCAATGTGAACGTTGAGATGTCTCGTCTGCTGCAAGAGGAACTGCGTGCGACTGGCTCGAAGCAGGCTCTGCAGTACCTTGCGCGAGCGAGCAAGGAACACAACATGCATCTGCATGACCTGACTCATGACTGGCGCTGCCATCGAAGTAATCATCCACTGGAGATAAGAGAGGGAGAAGAGAGGCAGTCCAGCTTTTCAGCCGGCTGTAGTTCAGGAATGCTTCTTGCCTTGAGGCCCTGCAGCAGTGGGAAAAAATTGCGGGGGGCCGCCGATTTTTGAATGACCTCAGGGCTCGCTGGACCCGACGCCGAAAACAAACAACATCCTGGAGAAGTTCCTGGGTCACGAATGGCGTTTTTGAGGAGACGGGTTGTCGGGGGAAGAAGTCCTGCATTATTTTCATCGTGCTGTTGCAGAAGTCATGGTAGTATTGGTTCACGTCAGCACCCCACTTTGGCATAGAGATTGCCGCAATGCGCGCTCGGAAGCTGAGTCGGTCTTCGTGACCAATGCATGCAGGCAGAGAAAAAGAAAGTGGTGTCCTTGCACCCTGGATGGTCACCGAGTCGAGCACAGCCGTGACGGGCATGCGGTCGCCGGCGCCATGCAAATTGTCCAGGTCACTCATCGCGGAAGAGTGCTGTACCATCGGCCATAGTTGTTTCCTGATATGCATATTAAATATTCGCGGCGACGTGTGAACGTGTCTTCGTCATGCTCAGTGCCAAAAATGGCCTCGTGGAGCACCCTTTGTTTAGTGGACTGCTTGGGCCTACTCCTAATGTATGTGTACTGTACTTCGCCTGAGGTTAGGAACGTATTTACTGCTTTATCGTTGAAATGTGGGAGCAAGTTGTGAAACATCAGACCTGACAGATATGGCCGCTCGCAGTGCCCTTCTGCGCCGATCGCAGCTGAGGTCTCTGAGCCAACGTGCGCGTTCGCATCACACAGCAAAAGATAGATTCCCCATCTCTCATGCATCCTTCCAACCTCATCCCAAAACCCCCTCCTTTCCTCACAGTCAGCGGCATGCGGCGCATGTGCCACCAAGACCACCAGTGCAAGATGTGGCGCATCAACCGCCAATGCCAGTAGTCTCGCGGAGGCCTGCAGCGGTTTGCAATGCCGTTCAAGAAAGCACAGATGGGGCGCCATCAATGTATCAGTAGGGATGTTGGAGGGAGATCCAAAGGGGACATCCTAGGTTGCCAGTCTCTGCCGGACTGTGAAACATCAAACATCCATTCTTAGTCCCCCGGCCTTCTGCAAGTCTGGCCTCCTGGATCCCGACCAAAACATATGTTCCTGATGATAATTGTTACCTAACATGGAGGCCGCGATTGGTGGCATGAACTTGTTTACCTTTTTGTATATCGTCTTTGGTCGTAAGGGCCTTGTAGGATGCGACTCTCAATCTCAGCTTGACATGTTCCTAGCCACTTGTGGGAGGGCTGGCAGATTGGTGGCTTCCAATCCGCGTGAAACGAGCCTTGGGAGAATGGGGGGTAGGCAGCCTTTACCGAGGGCTTGGCGTTCCACCACCAGTGCCACTTCCACATCCTTGCGGCAGAAAAGAGCGATCACAATTCATCTTGCACTTGGTGAAGATATGCCGTCGGCGCCCGCACCAGGGAGCCACGTAGCTCATTCCAAGGGTGAGACCTGTGAGAAAGAATGCGAAAGAACGAGAGAGGCAGGCGGGCTCGAACTCTGTCCGCCAATCCAAGCCAAATGTCTGCAAGCCCCCCTGAGCTCATGTGCTACAGCCGTGCCTTCCGCGATGCCGAGCGTTAGCGTGGAATCCGTACCAATGTAGACAGAGGGCCTCCAATCATGAGAATGCGAGGCGAGGAGCAGCCACGCAAGGGACCAAATGCAGGCAGCACTATCTGACGCTGTGTTGCTACATGTGGTTGGTTTGGCATCGTCTGGTACCGTTCCTTGTAGCATGCCCTTCCTATAGCCATTGAACCTGACACCGTCGTGAGTCTTAGAGCAAACTGCGAACGCCCACGCATCGCCTTCACGCTGGTCATCATAACCTGGCCCGTCAGTATATATATATATAGTTATATATAGATAGCGAGTTCTCCAGTGGGCTCCTTCGTGAAGGGGGCAACCTGGAGAGCACATTTGGCTGCACCATGCAGCTGGACATTCAGAAAATAACTCGAGAGCTCTAGGTCCCCGAAGTGGTCCTTGAGACCTTGTAGGAGGATACCCGTGGGCTCCAAAACTTGGCACCTAATCTGAGCCCACGAAAGAGCTTCAGGCGGAGGTGTCGTCAGACCCAAGATTCCCGACTCATCCGAAACGCCTTGTATTCCGCTGTCTGTTGGTCCGCCCTCGAACAAAGCAGGATACATAAACAAATCTGGCGGCTTGAAGTTCCGAAGTGTCTTTGATCTGGTGAAACTGGTATTGTGACGATGCCCCCTGCATCGTCTGAGGCATGTGAAACTGGCCCGAGTAGACTTTCTAAGTTGAGGACACACTTCCCCTGTGACCCCCCCCCCTCCCCTGGCACCGTCCGAGGTAGAAATCCCCAGTGGCATGACCCTTCACAGCATTGGAGCGCTTCAGAATTCCTTTCACAGGAGTGCGGCAGGCAGTAGCCTCACTAGATTGGCTGGTGCAGCGCTGGCTGCACGATGGGTCATACGGGCGGATCGTAGGGGCAGCAAATGTAACCCTCGAAGCTGTTCTCGACATCCACAACCGTGACTCCGTTGTTGTAGGGCTATCTGTTAGTAATCGTCCATCTCCTCTGCGCCCTCGAGTCTCTGGAATTTCTCCGGGGGAGATGTTACCGATGCGTCTGGTCCAACGATAGCTTCCGTCTGCGTATTCATTGGTTGCGTCTGTGAAATCAGTCCTTGATATGGCGTTTTCTCTGCTGCCCAAAATTGTGTTGGTCCAGGCGTCGCTGGCACAGCTGTCGCAACAGGATCTCTGGGAGGCGTCTTTGGGTCTGGTCGTGACGGTTCTTCTTCCGTCAGTTCAGCATCGCGAAAAACTTGGCTCGGTTCGGGTATCTCCGTCCCAGGAGTTGGAGTAGAGAACGAGGCCGCCATGTTCTGAGAAGGGTTCGCCTGCTTTGCCGACTTCGCCATCATCACCGCCATATCTTTAATGTATCTTGCATATGTTCCTGCTGCGCCTGCATCATGATCATGCTCTGGTGCATCTGCGCAACGATCGGTGATGGTGGTGCTGCTGTCGGCATTGGAAGAGGCGGCGGCACAGACTGGCAATATAATGGCGACGAGGCTGGCTGTCCAAAGGGCCTTGTAGCTGCCAGCGCCCCAATTGATGATGGTGCCGTCTCCGCGGGCGCGGTTGTGGCAGCCAGGGAAGGGCTGGCATGGGCACTGTCGGGTCGTTGGGCTCCCATGTTGACGTCTCTGGCTGCGTCTCGTGCTGCGCGTTCTTCGACCGTCGCCCTCTGGATAAACTCGATATGGTCGGTCATGGCATTGATCTCGTCTTCGATGGTGTACTGCTGCGCGAGTAGATCGTCCACTTTCTTTCTGTTGGCGGCCAGCTTGTCTTCCATAGTTAGTTTGCGTCTGGTCGTATGCTGAAGTTGCACGTGCAGGGGCTTGAGCAGGCTGATGGCGTACTGGAGCATTTCGATCTTGCTCTTGATGTCCGCGTGCTCTGTGCCTGCTTGGCCCGCCGTGTATGCCACCATTGCATAACGGTTGAGCTTCTGAAAAGTTTCTTTCCGAAATTTGCCAACTTCGAGTGGCTCGTCTGTCTCTGGAGGCTGAACCCAATCTGGGTGGGAGGTAGCATCTGTCGGGGACGAAATCGGAATCTTCGAGACGACTTTCTGGACTATCGACCTGTTCATGTCCATGAGCTGACCTGTATTATGATTGCCTCGCCGCTTCTGTCTGTCCGAACGATCGTCTCTGGGCCTGCTGGGCTGTCGCTTGGCAATCGGGTAGTACTTGCCTTTGCCCTTGCATTTGCCCTTGTAGTCCGCAAGCCAACCCTGGTGCCTGTACTGGCCACAGAGACATCGATTGTGATGTGACTTCACCACGCGGAAGCATCTCTAACAAGTCCATGTCGCCATGATCTGTCTGGAAAGCAGGATCGGTGGGGACAGGGAGAGTGCGAGAGGCCCAAAAAAGGGGCCACCTGAGGCCCGAAATTGGTTCGAGAAAGGCCTACGGAGAGGCCACAACGCTAATCACTGATTCTTGGGCGTCTATAGCCCTTCACAACGGTTAGCCTTGAGCCAAAATGGCTAAGGTCTCCTCCTCCTCCTCCTCCTCCGCCTCCGCCTCCTCCTCCTCCTCCTCCGTCTCCTCCTCCTCCTCCCTCCTCCCTCCTCCTCCTCCTCCTCCTCCTCCTCCTCCTCCTCCTCCTCCTCCTCCTCCTCCTCCTCCTCCCTCCTCCTCCCCCTCCCCCTCCTCCTCCTCCTCCTCCTCCTCCTCCTCCTCCTCCTCCTCCTCCTCCCCCCCCCCGCACGCGCCCAAATTTCCTCTCCGGCCTGCAGGGCCCGAGCCTCCTCCGCGATCCCAGGCGACCCGGTCCCGACCCGGCCGCGCGATCCGATTCAGGCTTACGTCGGGCAGGCCCCTCCACAGGAGGCGTGTTCAAGTCGTTCTTCATAGTTTCGGCTATGTGTGCACGTTTCTGGATGATCTCCCATTTTCCTTCCAAAACCCGCCTGTGGGAGGACATGCCCTACCTAAAAACAGGTCCCTCTGCAGGAGGAATGTTGAAGGTTGTT
This sequence comes from Prorocentrum cordatum, assembly GCA_963575745.1. NCBI lineage: Eukaryota > Dinophyceae > Prorocentrales > Prorocentraceae > Prorocentrum > Prorocentrum cordatum. The sequence goes on along the minus strand of CAUYUJ010017140.1, from coordinate 89,523 downwards.
CTTAACTGCACCAGAGAACAGCCCCAATCAGTGGATGGTTTGCGCTGAGGAGATCGACCGGGAGCCTGGGAGCCCGGGAACCCAGAACCCACCGAAATCGGCCCGGAACCAATAATTTGGAACCCGGGAACCCGGCACCGGGAACCGGGGAACCCCGCTTGCTAACAAAATCGGCGGGTAATTTTCGCCAAATCTGTCAATTTCACCTACGACCCCTTCAGTGCAAGCACTGCTTGGGGAATAGTTTCGGTTATGTTTGCACGTTTCCGGATGATTTTCAATCTTTCTTCCACAATCCGCCTGTGGGAGGACATGCCCTACCTCAAAACAGGTCAGGCCCGCCCATGGAGGCCCTCGGCGGCCCTCGGCGGTCCCCGGAGGCCCTCGGCAGCCTGGCCCTCGGCGGCTTCAGGGCAGCCCTCGGCGCCCCCCGGCGGCCCCTGGAGGGCCGCCGGAGGCGCCAGGCGGCGGTGGTCCTTCGACTCGGAAGGCTCCAGGTCGGGGAGCAGACAGCAGCGGAGGAGGAGGAGGAGGAGGAGAAGGAGGAGGAGCACGATGTCAGGCGATCGCAAACAGGGATCAAGGGGGCGTGGATTAGCGACGGGTCCCGCTTCCAGGGGAATCGCGGATGTCCGCCGCCGAGCGAGGCGGCACCGGCCGCATTTTGGGGAGGGCACTTCCCCCGATCCTTGGATTTGGCTGCCGCGCGCCAAGTCCATGGATCGTTCATCCATACTTGCGCGCCCCCGACGTAAGCACAAATTTTCGGGGGGCCGCGCGGGTTTTGCTGGGTCGGCCATGACGTCCTAGCGCGACGGCAGGAATCACAGCGGAGGGTGTTTTTCCCCAGCCCTCCGGTGGGATCCTCATTTGAATAGAGCATCGCGGTCTCCAGCCTTCCTCCTCCCGCCTCCCTCCTGCTCTCTCCTCCTTCCTCCTCTTTCCTCCTCTCTTCCTAATCCTCTCTTCTCCAGCCTCCTGTCTCTCACGTTCTGCCTGCCGCCTACCTTGCCATCCCTGGGGAGCTGCGAAGTGCGAAACTGTCGCCACTTTCGAGGGCTGCCAGGGGGGACCAGCACAGCGACGCCCCACGCGGACTCTTGGGGGGGTCGTGAAGTGCGAAATTGCTGACACTTTCGAGGCAATGATGCATCTGTCCATCTCGCCCTCGCCTCCTATCGGTCCTCTGTGAGTCCCACAACGCATGAGCCCCCCATGTGGCTCTCACAACACTTGTCACCCCTTGCCACGCCATCATCCGAAATAATGTTGGCCAGCTGTTCGGATCAGTCGTTGCAGACGTGTTGGATGCGTCGCAGGGTAATTTGCGATTTTCTGGGATGGGGCGCCTTGACCGGGCGCCCAGACCGTCCAAAAGCCACTCGGGAGGAAGAACCTGCCCCGGAGTAGTGGTCCAGACCTCTGGAGGGGCCCACGCTTTGCAACGAAAAAGCACGACGTCGGATGTCTGGGAGCGCGTCTGGGTCCGCGCGGGTAGCGGGCCCCGCCCTCAGCACAGCCAGTGGCCGCTGGGGGTCGCCGTCACCGGGCGATGCAGGGCGGGCGCGGGGCCCGCAAAGAAGAGCAGGCGCGGAGCCGAGTGGCTGGTCGTCGTCGGCGAGGATAACTTCGTGTACACCCACCACGTCGAGGCGTTCCTCGAGGACAAGGACATCTCGGGCGCGGGGTCAAGAGGAGCCAGAGTTCAGCCGACTCGGCAGCATCGCGCCAAGCTTTTATTTCGCCGCTTTAGGCGGCAGGGTGACGTCTTCGAGTCCTTGGATCGTCCAGCATCCACGCATGATGACTCGAAACAGCTCAAGTCCACAGGGTTATGCGGAAGAGGGTGACTGGGGGAATGGTAGAGTTAGGCGCACAGGTAATATGCGGTTAGCAATTCTGCGTGACTGAAAACATTTGGCAGACAAGAGCAAAGATATTGCAATGCTGTTCAAGGCTATGAAATGATATGGAAGGCAATGCAGCACAGAGCAGCGCAGCGCAACACCAATGAAATGGACGCCATTCAAAAACACGGCAAGTGTTAGGGAACCCAACGCATTACAACATTGAATGCACCGGAAAGACAGTTAATGCAAGACAAGTTCGATACAACGCATGTCAAGAGCAATGCAAACGTACTGGAAGTCAACGTCAAGCCTTTACAAAAGCGGAGCACCGCAATGCACAGCCAATGCAACCGCATCGCGAAAACAAAACATTACAATGGGTTGCCGTGCAACGCCAAGGCACATGCAATGCAAACACAGACCAGCATGATGGTCGCACAACCGTGTCTACCATCGCTGGCCATTTGCACAACGGAGGTACACACCCTTGGGCACAGTTTACGAAGGTCGATAAGGAACATATTCAAGAGGCTTACGCCACCCCGCCGACCCCCAGAAGAGGCGTGGAGTCCACGGTTGTGGCGTCGTGAGTTTCTTTGGCACTCTGTGGGGAGTCTTGTGGGCGTTATGGGGGTTGTTTAGGGGCCTGACGGAGCCTCTTGGAGGCAGTTTTGAAGCATGTTGGGGGCCGCCTTGGAGCCCTTTTCGGGCCTTTTGGGGGCTGCCTTGGCGCTTATTTGGGGCATCTTTTGGGCCGCTTGGGGGATCTTTGGGCCTTGGTGGTTTTCTTGGTGCGGAAAGATAGAATTGTCGGTCCGTGTTCTGCTTCTTCGCCTCTCTTGGGCCCCTCTTGGGGCGATCATTGGCAGTCGTGGGCCCCTCTTTGGGCCGTCTTGGGGCCCTCGTAGGGGCCTCCTGGGCAGGTTTGGGGCGGTCTACGGGGCCCCTTGGGCCTTGCTGGAGCGTCGGGAGCTCGAGAAGACGATAACCCCAGAAGCCATGAACAACCCAAGGAAACGTGGGCACAGCTTACAAAGGTAGATCAGGAAACCATTCCGAACGGAGCTCTTTGGAAGTGTGCCGTGAGACGTGTTGGTTGCGGCGGACGTGCGTTTGTATAAGAGGGAGTGCCGGTCTAGGGGGAGATATCGAGTGTGGTGTTTCTTCTCAGTTCGCAACGTGCATCTGGAAACCCCCGTCTTTCCTGCTCACCTGTTCTTTGCCACCATTGCACAGCTGCGAAAATGTGCGAAGCTAAAACGTTTGATTGTGCGAGGCCTAAGTCCATTGTTGTCAGGGTGCACATCGGTCTTCCAATCAGCGAATACCGTTGTGTATATATTATGAGCATCCAGAGCTTTAAAGAGGTGGTGGTCTTGTAGGTGCGTTCGGTCCAGGTCCTTTTGGACCTTCGACATATGAATGTGTCCCGAAGCGGCTCGCCCCACACTGAGATGTGCCCCTGTTGGACGTAAGCATATAAAATCCTCTATACCAGACATATCTGTTATAGAAATACATCGTTATATGTATATATACAGTATACATTGATATAGTCTAAATGTGTTGTGAATGAAACGCTATATTGCGGAAAGTATCGATACGTCCTCATATACATGAATCACCGATGCGTACATTATATAGCACACTACCGAACATAGAATTGTTGTCGCTTCGCGAATCCCCACCAGCCCATCCAGAAACGATGCCCAGAGGAATTGCCTCGATCAGAGAAGTGGGCAGCACACAGAGGAAGCCATTATGAGACATCTTGGGATATCTTGAGCCATCTTGGAGGTCATTTTGGGCTCTCCCAGACGCTCTTGGAGTCATCTTAATCCGTGCCCCCCCCCAAGAGGCCTCCATGTGGCTAAAACCTGTGTAGAATCAATGATTAGGCATTCTCGCCGAGGCCTCTTGGAGCATCTTGGGTGCATCTGGGGGGGCTCTTGGGGCCTCTTGGGGGTCTCTTGGGGGCCTCCGGGGGGCCTCTTGGGGGCCTCTTGGGGCCATTTTGGGGCCATCTTGGGACCTCTTGGGGCTTCCTGGGCGCTTCTTGGGGCCATCTTGGAGGGAGTCGATCAAACAAGAGGGGGGGGTGAATTAGCGCCCCCCCTCGGAAGCCCCTAAAATCGCCTCTTGGACCCCTCTTGGAACGCTCTTGGAGTGCTCTTGGGCGCTCTTGGGGCCGTCTTGGGGCTCTTTTGGGGCTCTCTTGGGGCCCTCTTGGGCCATCTTGGAGCCATCTCCAGGCCTCGGATGGCCATCGGAAGCGAAAAGGCGAGAAAGCAAAAATCATTGATTTTCCTTAGGTTTTGGGACGATTTTGGCCTCTTCGGGGCCTCCTTGGGGAGCTGTTTGGCCACTTGGAGTTATCTTGGGGCCGTCTTTGGGCTTCTTGGAACCATCTTAGGAGCCATCGTGAGCGATCTTGCGCTATCTTGAGCCATCTTGGAGCTCATCTTGGGTTCTCTGAGGCGCTCTTGGAGCCGTCTTGGGCCATCTGGGACGCTCTAACTACCCGCGGCCCCCCCCGTCCAGGTCCAGGGGAGGGGGTAGGGGGAGGGGTAAACCCCTCCCCAAGGGGGAAGAGGGAGGGGTGGAAGAGGATCTGTTCTAGACCACCTACGCCCAGAGGGCTGGTGGGATATGAGTGCATGCGTGTAGCGAAATATGCCAGCCGATAATCTACAGATGTTAAGTGTGGTAGAGGGGTGTCGCGCACTGCTTCGGGACGCGCCACAGTGGCCCCAGCGCCAGGGCCCGCGTGTTTGATTTTCAAGTTGAGTGGTGATTAAACTTGAACGTGTTGACCCAATTGGAAACAACGATTCCATTTCGAGGCTCTTCGCAGGAATATGTTTACCGGAAGGCCGAAGATATCCCGTTCGAGGTCGACACATTGTTCCGATGTGGGGTGTCCTCTCGAAATTTACGACGACCGAGGTCGACAGTCTTGGGTGTCGAAGCAAGGCGACGATTTCGTTTTGGCGGCTTTTCAGAACGCACAATATCGACCAAGGTTGATCATTTTCCAGTCGGAATGTCAACCAGGCTCATAAGTTTTCATTCGGTGGTAAATTTTGGAAACATCGCATGGATGGACGAGGCAGCCGAAATGTTTCAAGTTGTCTTCCGACCGGCTGGAATCCTATGGACGGGTGTCACGGGCGATCGTTAGCGCGAGGTTTGCAAAATACAGTGCGGGCTGGAATTGACCGAGCGCCAGAGTTGGAATGATTCATTTCCAGCGTTGATTTCTACCAACAGTGTGTACTTACGATGTTGTTACGTTACGGTTTCGGAGGGACCTCGTCTTTCTTGTAAATGGCAGCCTTCTTCTGGCGTCCGCCCAGCACATGTTCGGCGCGGATTTGTGCAGAATGTTACACGGAAAGTTTCGCGACGGGGCGGGGCAGACAAGGTCCCAGGAAGATGCAGCATCATTGTTGTGCATTAGTTTTGGCGCATGTTCCTTATTTGTATGTGTTGCCACGGCTCGCCCAGAGGACCCGGCCACGGCAGTTGCGTACGGCAGGGTCGGGTGCGGCAGGGGATTGTTCTGCCACGACAACGAGTTCTTCAGCACGTGCTCAGGGAATGCAAGACATGACGGATTGTAGACGCTGACCCGCGATGGTGAAGCAATGTTACCACCGTTGGCCCCATGCATGCGTTGTTTGTTTCATTGTTTGCCGATATCCCCTATTCTCTCGTTCTGCGCAGCAGTTTGGGGTCTAAGAGCGTACCGACAGTTTGAAGGAGAATTAATAATCGGAAGCTGTTGAGCGAGGGAAACCAATGCAATTCGTAATAATCGTTGCAGGCTATGCGTTGCGCGATCTTTGTGGAGCAGATGGTGGGAAGCTTTGCAGTTTGACAAGGCAGAACAGGGTAGATTCGCGCTCGTTTCCGTCATTGGTCGTTTACAAATGTGGTCGGCATGTTGGCCGCTGCGCAGGGTGTGGCAACATAAGTGTTCTTCTTGTACCTAATACATGTAGTTGTGTGCAGGCGTTGGGGTTGGAGGTGTGTGAACGCCACAAGTGATTTCGAGCGTATTGCATCGTGTATTCTCGCGGTGGCTGCAGAAAATTGGCGAGGCATTGCATCGGAGTCGTGCCTCGTCCATCTGAACTCTCCTTGCATCGCCAGCATAGTCCAAGCCTGGGATGACCACCGATCTGTCCTCGCCAGCATCAGCGGGCGCCAAGATTTGCCAGCTGCAACCCAGTCCTCGGCGAGGACACCGATGCGACAAATTCGATACGAGTGTATTTCATCGCATGCGTTCCCCGTTGACCCTCCACAACTCGGGCGGAAGAGACGCAGCTGAGTCAATATGATCCTCGTACGCGCAAGGCCAGTGGCCACACATCCACTTGTGACTCTGGGGTGCCCAGTTCTCTTGCAGCAAAGAGGTAGTAAGACGAGGAATGGGAGAGTAGGATAATTAGAGCAGGGGGAAGGGAATCCTCGAGTTCACGGTCCCCTTGCCTTTCCGAATGCCGCCGACACAGACATGTCGTTCCGGCGCGCATGTGCATAGTTAGTTTCCCGTCGGCCTGAGAAAGCGCCCAGGTTCGGAGGCTTTTGCGGCGGCGCCGGCTACATCATCAGCCGCGCGGCCTTGCAGCGGCTTGTTGCCGACGGCGCGCCTGCGTTGCACAGGGTGTACGACAAGACGGCAAACCCGAACGACAGTGCCTCTTCTTATGAAATGGAGATTTTCTTTGGGACGGCCGTTATGGGGCTAGTTCGCGCGATTCGGTTTACCATGGGTGCACTTCGATCGTTGCGGTAGGGATTACCACGATGCCGTACGTGCGGAGACGTGTATGATTCTTCCGCGCGATGATGTCGAAGCCAGTTCACGCCTCGAAGTCGTAATTGCGATGCGGCGTTCCTTGGTGTTTTTTGTTCGGTTTCATATGTATGTTGGCTAGTTCTTGGCCGTACCAAGCCATCGCCAGACAATGCACCTTCGCCTTTTTGCCTGGCGTCGCGCATACATTGGAAGCAATTGGTTTGGGACTCGCAGGGGTGGGCTAGGGAATAAAGACACACACATATAAGTACGATCCAGGCGAAAAGAAAGAGAGAGAGAGAGAGAGAGAAAGAAAGAGAGAAAGAAAGAGAGATACTGAGAGAGTGGGAGGGAAATATACACAAGCACAGATATGAATAGTCAGGCAGACGAAGGACATATAGAAATACAAAGTGCGAGAGAGAAAGAGAGATATAACAATCTACACATATATATGTATATGTACACACCTGTGCGCATATACATGTATATATATAGTGTGAAATTGTATACCAAGTGAGGTCACGTCGTACATATAGTTGTGGTGAGACAGCGAGGACATTAATAGAAAGAGAGAGAGAGAGTGAAAGGGAGAGAGAGAGAGAGAGAGAGAGAGAAAAAAAAAAAAAAAAAAAAAAAAGTCTGCACCACGACTTGTATATACAGAGGTGTGCCAGCAAAGACAGAGGGAGAGAGAGAGAGAGAGAGAGAGCAATCCATCTATATGTCTATCCCCGTACACGAGACCGGGGCGCCCAGGACCGCGACCTCGACAGCGCATGGAGGTTCCGGGGCTCTTGGGGCGCTCCCGGGACGCCCCTGGAGGCGCCAGACCGCCCCAGAGAGGCCCAGGACGCTCCCAGAAGTCCCTTGGCAGCCTCCAAAAGCCTCCCCAGGAAAGTTTGGATGGCCCCAACGTTGCCAAAGATGGGCCCAAGACGGCAAACAGACCGCCCTATAGACTTTGAACCGGCCCCAACAGAGCTCCGAGAGGCGTTCCGAGATGGCTTCACGAGGCCAAAATCGTTGATTTTAATTGGTTTTTCATTGTTTTTTGCTTTCTCGCTTTTCCGGCTTTCCGACGCTCCAAGACGGCCCTCGAGGTTCCCACGGGAGCCCCAAGACAGCCCAACAGGACCCCAATGGAGCCCCATGACGGCCCAAGAGAGCCTCTAGAAGGCGCAGGAGGCCCCCCCGCGGGCCCCAAGACGGCCCAAGAGCCGCCCAAGACGGCCCAAGAGGCCCCCAAGACGGGGAGATCCGAATGGACTTTTCGGGCCGTCAGCCCCAAGAAGCTCCCAGGAGCCCCAAGAGGCGCCCAGGAGGCCCCCAAGCAGCCCCAGAGGCCTCCAAGAACCCCTCCAGAGAGCTTCGAGAGGCGTTCCGAGATGGCCTCACGAGGCCAAAATCGTTGATGTTCATTGGTTTTTACGATGTTGTTTGCTTTCTCGCTTTTCCAGCTTCCCCACGCTCCAAGACGGCCCTGGAGGACCCCAAGGGAGCCCCAAGACAGCCCAAGAGGACCCTGAGGGAGCCCCATGACGGCCCAAGAGAGCCCCAAGACAGCCCAGGGACCCCCCCGCGGGCGCCAAGACGGCCCAAGAGCCGCCCAAGACGGCCCAAGAGGGCCGTCAGCCCCAAGAAGCTCCCAGGAGCCCCAAGAGGCGCCCAGGAGGCCCCCAAGCAGCCCCGAGGCCTCCACGAACCCCTCCAGAGAGCTTCGAGAGGCGTTCCGAGATGGCCTCACAAGGCCAACATCGTTGATGTTCATTGGATTTTATGATGTTGTTTTGCTTTCTCGCTTTTCCAGATTTCCGACGCTCCAAGACGCCCTTGGAGCCGCCCAAGAGAGCCCCAAGACGGCCCAAGAGGACCCCAAGGGAGCCCCATGACGGCCCAAGAGAGCCCCAAGGCAGCCCAGGAGGCCCCCAAGCGAGCCCCAAGACGGCCCAAGAGCCGCCCAAGACGGCCCAAGAGGCCCCCAAGACGGGGGGATCCGAATGGACTTTTCGGACCCTCGGCCCCAAGGCTCCCAGGCGGCCCAAGAGACTCCCAGGACGCCCCCAAGCAGCCCCAGACTCCTCCAAGAACCCTCCAAGAGGCCCCCGCGCAGCTCCCAAGAGGCCCCAAATAGACGGCCCAATAGACTTCCAAACGGCTCCAAGAGGGTTCTGAGAGGCGTTCCGAGATGGCCCGACGAAGCCAAAATCGTTGATGTTCATTGGTTTTTCATTGTTTTTTGCTTTCTCGCTTTTCCAGCTTTCCGACGCTCCAAGACGGCCCTCGAGGCCCCCAAGAGAGCTCCAAGACGGCCCAAGAGGCCCCCAAGGGAGCCCCATGACGGCCCAAGAGAGCCCCAAGACGGCCCAGGAGGCCTCCAAGGAGCCCCAAGACGGCCCAAGAGCCGCCCAAGACGGCCCAAGAGGCCTGCGGGCCCTCGGCCCCGAGAGGCCCCCAGGGGGCCCCCAAGCGGCCTCTACAGGCGTCCAAGAACCTTCCAATAGACCCCCGAGAGGCCCCCAAGAGGCCCTACACAACCCTCTGACTGGACGCCCTCGGATACTTTTGCTGCTCCCGAAGCTTCCGGGCAACTCTTCGCTTCCTGAAGCCGTTCTCGGCCACCGGTGCCCCTGAACCGACCCCGGGCCCACCAAAAAAGGATGGTGGCAACCCGACCCCGGGGCGGGCGTGCCGACCTTTCTCTCCTCACCCAGGACAGCCCCGGATGGGGTCCAGGTGGAGATGACTGCAGTTCGTGCGCCGATTGTGGTGCTACTGATGATTACGATGGTAGACGCGGTGGCACTGGCCGTGGTGGTGATGATGGTGGTCCTGGTGGTCGCGGCAGTGGCAACGGCAATGGTAGTGGTATTGGTGGTGGCACAGGCGGAGATTGAACGCATGACCGTTACAATGGTCGCGGAGAGTGCAATCGTCGTGGACAAGGTGGTCATGCCCAGAATGGACATGGAATCGGAAGTCATCGTAAACGCGGTGATGGCGCAAAAAGAAGTCGTAGCCGTGGCGGCATTGCCAATGTTAAGAGTGGGCGCAAGTGTGACTAGAACCTAAGCGCGCGCGTGGTTCTAGTATGTGTATATATATATATATGGGAGAGCGATAGAATGAGGAAGTGAGATAGGGACAGACGGACGTGCGTTGGTGGAGAGAGGGAAAGAGAGAGAGAGAGAGAGAGAGAGAGAAAGAGAGAGAGAGGCAATGAGAGAGAGACATAGAGAGAGGCAATGAGAGAGAGATTGGGAGGAAGGGCGTGAGACATTGAGAGGGAACGATAAAGAGAGAAAGAAAGGGAGAGAGAGAAAGGGAGAAAAATGGAGAGAGAGAGAGAGAGAGAAAAAAAAAGAGAGAGAGAGAGAGAGAGAAAGAGAGAGAGAGAGAGAAAGATAGAGAGAGAGAGAGAGAGAGAGAGAACGAGGCTTGGAGGATCAACGGTGTCGATCTGTGCCTGGAAGCAGGAGCGGTTGAAAGCGAAGCCGGCTGCCGTACCAGTTCGCTTTTTGCGCACGTCCCAATTTCGTCGGCATAGATCCATCTCTGAGCGTGCCTGCTCGCGACAGGCGCACATCACACTTCGTCGGCACACAGCTCAGTCCGAGCGGGACTACTCGTGCCTCGCCCGCATCGCGTTGCCAGCGCTGCTGCAGGGAAGGTACCTCCGAGCGTGCCGGGATGGAGAGGAGGAGGAGGAGGAGGAGGAGGAGGAGAAAACGGAGGAGGAGGAGGAGGAGGAGCAGCAGGAAGAGGAGGAGGAGGAGGGGGAGGGGGAGGAGGAGGAGGAGGGGGAGGGGCAGGGGTGTGGGAGGGGGAGGAGGAGGGAGTGGGAGGTGGAGGTGGTGTCGGAGGAGCAGGAGCAGGAGGAGGAGGAGGAGGAGGAGGAGGAGCAGCAGGAGTTTCGGGAGAAGAGGGGGAGGAAGCGGAGGAGGCTGAAGAGAGGGGGGGACAGGAGGAGGAGGAGGAGGAGAGTAGAAGGGCCAGTGTAAGCCCAAGAGTCACCAACGATGTTGGTACAAGCCTTCCTTCCAAGTTCCCTCTGCATAGGCCCCTGCAACGGTTCACTGAAGCATGGCAAAGCATTGTTCTCGGGATTCCAATGCTTCGGATCAACTTGACGGTTGCGTCTTGACGATCTTGAACCGTGCCAGAGAGCCATGCTTGGGACTTCAACACCGCAAATCAACATACTTGCTGACTCTCCAAATCCTGAGTCCTTCGTGAACACCATTCCTGGTACGCTGATCATGGGAACCCGTGAAACTCTTGCAGTTTGTTTCACGAATGTGCGCGGCGCTAAGGCGAGAGCCACAGTATGAGAACGATCCGCCCTCCATCTGTGAAGCTCTTGCAACTGTTGAAACGAGTGTGCGCGGCGCCAAGGCGAGATCTACATTTTGAAATGGAGGTGCCATCAATCCGTGAAGCTCTTGCATTGTTTGTTCAACGACTGCGCGCGGCGCTAAGGCGAGAGCCAACTTTTGAACACCACCCGCCCTCAACCCGTGAAACTTTTGCAATGTGTTTAACGAATATGCGCGGCGCTAAGACGAGAGCCACATTTTGAAAACGACCCGCCCTCCATCTGTGAAGCTCTTGCGAATATTGTAGAACGAATGTGCGCGGCGCTCAGGCGAGAGCCAGATGTTGAAAAGGAACCGCCCTCAATCCGTGAAGATCTTGCAATTCTTGTTCAGCGAATGTGCGCGGCAATAAGGCGAGAACCACCTTTTGAAAACGACCCGCCCTCCCTCGATAAAACTGCTCCCAACTTACAAGCTTCAGGGTCGCGAGTGCTCGGGAAATCTCTGGCGAAACGCCCGGCCCGCCCTACAAATTGGCCTCGGAGTGCGACAGGGACGATTCATTTGGAAGGACAAGGAATGGAGGAGGAGGAGGAGGCGGAGGAGGAGGGGGAAGGGGGGTGTGGAAGGGGGAGGAGGGAGGGCGTGGCAGAGGGGAGATGAGAGGGGGAGGAGGAAGAGGAAGAGGAGGGGGCGGGGGTAAGAGGAGGAGGAGGAGGAGGAGGAGGAGGAGGAGGAGGAAGAGTTGCAGGAGGAGGAAAGGAAGGAGGAGGCGGATGAGGCTGGGGAGAGGAGGAGACGGGAGGAGGAGGAGGAGGAGGAGGAGGAGGAGGAGGAGGAGGGGAAGGAGGAGGAGGAGAAGGAGGCCAGGGGTCGGGGGGAGGCCGGGGCGGGGGGGGCGGGGCAGCGGTCGAGGACATGACCACCAGCTGCGAACTCGCGCGGCACGGCACCCGCCTCCACCACACGGCAGGCCTCGCGGCACCGACGCCTTCGCCGCCGCCGCTTTCCTTCGTCGTCGATAGGCCGATCAGTCAATCGAGCGAAGCAGGATAATCGAGTCAATTAGATCGAGGATCACCGATCGATCGAAGAGCATCGATCGATGGATCGACGAGCATAGATGAGGATCATGGAGAGCAGGTCGATCGAAGAGTATGGAGGACGAATTGATTGATCGATCGAGCGAGGAGGGTCGGGGAGAACAGGTCGGTCCGGGAGGATCGAGGCCCGTGGGAAATCTAATTGCGGGTCGATCGATCGAGGAGGGTCGAGGTTCGTGGGCGGTTCCTGCGGGGTCCCGAGGAGTCCCACAGGGATTCCGCAGGGGTCCCAAGGGGCTGGTGGGGACGGGCCTGGAGCCTGGCAGTCCATGACGTCAGCCGAAATCGTCGGCATCCGAGGCTGACTCGCCAAGGTCATCTGGCGACGCTCGGGTCGTGGCCTCCCCACGAGCTATCACCCAGGGGAGGTTAGGTCCTCCTCCTCATCCTCCTTCTCTTTTTCCTCCTCCTCCTTCTCCTCTTCCTCCTCCTCCTCATCATCATCATCATCATCATCCCCGTCCCCCTCCCCCTCCTCCTTCCCCTCCTTCCCCTCCTCCTCCTCCTCCTCCTCCTCTTCCTCCTCCTCCTTCTCCTCTTCCTCCTCCTCCTCCTCCTCCTCCTCCTCCCCCTCCTCCTCCTCCTCCTCCTCCTCCTTCCCCCTCCCCCCCTCCTTCTTCCCCTCCTCCTCCTCCTCCTCCTCCTCCTCCTCCTCCTTCTTCCCCTCCTCACCCTCCTCCTCCCCTCCTTCCCCTCGGTCGGTCGGTCGGTCGGTCGTAAGGCGTAGCGTTCGTAGCCCGTACAGGGATGGAGCAGAGAAGAGCAAAGACGGAAAAGGTGAAACACATGCACGTGCAGAGGGGAGGGAAGAGGCGGACCACGACCCGAGCACACCCTCCGCGCCCCACGAGGGGGGGGGGCGCACAGCCCCCGTTATCCAGCATCCCTGTGAGCCATGCAGTCATTGGCCATGGCATGATCCATGTAGCGGTCGAGCGGAATGCAGAAATCCGCAGCCCACTCATGGAGCCCCCAATCAACACACGACCCGTGACAGGATGGGAAGGCCAGATGGATGGCAGAGAGCAAGGCGGAGGCGAGCAAGCAACAAAGAGGCTCAGGGTAAACCTTGGCCTGGGCTGTCGTCCATTGACGCCTGTCACCTAGTCCCTGGAGGCGGACGTGGGCGCACCCCCCACACCTTCCCCTCCTCGGCTTGCAGTCCACCAGCCCACGGAGAGCAGAGCAATGAACCGCGAGAAGGCGAGTGGGTTTGAGGGAGGGGCTGTCAAATGGCACTGATCAGTGTCCACCGTGTGGACCCCTTCTGCGCGGGCGAGAGCGACGAGCTCGGGCAAGTACCAGCTCGAGGGGATGGTGGGGTCAACGGGGCGGGGAGCAGGATGTTCCATGATGCAAGGCACTCCATGTCTCCACGCCTGATACATGAAGAGCACCATAGTGCGGAGCAGATCGTTTCCAAGCTGGACCTGGCAATATCCACGGGGGAGAGGAAAGGGAGCCCCCACAGCTGTTCGGGCGCTCTGAGGGGGCGCGGTGGATGGCGCGTGCCATCGACCGCTAGATGCCGCGCGGCACTCCAGGTTTCACAAGGGCCCCCCCCCCCCCAAGATGCCAACGACGTGCCCCTGGACCAGAAGGTACATCCAAGTGCACACAGTATCCTGACACGTGAGGTCTTCCTGAACAGCATTGTGGGCCACGTCAATGCGCAAAACGTATACTCGCATCGGGTACCGCTCAAGAAGCTTCTCAAACTGCATTTGAAAACCCCCCTCTCTCCGATGGCCCGGGAAGAGATGGAGAACGCACCCCACGCGTTGAGCAGGCGGGGGAGGGGTGGTCGCGATAAGAGAGGCGGTGGGGAGGGCATCACCAGGCACCTCGGGCACCTGAACGGGGGCAGGAGGCCCCATGGCAGGCTGCGGCAAGGCGGGGCCGAAAACCTTTCGCGCGGGGAGCGCCGCGTAATTATCTCGGAGCCCCTTCTTGCGATTAGCCTGCTGAATGCGCCTGCGTTCGTCGACCTGCTGGGCGACTTCTTCGTGAGAGGGGGGGTGATTCCACTCACAGGGCCCCTGCCAGCACTTGCCCTTCCTATGCAATGCTTCACAAGTCTGGGATTGTCTCGAAAAATCGGTCATGCACCACTGGCAAACTGATCCCACCACCTGCAGTTCAGGTGACACCCCTCCGTTGTTGTGCACTTTGGCTTTGTGACTCCGCAGCTGCCTGAGAGACGAGGAGGTGAAACCACACTCGTAGCAAAGAAAGAGGGCCAGCGAGGGGGGAGGGGGGTAGCAAGCGCCGTGCCCACAGCACACGCCTTGATTTGCCTCTGCCACGAGTCAAGCTTGCACCTGTCTTGCCAAAGTTGTGCTGCACGCTTCGACGCAGCTCCAACCGCCGATTTGAAATCGGACCTCCTGTTACGCAACCTGTCTAACCACCCTTCCCTGTGGTCCCCCTCCGGTCTGTGGGCGGGGCCCGTGTGTTCGTGGAGCCAATCGATGTCAGAGGCCAACAGGGCGGACCAGGTGTTGGGGGCCCCCCACGTAGCGTCGATCAACACTCGAACGAGGGGGGGCAAGACATAGGATTAGCTATGCGCACCAGGTATTTGAGCCTAGAGATAGTCAGGACGGCCGACCACGGTAAGCGTTGCACTTTCATGAGAACACTGAGATACGAATCATGCATCTCCGCATTGTTCGCCTTGGGAAGGTTGAGCGCAGCTCGATAAATCTCCTGGTGCGCAGCACGCAGCTTTCCCTGCTGGTTGGCGGTGAGATGGCCCCAGGTAGCCGAGGGAAAAAAACAGGACGGTGGAAGCGAGCGCCTCGGACAAAATAGTTTTGGCCCGAACCGAGAGAGCAACGCGAGGGCTTATGGTGGCCTTGACAGGCCTCAAGGCTTGTCGCGCCGCAACGATCCTGGCGGTCAGTTCGGGCGCCATGGAGCCGTCCTGGGAGATTCTAACCCCTAAAACTTTATGGGTGGACACGACCCGCACCCGTATACCCGACTTGGGAGAGGCGTTGGCTGGCTCGTCTTCGGCGCGCAGCAAGAGAGTCTGAGCACGAGACCCTTTGTGCCGAAACCTGAACATGACAACGGTTTCATCAGGATTTAGCCCCATGCCTACTCTGCAGACCGCCTAGTAAAGTATGTCTAGGGTCCTCTGAGTGACCGGTATAGTCCTATCGGATCTGTGGGCGGCATTGACGATATGCATGTCGTCGACGAAGGAGGAGGCGGGCCTGATCCGCGCGTTGTCTTCGAGAGAGGCGAGCCGAGGGGGCGACGGGGGGGGGCCCAAAACAAATCCTCCTGCATCGTAGACTGATCGACAAAGGTGTGAACTCTCTTAAAGACAGGATTGAAAACATCCGCGGCGGGAATGGTGCCTGGTCGTGAGCCAGTCCGCGGCCGAATGTAGTCAGGGCTTCCCTCCGTTTTCCAGAAGGCCCCAGTCTGACTCTCCTGGAGAAGCTCAAGCAAGTGAGAGGGCTCGAGAAACTCATCGAAAACAGGAACCTCGTGCTCCAGTTGGAGCAGAACCGCATTTCCCAAGATTTCTGGAAGCTCGCACTCCTGCAGCACATGCGCTATGTCGTCCTGATCCTTGGGAAGCGAGAGAGCGAACTGCCGAGTGACCGAATAGAAAGCATTGGACAAATCGAGGAAGATCGCCGAACTGCTCGCCTTGACAATCTCAGCAGCCGACCAATGCAAACGCACCATGTGCGAGGATGTCTCACACGAGCGACCAGGGAGGCCGCCTTGTTGTTCCAGAAGGAGAAGAGGCCGAGAGCCCGCGCACAGATGAACCGATGATAAAGCTTGCCTCGCGTGTTCGCTTTTAAAATGTTTCTCTGGTTCTTGGCGAGAAAAACTGCCTTGGCCCCTTTGTAGAACCACGCCACCCTGCCGTCTTTGAACCCTAAGGGTTCTCTTCCTGTGAGTGCAACTTTACATAGCAGGGGAAGAAAAATGCGAGTCGTCTCCTCTGGTGCCACCTTACTGAGGGCATCCCGCAGCCCATCTGGCCCTGCAGCAGCGTTGAGTGACGCACGGCGCATGAGGAAGCGAATGTCGAGATGAGTAGGCACACAATGGGAAGAGCGAGATGGACGAGTTGCCTCCAAGTCACCTGCAGGTAGGGGAGGCGGCCCAGTCCCACTCACTGAAGCTGGCGAGCCCCGGGGAAAAAATGTGGTGGTGGGAATCGCGCAACCACGCGTGCGCAGCCAGTCATCCCGACCAGAGCCCTTCTCCTCATCGCTCGAGACTGGGACGCCTCCGGTCCTTCCGTCGTCGTGCGGCAGCAGCGTCGGCGGCAGCGCGTCGTCGTCAGCAACAAAGGGGGCAGGCACACAGAATGGCGGGGGGAGGTGACTGACTGGACTGGAGGATTCCCCACTGCAGTTGAAGCGAGCAACTATCTCCTCTGCTGTGAGAGATTCGCCCTTCTCGATGCCTCCGAAATATTTTTGCATGTGCTGGGCAACTCCCGAGGCAGCGGGGATGGCCTCGCCACTATCATCAAGCATGTAGGGGAAAGCCATTGGTTTCTTATCCCTGCCCCCGAAGCGCAGTAAGGTCCTGCATTGCGCCCACTGCTCCCTAGACATGTGCGCATCAGCTGAGATCCTTGCTTCTTCAGCGGTGGTTTCGAGAAATTGGGTTCTGTTGTTCCCAAGGCCGCGCGCGAGGGAGTACTTGGAGGCAAGGACGAAACTGTGGAGGACAATCGGAAACTCAGCTGGGTGACTGCTTCCTGCAAGCACCTTCTTGGCCCACACTGCGACCTGCTGGTATTGTCCTTCCCACTGCCACACAGAAAGCTCCTGGTGGCCCTTGGCAATGCCCCCCGTGACCCACCTACCAGCGATTTTTTTCAAAATAGCGCTAGCCTGAACCCCCTTGGGAAGACGGGAGGGGGTGGCAATGTTTCGGAGGACCCTGATAGCACCACGTCGTGCAATGACAACCTGATGACTTTCGTCAGAGATAAAGGGTTGTCTCGGTCAGCTGCCCTTGCGTACAAAACACTGGGAGGCGATCTGGTTAACCTGCTGCACAGCGTGTGACATGTGCTCCGAGGCGGGGACCTCCCATGGCTGCAGGGGGACCGTCTTGAGCTTGTCCTGAAAAAGGGCGACCTTCTGGGGGTCTCTGAGAAGGGAAGAGTCGAGCCTAACTCCCGCACTGGTCTTCTTCTCCGAGGTGCGCGTGTACTGAAATGTGCTGAGAACGGGTATGTGGTCCCTTTGCTTAGAAAAGTTGTCTAAATCTTTCCACACGCCTGCCTCTGAGACAATGGGCGCAAGCCATGGTGCAGCACATATGTAGTCAATCCTGTGCTTAGTCCCCTCCGTGCTGACAAACGTATAATCATCTGACTGTCCTGCTAGGGTATTGACTGCCCACATGTCGCTTTCTTCTAATGTCTGACGAAAGCGCTCCCCTTGAGGATCCTCTTCCTGAACAAAGCCTGCCTGTCCCACTTGACTTGTGAGGGTGCTCCCTAAGCGTGCGTTGGCATCTATGAGCAAGAGCTGAACTCCCCATGTCGACATCTGCTCATCAAGGGTTTCCCAGAACTGGGCTCTTTCTGCAGCCTTGTGTCCCGAATGCATGGCATGTGCGACACAGATAACCAACTCGAGGCCTGGAGCCTGCACTCTGACTACCAACATGCGGGGTGCAGCATATAAGACAAAAGCGTGACGTGGCATGAAGTGTAGAGGTTTTCCCCTGCAGTGGCCGTAGGGCTGCTGCAGGTTTAACCAAAGCTCTACCCCTGCAGTGTGCGCAACGTGTCCTGATGCTATGACATGATAATCCCCCTTCCTGCGTACCCCATTGAGGCGTCCTTGCCTTTTGAACCCCTACAATCAGAGTCTTCCGAAGCTGAAATTGGTACCTGGTCATATGAGACCGCATCCCTTGAACTAGGGCCTGGGAGGATCGCTTCCTGGATTGGGAGAGAGATCTCGCATTACACTGCGCAACCGTGAGGGTAATGGTCGGCTGAACCACCCTACTTCTAGCAGGATGCACGATGTCTTCGACGTGTCCTGTCACACCCGGTTGCGCTCCCTGGAAAGCCAAAACCTGGTGGCCCTCCCGAGTCGAGGTAACCAGGGGGGGGGGGGGGGGGGAAGGCGCCAATGTCTTCTTGCGATGTGTACAAGAGCCACTCCCACTCACGACCTCTGTCGTAGCCTCACGAGAGAATCAGGGACTCAGGAAGAGCACTGGTTGGTAGTGCCTCACGCATCGCGGCTCCGGCAGCATTACCGACAAGCGTGTTCCACGGGTGCAGGTCATGCCCGTGAACATGCGCGATGTGCACGTCCACGCGCGCGCACGCGCTGCAACAAAACGTACGTGACACGCGCAATGTGTCGCTCGGCCTTGCTGTTCGAACGTCCGTTCTGAAAATCAACGGCATTGACACTGTCCGACCATATGTATATCGGAAGGTCCCCTTCATGTCCCATGGAGGCCAGCAAGGCCCAAGCGATCCCCAACAGTTCTACGTCTGTGCTGTTTGTTTTTGGGGGAAGGGGCATGTCGCGCGAAAGACTCCAGCTACTACAAAGGAACCCCCCGTAGGAGTGACCGCCCCTGTCTCTCGGAACAAAGGCAACGGCCCAACTTGCCGATTCGGGGTCAGAGCTGTCGAGAGACGCGTCTGCGTAATAGTGTAGTTCCGTCCAGGCCGCTAACCTGGGAGGGCACTGTTCAATGGCATACCTCGCTGGCTCCCCAAAAACGGGGATGTCGTCGAAGCGCCAGTGAACTCTCGGCGACGGTTGGCACGGCATCCAAGCGGGAGAAAGAAGCCCAAGTTCACAGTAGAGACTGGACGAGAGATGACGAGCACTGGAGCGGTCATGCTTCTTTTCCCGATGGCTCACACATGCTGGAGCGGCATAGGAACAAAGAGGTAGAGCGCCTCGAGAGAGAGAGGTTCTCCGCTCACGGAGCCCCCTGGCGCTTCGACCTCCCCCCTTGGAGTGGCCAACGCGATAGGGGCCCCCCTGGGTTCGGGGTCCGAATCGAGGGGGAGAGGGGCCCCACAGGCGCTCGAATTGCATGCGCTGAGTTCACGCTCTGCTCCATCCGAAACTGCCTTGCTGTCCTGCGTCATCTCGAAGCCGGGGAGATGGTATAAATCCAAGACTTTTGCAGAAGAAGGGCTGCCAACACATCCCGCGTGGGTTGCACTGACAGCATCAGTCAGAGGCGTGCGCAAGGGAAAATGGGAAGCTGAGCGGGCTGCCTGCGTCAAGAGAGTCTCTTGGCTGCTGCTCTTGCTTCCGCGCGTGCCGACAGCGGGGGCTGAAGACACACGAGTTGAAATCTGTATCAGGTTTAGTGTCCGAGTCGCTGCTCGCGATGTCTTGCACTAGATCCTGATCGATTATGTCTCCATCGTACTGGGGACTCGAGTCAGGGCCTGGCACTGGATCCATGTGCGGCAGCGCCTGACGTGCAGGCATCCAGCCGTCTCTGCGAGCAAGCCCCGCGGAGGGCCTGGGTCTGTGACGTGCAGAAAGGATTCCCAGAAACGACGGGCCCCTCTGGCCGCATCGTTGCACCACTGCCTGGGAAAAGGAGTGGGGATGCCCGCCTCCCTGCGCATTCTGCCTGACTGACGCGTGGCAGCGCCCCAGGCAAACTCGAACTCTGCGCGCCAGGCATCTGAATCATCAACTTTCAGCCGTGTAAGCCTGCGTATGTATTGACGACGCTCCGGTCCTGCGAGGCACCAAGCCTCCTGGCATATTTCTCTTGCCGAATCGCATCGCTGCCCGACTGTGAGGCCCAAGTGACGCAGAGTGTCACTGGTCCTGATCTGCTCAGCGACCCATTCTACGCAGTGCCCTAGCCAGTCATCTAAGGCATGGTCGGTGCCCCAGACTATGGCAACGATGGCCCAGGGGCGAGCTAGTCCTGATAGGGTTCTGGCCAAAAAGCGGCCCGCCCTGGCCGCAGCATCACTTATTCCTGCAGAGCGGCGAGGGGAGTGGGGGGTGAGACACGAGGCGGACAGACCACTCGCCTCCTGCCTGGAGATGCTTTGCGCGGGCTGCAGGGGGAAAAATTCGGGCAGCGAGGGACCCCCAGGACCCAGAGCTGTCTGGTGATCAGCGAAGGCTGGTGCTGTCACGGTAAATGAATTATTTTGGCTCGCTGTCGTTGCACATGTGTCTACGACTGACAGTGCAGCGATGCCCGATGCTCCGGGCTGCGGGCAAGTGTGAGAAGAAATGCCTTCAGAGGAGGAAGCTGTGGACTTCGTGCGCGACGGCGAGCAGGATGAGCATGCTGTGGACGCTGAACGAGCTGGCGTCGGTATGCTTGCCATCGCGCATGAGCGCTCCCGCGGGTAGTACTCGTAAACTTCAACTTCTCCAAAATTGACTAGCATTCGTCGCGGCCGGCATCTGTCATCTGATACTTGCGAGGCGGCTGATCGAATGCTTCGGGGGCTGTCCTTGCCTTGTGCTCGACCAGCTGTACTTTCATCTGGCCTGTCTTGGGGTCGAGCGAAGATTGAGCTCCCTGAAGAGGTGGCGACTCCTGAGAATGAACTCCTGCAACCTGGGTCGGCGCGAAAGAAGCTGGATCCTCCCATGGCGTCTCTGGCTGACCCCACATCTGAGTCGGTCCTGGAAAAGTATTGTCCTCTTGATTGGCTGCTGCATGGCTCTCTTCTGGAACTGGGATGGCTGCTGCTGACGTCTGCCGCGGCACTGTCGGTACTGCTGGCGGTGCTATTGGCGGAGGCACTGCCTTGACTGCAGCTCTCGTCGTCGGCATCTCGGGCTGAGCCACTGCTGGTCTCAGCGTCATTCCCTGGTACTGGGGCCCACTGCCTCCTGGCTGGAAAACAGGAGCGCATCCGACGTTCTGGCACAGCCTGGCCAGCACTGCCCCTAGTTCTGCATCCGTGAAGCCCGTGCTCGATCCTGGCGGGAGAGCGTGGGCTGGCTGCTGCTGCTGCGCGCCCCCGTGCTGCGGGGGCGCTTGGGGAAACCCCACTGCTGGCGTCCCTGGGGTAGGACATGGCCCCACGGGCGCTGACATTCCCTGTGGGAGATAGGCGCTCATGAATGCATTCATATGCTGCATCTGCTGCTGCATCTGAGCCTGAACTGCGTGCATATGAGCATTTGCTTCTCGTAGGGCATGATTCTCCTGCATATAGATGCTGGCTTCTGCACCATGCTGCTGCCTCGGCGCTCTCGGAGGCGGGCCCGATGGGGGCGCTGACGGCGGAACTCTGACTGCCTCCGAGGCTGCTCCGCCTCCCTCCTCCGTGTGCATGGGCGCCTGCTCGATCAAATCTCTCATCTCGTTCGCGATCTTGCCATCGATCTCCGTGAGAGCCTGGTTGAGATCGTCGACTTCGTCTCGCAGCTCTTCGGTCTGTGTCTCAAGCAAGTTGATCCTTGCATATGTATTGTGCAAGTGTTCCTTCGCTGTGGCAAGACGTTCCACAGCTTCCTGTCGTTGATCTTTGAGCGTTTTGAGCTGATTGGCCGCATACTTCAACATGGCTAACTCCTCTTTGACCTCGTCGTCTGGCTTTCTGGCGCGGACAGCTGAGACCACAATTTTCCCAAGTACCTGCATGCGGCTGTGAAGACGATCTCGATATGCACGGTAGTGCCGTGTGTCCTCTGGCTTATTCCACTCTAACCACTGAGGGTGGGATTATGCATAGGCTTATGTGGCTGGGACGATTCTGTCGAGATGCTTGCCCAGAGCTTTGTGCATCTCGTGGGCCTCTTTGTCCTGCTTGGGCTCTCGATCGCGATCCTTGTCCCTGCGATCCTTGTCCCTGCGATCTCGATCGTTCGGCCTTGCCTTGGGCTGAACCGATACCCAGGGCTGACGTGGCCTGCTGTACTCTCGTTCTGCGGCTCGAGCTTGGGACTGCTGGCGATGGCGGCTTGGCTGGCGACTTCGTCGAGCTCGATCCGCAAACTGCGATCCACACGATGAGCATTCCCATAGGCGCCCATCTACGTGTGTGTGTGACACTGCCCGCATGTTCACCCTGGCTTTTTTCCTGACATCTCTGACGAGGTATGTCGTGGCTGCTGAGCACTGTGGTGGATCGAGAGGAGATCTCGGGCCTGAATAGCACTGAGCAGGAGCCTGGCTGCGTGGCGGGCGCGGCGCTGTCGCCGATGCCAGCCTGCCTCCTCCTCCTCCTCCTCCTCCTCCTTCTCCTCCTCCTCCTCCTCTCCTCCTCCTCCTCCTCCTCCCCCTCCTCCCTCCTCCTCCTCCTCCTCCCCTCCTCCTCCTCCTCCTCCTCCTCCTCCTCCTCCCTCCTCCCCCCTCTTTCTTCCCCTCTCCTCCTCCTCCTCCTCCTCCTCCTCCTCCTCCTCCTCGTCCTCCTCCCCCTTCCCCTCCTCACCCTCCTCCTCCCCCTCCTCCTCCGCCTCCTCCTCCTCTTTCTCCTCCTCATCCTCCTCATCATCATTCTCCTCATCCTCTTTCTCCCTCCTCCTGCTCCTTCTCCTCCTCCTCCCTCCTCCTCCTCCTCTCCTCCTCCTCCTCCTCCTCCTCCTCCTCCTCCTCCTCCTCCTCCTCCTCCTCCTCCTCCTCCTCCTCCTCCTCCTCCTCCTCCTCCTCCTCCTCCTCCTCCTCCTCCTCCTCCTCCTCCTCCTCCTCCTCCTCCTCCTCCTCCTCCTCCTCCTCCTCCTCCCCCCCCCTCCGCCTCCAGAGACCCGGCAATTGGCCGAACCTTCCGAATGTGCCCCCCCCTCCCCGCATCGCCCCCTCGAGGGCCGGGGCCAGGGAGGACGAGGCGGAGGAGCGAGAGAGGCCCAATTTCTGACCAGTATGGCGGTTGTCCGTGCGCGGCCCCGAGGGGGCCTCGACCTCTTCCCCCGGGCCAGTTTGCCGTCCAGGATTTGGGGGACGCGCCATCGGGAGGCGATAAATGGAGGGGCAGCGAGGGCTGCAGAAAGGGAGCCCTGTCGGCCCGGGGCCCTTTGGAGCCCCAGAGGAGGCCTTCAGGGTCCGAAAGGGGCACCTTCCTTCCCCCTCCATAGATGTCTCCCCCTTTCCATTCGCGCCCGAAGGATCCGCTTTTTCTTCATCGCCCGAGGGCCCCTCCCCGGGCCCCAGGGGCCGAGTCGATGAAAAACGGCCAGACTGAAATGGCATGCCGTTGGAGATCAAGGCTGGCAAGCCCGTGGCTGCTAGAACGGGGCTCAGGGAGGACCGTTTTGGCAGCCACGGATATGCGAGCCCTCGCCAAGCTTCCGACTGGGGCGCCATCAGGCATGAACGGTTTCCCGCTGTTCATGCTCCAGCAGTACGCCGGAGCGGCGCAGAGCGGCGAGATCCTCACCTCCCACTACGTCCCGCCGGCCGCGATGCGGCGGGCAGTGCTCTCAGCCAGTCGAGCCGGCGCTGGCGACGGCAGCAACGACGACGGCGGCGGCAGCGAGGGCGACGGATGGGGGGGGAACAGTTGGAGGGGCCAGGCTCCTCTTCTTCCTCCTCCTCCTCCTTCTCCTCCTCCTCCTCCTCCTCCTCCTCCTCCTCCTCCTCCTCCCCGTGCCGACGGGAGGCTGCAGCCCTGGGGGGAGACTGCAGTGGACACACGGGGCGCCTGTAAGGGGGCTTGTTTGTCAAGCCCCCGATGAGCACCACCGCAGTGCCCCCCTGGGCTAGGCCCCCCTGGGCGACAAAGGCATAATCCGGGCCTTGGAAGGCCTGCCCTTGCACGTCCCCTACCCCGCCTTCCCTCCCTGCCCTCCTCTCCTTCATCCGGTGGGACGCCGAGCTGGACGTCCGTCCTCTTGCTCATCCTGATCCTCCCGATCCCCCCTCGCAGGACTCCTCCGCTGGTCCTCCCTCCACCTATCGATGTAGGAAGTGCCGCGCCGTGAATATAGTAGTTGCCACGCCGTGGATGTAGGAACTGCCACGCCGTGGATGAAGGAATTGCCACGCCGTGGATGTACGATTGGCCACGCCGTGGTCGTCGACCTCCTCTTTGGTTCTGGATGTAGGAATTGCCACGCCTTACATTTAGAGATTGCCACGCCGTGGATGTAGGAATCGCCACGGGTGGTAGAAGGCATTGCCACGCCGTGGATGTAGGCATTGCCACGCCGTGGATGTAGGACTTGCCACGCCGTGGATGCAGGAGTTGCCACGCCGTGGATGTAGGAATTGCCACGCCGTGGATGTAGGAATTGCCACGCCGTGGATGTAGGAATTGCCACGCAGGACTTGCCACGCCGTGGATGTAGGAATTGCCACAGCGTGGATGTAGGAATTACCACGCCGTGGATGTAGGCATTGCCACGCCGTGGATGTACGCATTGCCACGCCGTGGATGTAGGAATCGCCACGCCGTGGATGTAGGAATCGCCACGCCGTGGATGTAGGAATTGCCGCGCCGTGGATGTAGGAATTGCCAGCCCTCCCCGAGAGTGAACCGCCCTTCTCGAGAGGGAGCTGCCCTCCAAGAGAGGGAGCCGCCCTCCACGAGAAGGAGCCCCCCTCCAAGAGAGGGAGCCGCCCTCCACGAGAGGGAGCCGCCCTCCGCGAGAAGGAGTCGCCTTCCAAGAGAGGGAGCCGCCCTCCACGAGAGGGAGCCGCCCTCCACGAGAGGGAGCCGCCCTCCAGGAGAGGGAGCCGCCCTCCAGGAGAGGGATCCGCCCTCCACGAGAGGGAGCGCCCCCCACGAGAGGGAGCCGCCCTCCACGAGAGGGAGCCGCCCTCCACGTGAGGGAGCCGCCCTCCCCGAGAGGGAGCCGCCCTCCCCGAGAGGGAGCCGCCCTCCACGAGAGGGAGCCGGCGGTTTCAACGCAGGCCCTCTCCTCCTCACCTCCCCCACTTGTTTCTATGGCTGTCGGTGGGTGTGCCTTCCACCTTTTCGACCGAGCGCGGGCTGGGGCGAATGCCATTCCCCCGCCACGCCAGGAGAATAGGGAAGTGTTGTGTCCAAGCGTGGACTGGGATGGGATTTTTCTTCCCCTCACTCTCCTCACCTTTAGCCTCGCCGCCCTCGACGAAAGGGAACCGCCCTCCACGAGAGGGAGCCGCCCTCCACCAGAGGGAGCCGCCCTCCACGAGAGGGAGCCACCCTCCACGAGAGGGAGCCGCCCTCCGCGAGAGGGAGCCCGCGTTTTCAACGCAGGCCCTCCCCTCCTCACCCCCCCCATTGCCCTCTACGAGAGGGAGCCGCCCTCCACGAGAGGGAACCGCCCTCCACGAGAGGGAGCCGCCTTCACGAGAGGGAGCGCCCCCCACTATAGGGAGCCGGCGTTTTCAACGCAGGCTCTCTCCTCCTCACTTCCCCCGCTGCCAGCCCTCCACGAGAGGGAGCTGGCGTTTTCCAACGCAGAGCCTCTTCTCCTTACCTCCCCCACTCACCCCCTCCCCCTTCTCTCTTCTCCCTCTTCCCCTTCCGTAGCCATTGGCTCAAGGTTTTGGTGTCTGCGTTGACACAAGGATGCCGCTAGTCCGCGGCAGTCTTCGACTTTCTGTGAGCTCCTGTGGGAGCAACCCTTTTGTGAGGAGCTCCTGCTGGAGCGGATGGTTCAGTATGGCAAGGGCTTCTCAGTGTGTGCTACGCGCGGGAACTGGCATTGGCACTGGAGGCTCAAGGAGCAGAAGGGTGTTTGCAAGGTCTGTGACACTCTCCAACCTGGCTGGATCTCGTCTGTGCAGGGGACCTGGTGGGCGCCATGGAGTTCAGGCAACGCTGGGCAGAGTTGGAATACCCGTTCTGCTTCCCCGTCCCCGACTGGGAACCTCGGCGCCCTCCTCCAGCAGGCGATCGAGGGCGCGGGCCTGGACGGCGACCCCGAAGCTGCACGGCTCGCGAAGGAGTTCGCCAGCCTTGCCGAGTCCAAGAAGGCTGCGTGCGCCCCCGCGCCGAAGCCCACGCACGCGCTGCTCAAGGAGGCGACTACCGCTTGCTCCCGCAAGCAGGAGGCGCTGGAGAGGGCAGCCAGCCATCCCGAGGCCGCCAG
Source organism: Prorocentrum cordatum (assembly GCA_963575745.1). Taxonomy (NCBI): domain Eukaryota; class Dinophyceae; order Prorocentrales; family Prorocentraceae; genus Prorocentrum; species Prorocentrum cordatum. The sequence goes on along the minus strand of CAUYUJ010017140.1, from coordinate 63,459 downwards.
GCTGCGCTTCGAGAAGGCGCAGGCCGACTTCGACACGGCCGCCAAGGAGGTCATGGATGCGGAGTTGCATCGCCTCGAAGTGCAAGAGGCTGCTGCTCCTGTCGAGACCAAAGCGAAGGCACACTTCCAGCTCGACCCTGAGCTGTTCAAGTGCTTCGACGAGCTTGCGGAGACGGCTCGGGCTGCCCTGGAGAACTTCCAGAAGCAGCTGGCGATCGTCAGCGCGCAGGCCGAGGCGAAGCAGCAGGAGTTTCAGAGCTTGCTGGACCAGGCTCGCAACGCGCACAAGGAGGCTGCTGCGAAGCGCCGCAGGCGTGGCGCCTCGGGCGCTGCCGTGCCTGGCGGCGAGGAGGCCGCGGAGCAGGCGCCCGCCAGCGGCGACGCCGCGAGCAGCTCTGGGATCGCGGCGGGCCCGAGCAAGGCCAAGGTCTTGCTCCCGCCAGAGCAGCAGGCTGCCTTCCCCGAGCGCATCCAGGGCGACGCCAGCAAGCACGCCAAGGACAAGGCCACGGCCGCTGTCAAGGGCGCTGCTGCAGGCAAGGGCAAGGCTGCGGCGGGCAAGGGTGCCGCCCCCGCCCCTGCTCCAGGGCAGCCTGTTTAGCCTGGTCACCGACGCCCGCCGCTGCAAGGGCGAAGTTGCAGCATCTCATGTACCTGTACCAGATGGGTCCGAGGCCACAACCTTGGACACCTTCTTCGGCAACATCACGGAGTGGGGCCCGCAGGCGGCTCGCTTCCTCGCCCAGGAGCAGGCGCGCGCGATCGTCGCCTTCGTGGAGACCCACAAGAGCGAGAAGGACATGGAGGACATCTGCCAGGCCGTCGACAAGGACGGCTGGGGGTTGTCGTATACGGCTGCTCGAGCTTCGGGCAGGTCTGAATTGGGATTGTCAGGCGGGGAGTGGATACTCGCCAAGAAGCATATGGCTACTACGAGCTTTGACAGGACTCGTCGCGCTGCTCGTGATGCTGGTCGCCAAGACCCGTGCAAGGGGTTCGTGCCAACGGTGATCCACGCGCAGAGCGGCAATTTGGTTTTGGCGTCTGCCTATTTGCAGCCAGGTTTGGGGCCTTGGCGGACCCCTGGCTGGCGATGGCAGATTGGAACATTGATCCTGCCGGGTTGCGTGCGACGGGCTGGCCAGAGAAGCTCGGAGCTGCTGTTGTCACGCCTTCTTGCCGCACTACATGCGACAAAGGTCAAGGTTGGATGTACGACTACGGCTTGGCCAGTATTGGTTGCCCGTCACTCTCGTTGAGGCCTGAGGCCCGAGCACCTTGGAAGACGCACTGTGGCGTTGTGGTTAATGTCGGGGCTGCTCGCACGCAACGTCGGTATAGGCATCTGGCTGTTCCTCGAGCGCTCCCGCCGAGAGAGCGCCCCTGTGTTCCGGCTGACCCGAACAGCAAGCGCCCTCGGAAGCGCGAGCAGCAGAGGCAGCGTCGGTTGGAAGCTTTGCCAGCTGAGCTACATGAAGCCTTTGATGAACTCGTTCCTGCTGAAAAGGTGCCGCAGCCAACGGTGTCCTTTGCGATTCCTTCGGGGGCGTGGCGTGAAGCTCAGTTGCAGATTTACTGGGAATGCACTCCTCGACTGCTTGACTCCACGCCTGAAGGTGAGCGGGGTAAGTTTGCTGCGCATGCTCGGCGCCGACACTTTGTTTTCGAGTGGCAGAAGGAATGCAGGCAGCACTTGGACGGGCTGTATGGCACTTGGATATCGACCCTGGAGAGGTCGACGTTGTTGCATGAAGAGATCGACACAGTTCCGTGGAACCAGTATTCAGGTCGTGCACGTGGCCCTGGTGCGTATTGGTCCAAGTTGTCTTCCTCCCCAGGTCGTGCTCATATTAAGAATGTACAGGCCGAGTGGTGGGGGGTTTTCAGCACTTTGATCGCGCGTTGCCCTGCGCTACGGGCGAATCGATCCGATTCGAAGCAGGCCGAGGGCTGCGCCTCGGGAGTTCGCGCTAAGGTGCTGGCCTTGGAAGTTCAGCAGCATGCCGAGTTCTTTGAGCGCAAAGCTGTGCCTGGGGTTGTTGATCAGTGGAAGGATATGGCATCAGCTGCTGCCCTCTTTCCTCGAGAAGACCAGGCACTGGGCGGACTTGCCAACCTCCAGGGCAATGCTGGCTTCGAGGTCATCGTTCATGAAGTGGGCGCAGGAGATGTGGAGCACCAAGCCTAGTGCAGTTAGTTCACCGCCATGTTAAGCAACCTCAGGCACTGGAGTGGGAAGCTCTGGATTCTGCGGGCAATATGACCACTGACAAGCACACGTTGCTGCAGACTTCAGCTACTGGATGGAATGCTATGTGTCGGGGTCCTGTCGACAGTCCTGCTGATATTAAGTATATGATGGAAAGGTGCTTGCAAGTTGTCAAGGACGACCCCTTGCCCCCGATATCGCTGCAGGATGTCGATGTTGTCTTGCCTGTGCTTCCTGCTAAGGAAGCGAGGGGTGTCGATGTGCTCAGCCCGATTGATGTGCAACGGCAACCAGTTGAGGCCAGACAGCAACTTGCAGATATCTTGAACGCTATTGAGTGCTGCGGCGCATGGCCGAGTTCCTTGTCCATTATGCTGGGCGCTGCGATTCCCAAGGGGGCGGGTGGCAACCGCGCGCTTGGCTTGGTTCCGACCCCTCACATGATCTGGTCTAAGATCCGTACCAGAGCTTCGGGCAAGTGGTCTGCCGAACAGTCTGCCTTCTGGGATACGGCTATCGCGGGATCTTCGGCTTTGAGAGCTGCGCTGATTAGGGCTGTTATGGATGAAGGGGCGCAGGAATTGTCGTTTGAACACGCTTCCTTGTTCTTAGATCCGACTAAGTTCTATGCTTCGATTTCTCATGTGCTCTTGATGCAGGCTGGTCTGAGGATTGGTTGTCCTGTTATCATATTGCTGCTTGAAGTGGGCTTGTACGCTTCCCCTCGTTTGTTGAAGAAGGGCCAGATGATTTCGGAGGAGCTATACATCGCTCGGTCCATCGTGGCCGGGTCGGGGCACGGCGCTCCTGTTGCCAGAGTTATGCTGCGCCAGCTGCTGGGCGAGACACACCGCGCTTGTCCCCCTGTCGGCATCTGGTCTTACATCGATGACCTGGCTGGCAGGAGCGAAGGCTCCAGGCGCAGTGTTATTGAGAATATGGATGACTTTGCTGGAGTTATGGCGTGTGGGATGAAGGCGCTGAGGCTGAAGATTTCCGACAAGACTAAGCTGGCTGCCAGTTCGGATGAGATTGGCTATGGGTTTCAGCGACGCCTCCGCTCGAAGCGGATTCCAGTACAGTATGTTCGTGCCACAGTTGGTTTGGGCTCTGACGCGGCCGCGGCTAGGAAGCGCGCCTCTTCCAGGATGCAGAAGCGACGTGCCCAAGCTCGCAGGCGGCAGCGCAAGGCCACGCGCCTGCGGCGGCGGCCGAAGAGCCAGCTCATCGCCAAGAAGTTGTTCAGCGCGGGTGTCTTACCTGCTTCTGTTTTTGGACACCAGAATATGGGGACGCCTCCTACCTCGATCCTGGCACTTCGGCGCGACGCAGCTGCTAGCGTCGCAGATGTGAAGAGGGGCAGGTGCTTAACTACTGTGCTGCAGGTTTGTTTTGGCAATGCTGAGCCTGGCGTTGAATTGCAAAAGCAGATGCTCAAAGAGTGGGTTTCCTTGCGGTTATCTCAACCTGGCTTGCACCCCAGGATTCGCCGCACTTGGCCGAAGATACTGGGTCAGCTCCGACGGGGTGCAGTTGGGCGCGATACCATTGTGAGGTGGATTGATGTTCGGGGACCGATCGCAGCTCTGCAAGCCACCTTACTTCAAGCTGGGTGGGATGGATCCTAAGAGTTCTGACGTTTGGTCGAGGCCGCTATCTGACGGTACCATCGACGACAGGATCTTCCCCACTCCTGGTGACGATATGTTTGCCATTGCTGTGCCTGCCCACTTTGGCGAGATGATTGGAGCATGAATGGATGATGTTGTGAAGCTGCAGTGGAAACAGGCCTCCAAGCACGTCGCGGGTGACGATCTGGAGGAGGGAGCGGACCTGCTCACAGTGCAGATTGAGCTGAATCGGATGGTCAAGAAGTCGATGCACGCCGAGTGGGCCTCCAACCTTGTCGTCGTCGCGGGGGGGGGGCCAGTGGACGCGCGGTGGGCAGATCGCCGCAGGTTATGCCTGCCCGCCGCCGTGCCCCCGCTGCAAGGCCTCGCCAGAGACTCCAGTGCATAGAATCTGGTTGTGCCCAGCGAACTGCGGGCATGAATATCTAAAGGCTGCCGCCCCTGCCGCCGACCCCAGTTGAGCGACGAATGTTGGATTCGTTTGTTGTCCGGGTACTTTTCCGAGCACGGCAGGAAGGGTTCAGATGAGTCTCCAGATTCTCTGGTGTATCTCGTTTTTTTTTGTTTGGGTGCAGTTTTGGGGCCTCGTGGAGTCGCTGTTGGGTCTCTTGGGGGTTTCTTGCAGCCTTTGGGGCCTGTTGGGTGTCTCGTGCCAGCGCGGTTTTTGCTGGGTGGGTGGCCCCTGAAAACCTGTGCCCAGAGGCTCCAGGAGGCTGGCGGTGTCAGGGGTGGTGGGGGTGCAGGGGTGGTGGGGGTGCCGGCGCGGTTTTTGCTGGGTGTGTTGCCCCTAAGACCTGTGTCCAGAGGCTCCAGGAGGCTGGCGGTGTCAGGGGTGGTGGGGGGGGGGTCGGCGCGGTTTTTGTTGGGTGGGTGGCCCCTAGGAACCTGTGCTCGGAGGCTCCAGGAGGCTGGCGGTGTCAGGGGTGGTGGTGGGGGTGCTGGCGCAGTTTTTGCTGGGTGGGTGGCCCTTACGAACCTGTGCCAAGAGGCTTCAGGGGGCTGGCGGCGTCAGAGGTGGTGGGGGGGCGCCGGCGCGGTTTTTGCTGGGTGGGTTGCCCCTAAGACCTGTGCCCAGAGGCTCCAGGAGGCTGGCGGTGTCAGGGGTGGTGGGTGGATACGGTCCGAGCTTCTGGAAAACCATTTTCATACTTATAGAAATGGTTTTCCAGGCCTCCAGAAATGATTGGGGGCAGGCCGAAAGAAAATACGAGGGCGGCGAACGGCGGCATCGATGTTGGGCCACAGACATGACCGGGCTCAAGCGGCGCCCCGCGCCCTCCGCAGCCGCGGCCCCGTCGGGCGCTGATGCCGCCGTTCCCCGACCCCGCCGCCCTTCACGCGATGGCAAGCGCAGGAATTCACCGCCAGGACATATCCGAAAGGGCGTGTTCTACCGCTGCTGGCGGAAAACCGGGGGTGGTCACTACCGGTTCGAACCTCCGGAAAAACGAGGGGGGTCACTACTGGTTCCACCCCCCCCCAGTCCATCATGAAAAGGGGGGGGGGGGTCACTGCCGTCTCGACCCCCCCCTCGAAACCGGGGGGGGGGGGTCACTACCTGTTCGACCCCCCCCCCTCCTTGAAAACTGGGGGGGGGGGGGCGGACAGTGGTGGGGGAAGGTGGTGATGGGGGCAGCGGTGAGGGGACAGCGGGACAGTGGTGGGGACAGCGGGACAGTGGTGGGGACGGTAGAGGTGGGGACTGTGGTGAGGACAATGGTGGGAGAACTGGGGACAGTGGGACAGTGGTGGGGACGGTGGTGGTGGGGACAGTGGTGTGGGGACAGTGGGGATGTGGTGGAAACAGTGGCAGAGTGGAGGGCACAGTGGTGGTGGGGACAGTGGTGAAGGCGGTGGCGAGGACGGCGGTGGGATAATAGGATAGAGGTAGAGTGGGGACAGTGGTGGGGACAGTCGAGACAGCGGTGGGAACAGTAGGACAGCTCAGTGGGACAGCGGAGGAGTCAATGGGACAGTGGGGACACTGGGGATAGTCGGGCAGTGGTTGGGGCCGTGGAGAAAGTGGGGAGAGTGGGACCGCGGTGGGAACAGCGGCGGGGACAGTGGGGACAGTGCGACAGTGGTGGGGGCACTGGTGGGGGCGGTGGTGGAACCAGCGGGGAAAGTGGTGTGAGGACAGTGGTGCTGGAACAAACAGTGGGGGATGTGGTGCGGACGGCGGTAGGGACCGGAGTCGTTTGCTGGCGGTGGGGGGGGGGGGAGGGGTTCGAACCGGTAGTGACCCCCCCCCGGTTTTCGTGGAGGGGGGGGGTTCGAACCGGTAGTGACCCCCCTCGGTTTTCAAGGGGGTAGGGGAGGGGGGGGGTGCCGGGGTGGTGGGGGGGGGGGAGGGGGTTCCAGCCAGGGGGGGGGGGGGAATTTCGGAGGGGGGGAGGCGGGTTCCGGAGGAAGAGGGGGGGGAATTTTCCACAGTAGAGCGGCGGTGGACCACGCTCGCTCATATATCCACATCCACTTCTTCGGGATTGTGCCGAAGGGCCTCGGGGGGCGGTGGGTATGGATATCCGCATCCACACTCACCGTTCCCCAGGGCTCCATGGCGCGACCCCGAAGCAGTGGATGTGGATGGACATGCTCTGGCTGCGCAGAAAGAAACAGTGGCACGAGCGGTTGCCAGAAAGATCAGCGCGCCAGGATAGCTGCGGGGGAAGCCCGTAACAGAGCCATCCAGGACCTCGAACACCAAACAATGCAGCATCAGGATGCCTTGGCTAGAGCCGCGATCGCAGTTTCACATGAGGCGGCGAGAACGATAGCAGCACTCCAGAGAGGGGCCGCAGAAGTGGTGGCGGAGCAGCGTAACTTCCATCGGTGGATGGACATTGTCAGCATCGCGCCACCGCGGATCGAGAGCGGCACTGGCCGCTTGCTGTGGCCTGATACAGACAGCCAGCGGGGCGCCGAAACCCAGGGAGGCCGGCGCAAGGCGGCCGCGGCCGCTGCTGCGCCCGCGCGGCCCGCGCGGCCTGTGAGGGCGCTTTCGCCGTGGCGGCCTTGACTCGCCATCTCTCGGGCGCGTGCACTTTTTCTCGGCGGGGAGTATCAAAGAGCATCCTGGACCATCCAGCGAAAGAATCACGCACGAAACCGCAAAAAAGGACAAGGAATGGACGTCCGAGCGATGGCCAGTTGAGAGCTCTGGGCTGCTGGTCTGCGTTCTTTAGGCTCCGCTCCGTCTGGGGCCCAAGAATTTACACCGCCGCCGCCGCCCCCGCCACCATCCCCTCCTCCTCCTCCTCCCCCCTCATGTTCGTTTTTTCTTTCCTTGGAGGGGGTGAAAAGGCATGGAGATGGTGGTGGTGTATATCTTTGGGCTCTCGGCGAATCGTTCGCAATCGGTGTGATCGAAGCGATTCGCTGTCCAATCGTCGCTGTGGCCGTGGCAGTGTTTGGCGCTGCGCGTTGCGAAGGCTTCAGCGTGGTTGCACCTGTCGCCCGCCGCGTGGCATCGGAGAAAGAATACCGTTTTCGCCGTTATCGGCTCCCTGCAGCCGCCGGCGATCGTCGCTCGAGGGCGCGGAGTTAACCGCGCCGAGGTTAGGCGGCTTATGTCGCCCGTGGGGGCGCGTAAATAACAGCGCGAGCACGCGAATATGCACGCGCGGAAATTACCTGAGCGGCCTAAGTTGCCAGCTGGGGGCGCCGAGATGACCGAGCGAGGGCGCGAAGGCAGGAAGATAACTGCGCCGAAGCTAGGCGCCGAAAATGACCGCTGGTTCGAGGAGAGTGTCAGATTAAAACCGATGAAAGAACCATGCCTGGAACCGAGCCCTTAACGTGGCTGGGGCGCCACGCGGGCGCCGGCCTCGGCCCTGGATCTCTCGACCCCGCCCCCCGGCCCCCTCGCCCCCATGCCCTTTTCATTGCAGCCATTTTGACTCCGGGGGTTTCGGCGAGGCGAGGAGTCGCCTCGACCACGACGCGCCGGCGTTCGCCCGAAGGGGCAGGGTGCGCCGCGATGCCGCCGCCAGTGGCGCCGACCCCAAGCAGCGACCGCGACCAGACCTCGGTTCAGAAACTTTGAAAGGATGCCATGAAGCTGATCGACGAGCACAGCGTGTACAGGGGTAAGTTTGTGAACGTTCCACCCGAGGAGATCGGGCATTGCCATTGGGGCCGATCCAGTTCAGACACAAACGCGCAGTGCGTGCACGAAGACTTCAACGCCAACTCCAAGAAAGGGTACGACCCATTGAGGGCGAAACCTGGTGTTGTCGTCGGGCTGAGGAAAGGGCTGCCCGAAATTGTGGCCATAATGGATTGGCTGCAACGAGAAGATCATTGGAAATTCAATGCTGCACACGCCAGTTAACTTGGACAAGATGGGGTATCTCACGCTGGCGAGGTCCCACCACGCCCTGTTGTCACGGCCGTGCAAGGCAGGCGTCATCTCGACCCTTGGGCGACTCCAGGTGGGGAACGACGAGAAGCTGAGTTGCGTGATTACTGCAGGCCATAAGTACATCGCGCTGAACCACGAGTGCCAGAAGGAAGAGTGCGAGAAGCTGATCGAGTGGATGAACGCGGACAACAACAGCAGCCTCGCGAAGAGCGAGGTCGATCACATCAAGCACTGCGAGAGCGTCATCGAGACGAATTTCCCGAGCGATTCCCAGGTCGAGTGGGCCCTGCAACTTCGGATCATAAGCAAGCGATGTGGGACATGTAGGGGCAGGGCGAGGAGGGGGGGTAGGAGGGCGATATGAGGTTGGCCAAGTAAGAGGGGCACGGGGGGCGGAGAGGGGAAGGAGGCGGCGGCTGAGAGGGCAGCACCGCCCGCCTCCGTCCCATCCCCGCCCCTATCCTCATGCGCGCCAACCTCGTCCTCCGATCCCCCCTTCTCGCCCACCCTTTTTTCCCTCCTTTGCCAGTGCGCCGAAGTCTGCGTTGTTGCAGGTGCCGCTGGGCCGGCTTGTAGCCAGGGTGGTCGACGCGAGCTCCTTGAAGTTCCAGCCTGCTGTCGTCGCGGCTTTCGCCAAGTATGCCGCTGGAATGGGCGATGGCCCGTTCGTTGACGAGTTCGCACCGGGGCATTCGGCCGCGGTGAATTCTAGCGAACTGACTGCTCCGCGCCGCATGTTCGAAGACATCGCCGAGAACACAGGCCGCAAGCACCCCTTGACCATGCGCGTCCTGAGCCGCGCGATGTACGCCGCAGAGACGCGAGCAAGTTCCTCGTTGCCTCAGAGATCGAGGCCTACGGCGAATACGCACTCGCGCCGAAGATGGGCGAGGCTTTCGTGAGGCAGAACAGAGAACAGATGCGCCCCGAAATTACGAAGCTCCTCAACAACGAGGCTGCCTTGCACTACTTGCGCAAATTCGAGATTCAGGATGTGCAGTGCCCTACGCGGGTATGAGATATGTCGGTTTGATTGCAGTCGTGTTCTCACGTGGGCATCCCCTCGCCCCTCCCGTGCCAACTCCATCCGAGCTCCCGCCCCGCCCTTCCCCTCTCCCTCTCTTCTCCATCCCCCCTTCCCTCGGAGGGGATGTTTTTTTTTCTTTTTTTGGGGGGGGTGGGGGGCGGGGGCGGGGGGAAGGGCCATTTTCGGGCCCTCCAGGACGCGCGGGGGCACAGTGGTTTTGAAAATCAGTGAAACGCCATTCCTGAGGATCCGTGAAACACAAATCCGTGAACCACAGTCATCAGCATCATCATCATAGTCATTGTCACCACCATCAGTTATCATCATCGTCATCGTCATCTTCATCATCATAATCATCATCATCATTATAATCAGCACCATCATCAGCATCTTCGTCAAATTCATCTTCACTACCATCAGCACCAACACCATCGGCATTATCCTCACCATCGCCAGCAGCATCAAAGCTGCCATAATCACAAGCATCCCCATGACAGTCAACATCATCGTCATCGCCATCAGCATCATCATCATCATCATCACCGCCGCCATCATCTGCATCGCCATCATCAATATTCAGCATCATCGTCATCGCCATCGTCATCAGCATCGTCGTGGTCGCCATCGTCGTCGTCATCATCGCCGTTATCGTCATTGTCGTTCTCGTCACCATGATCATCGGCATGCTTATCATCGCAGTCATCACCATTATCATCACCATCGCCAATGTTGTCATTCAAATCATCATTATCAGTATCGTCGTCATCGTTATCCTCAACAGTGTCATCATTCTCGCCTATCGCATCGCCATTATCATCATAATCACCATTACCATCGTCTTCCTCGGCGTGGCACCGTTGTTGCCCTGTGCTTTTATGAGCGGTGTTGCCCTCGGATGGGTCTTGCGTCCTCTCGGATGTCATCTGTCCTTGGTCGCGACTGTGCCTTTCTACGCCTGCGTGGTGCTTCTTCGTTGCGCGGGCACCTCCGGGTTGTTCGCGTGGCCACAGGCGCGGCGGCGCGTGCGACTTTTCCCATGCGGCTCGACGGCGCCAGCTGGTTCCTGCAACGCTAGGATCAATGGCCAGAGGTTGGCCGCGCTGAAGGATGAATGGTTGCAATTCGTCGACGCCTCCGTCCTTGACTGCGCGCTGGCCGAGAGGGTCGGCGCAGCGATCGACGCGGGTGTTCTCGCCCCCGCCAACTTCGAGGGCGCGGCCCGCGTAGCGCCGCCCGCTGCTGGAGAGAGCAGCTCTGGATGGCGTCGCCGTCGGCTGCGAGGCGGCCGCGGCAATGCGCCAGACTGTCCAGGTGGATCGGGGTCGCCGCGGGGGGCCCTGCCCCGTTGTGTTGCCGAAAGGCAAGGTTGGCATTCTCAAGGAGATCAAGGGGGGCAAAATTCTGGTTGAGTTCCAAGTGACTATCACGGTTATCGACGAACCGAAGGACAGAGCGATTGTTGCGCAGCTGGGCGAGGCTGGCGTCACCCCCGAGGGGAAGGGGCCCGCGCCTGAGCAGAAAGTCACCGCCCCGAAGGGCCACGAGCACGCCGCGAAGCACGACGGAACCGATGCGAAGCTCGCGCCGTGGCCGCCGGGCCCGCCTCGCAACGGGCAGGGCGCATCCATGGGCCTGCGCTGCTTGAATGGCGAGGTCGCGCTGGCCCAGTTTCTCATGGGCAACGAGTTTGGGCGGCCGAGCTACGCGGGCAAGGACTTCGCCGTCCTGGTTCGCGACGGCAACTGCGAGGTGGGCGGCCAGACAGTTCCCGGCCTGGGCGATTGTTTTTTATTCCGCAGACTTCCGATGTCCAGGACTGTTACTGGAGCATGGGCAAGAGCAAAATGATACAGAACACTGCGGGTGCCCGTCCCGAAAAATCATGTGGTTCTGGACGGTCGCTGGAGATGCGCAGTCGTTCAGAACCGTTACCCGTCCCTCTTCTTCGTGGTAGCGAGGACTGACGTTGCCGACAATGTGAACATGAAGTGCGCGTTTTCTCAGAAGTGGTCATCGGGTGCCAACGCTCCAGGAAGCGGGAAGCGCAGCGCTGACGCGGCGTTCGGCGCTGGTGAGTGGCCCCAAATCCTTGCGACGACAAATCCGAAGATGACCCAGAAGCACGCGCGCCTGGCGGTGTGCGACGATGCCGAACTGGCCAAGATCACCAGGGACATGAAGGACGAGAAGCTGAAGCAGCTCACGGCCAGCAAGGCCATCAAGGGATCATCTGCGACGGGCAGCGCGCGATATCAGCCCAGTTGTTTTCGGCGAGTGCAGCCCCGCTTGGGTCTCGGACAAGATGTATCTTAGGGGCCTCTTGGGATCTTGGGGCGCGGCCTCTTGGGGCCGCTTCCTAGGGCCTGGGGGGCATCTGGGGCCCAAGATGTCGTCTGGCGTCCGACCTGGTTCTCAATATCTTGGGGGTTGCGTTGGGAGCTCGTCGAGTTTTTGTGGGTCAACATTTGGATGTCGCTTTGGAGTTTCCCGGAACGTCTAGGGCGCCGCTAAGATAGCGCGACTAAACGTATAAAGTGCGTGAGTTTTGTTTAAATGGCTGTACCTCGGAGGGGGGGCGAGGATCCTTGGGGCGCGCAGTTCAACGATTGTTTTGCGTGGCGGGGCCATGCGGTTCTCGCCATTTCAGGCCCCCCCCCCCCCCCAAGTTACGAACGCGTGGCAGGGCCATGCGACATGCGCGGGTGGCGATGCCATGGGGCAATCGCCGCTCTAGCTTTTGCGCGACGCGACCGTGCGGCGGAACCGTAGTTTCTCACCCTATAGGCCTTTGCGCGACACGGCCGTGCGGCGGAGCCATGGGGCTCTCGCCCTATAGGCCTTTGCACGACACGACCGCGCGGCAAAGCCATCGGACTCTCACCCTGCAGGCCTTTTCGCGACACGACCGTGCGGCAAGGCCATCGGGCTCTCACCTTATAGGCCTTTTCACGGCGCGGCCGCGCGGCGGAGCCATAGAGCGCTTGCCTTTTCAGCCTTCCCAGGTCACGCGCGCGCGGCGGGCCGCAGGTCTCTCGTCGCGTCGCCCCTCCCAGGTTCAGAACGCGAGGCAAGGCAGTCATGTTCAGGGGGGGGGGGGGCAGCAGGTCCTGCAGACCCCTCGAGTCCCGCGGGTGTCGCAGGTCCCACAAGTGCCACAAGTCCCACAAGTGAGCCCCCGTGAATATTCAAAGTCTGTATCATCAACGCACCGTCACCAACGTCACCCGCGGAACAACTGTGCGAGCAGTGTCTGAGCAGCATATGCACAGTGCGCCGTATTGCAATGCGCTGTCTCAGTCCTGCGTCTAAGATGCCTTAACATTGCGCGCGTGCCATTTTAATGCTGTCGCAGCGTTTGTTGAACCATCTTGCGCCATTGCATGGATACTGCCAGCGCGCGAAATTCAAGACCGTGCCAACGAAGCCTTATTAATGCATGTTGTTCGTCTTGGTTGTATGCGCGTTGTATTTCTAGTGTTCTGGTGGCGTCTGGGCACTGCCTTCGCATTATTTTCGATTTGTGTTGAACCTATATCGGTATTGTCAGAGCGGCGGTTCAGGCAGTGCTGGGTTGATGCAGCCGCAGCATTGTTTGCAGTTTGTCTGGCTGTTGCCTCATCAACGCTTCAATCGCGTATTCGAGCTGATTTGGTATTTGTTGGAGATGTTGTTCTTAATGAAGTCTTCGAATTGCCTTCTGAATGTCGCAATGCTGTAAAACGGCTTCAACCTTGTCTAACGAGTGCCCCCTTCCATCGCGCTGAAATTGTCTTACGACTTCTTTTTGTTTTCTCGTAGAATTGCATGCATGTTGCATTGCTGTGGTATTTTGTTGTGCTAGCACCGCCGCAGCACTGTCGCAGCGCTGCCTGGAAGTTCGTTGCTTCATAATGTCTTACCAGTGTTAATAACGCAGTATTCAGAGGTACTGGTGTCCTAATATCGTCTGCACAGTGCATTGCGTTTCTCTTGCGGTTGCCTCAACAATCCTGTCATGATGCGCCCGCGTTGTCCTCGTGTTGTCGTCGCAGTGCCATGGTGCTGTTTTCGCGGTGTGAAACATATCACAAGTGCGTACTATGACCAATATGTTTTTGCCGTTTAAGGCGCGCGCGTTGTCTGTCGCCGCTCCCGGTGTCTCGCCTCCTCTCCCGCCTCCTCCTCCCCCTCCCCTCCTTTTGCTGTTGCTGCTGCTGCTGATGCTGCTGGCGCTGCTGCTGCGGCTGCTCCCCCTGCTCCTCCTCCTCCTCCGCCTCCCCCTCCCCCTCCTCATCTTCTCCCTCCTGCTCCTCCTTCTCCTGCTCCTCCTTTCCCCCCCCTCCTCTTCTCCGTCTTCGTCTTCTTCTTCTTCGTCTCATGATTATTCGTGTGACTGTTCTTCTTCCTTTTCCTCTTCCTCCTCCTCCTCCTCTGTCGCGCCCGTTGTCTGTCGCCTCTTCATTGGAGGTGGTGGCCCTGTGGTCGCGCAGCTCTCCCCCTGGTCTGTTTCTCCATTATGTGCGGGTCTTTGGCCGTGGATGCCAGACAAGAAATGCGCGAGAAACGCGTGCCAATTTGGAAATCCAACCGATGGCATTTGAAGGTTCACTTTCGTTTCCATGCCAACATGTCGACTATTCGGTTGCCAGCGACACAGGAATTCCTACGCGCGCGGGCGCGCGCGTGGAGGGCAACGCAGTGCCCGCCGTCGTAGCCGGCGCGCGAAAAAAAGGCCACGCCAATTTGAAATCCAGTCGGGCTGCACTAGATTTTTATGCCAGCAGTGACCGCTTTACTCGTGCAAATGCATGCACAGCGCATGTTGGCATGAAAACCCAATCGGTCACCGTTAAGGGGCAACATTCGTTGCCATGCCAAGACGGCCCCCCCCCGTCCCTGCGAATGCTCCAGGAATGCAGGATTCCACCTTAGATGTCATGTTGGCCACCGTCAAAAAACACACGCACGAACTGTAGCTACCAGGCAAACGTTGCGATTTCCTGTGGCTGAATGGGGAAGGCACTCGCGCGTTGGCTTGAAAATGAAGTACACAAACAAACGTTGCGATATGCATATTCTCGGAACTGCGGAAGCCAATTTAGTACTCATGATCAGTGCCACGAGGCCAATGCCAACTAGAAGATTGAACCCGCCAGAGTTAACAGTTCACTTCAGTTTGTCCGCTGGCATGGCGACGCGCGCTGCGCGATGGCAAAGCCAGGCGCAGTGCGTTCCCCGACGCAGCGGTCCACGGTCGCCGCGCGCGCAGCGGCCCTGCCGCTCGCGGCTGGCATGTTTCCTTGCAAATACTGGGCCAGGGCCGCCGCGCGCGCGGTGACCCTGATACATCGCGCGTGGTGTGTTTTCGCAAGCAGGATGCCACGAAGCCGCCGCGCGCGGCGGCCGTGCCTGCGCGCCCCCGCGCAGCGCGGGCCGCAGCCGCGCGCGCAGCCGCCCTGCCCTTCGAGCGTTTTTTTTTTTTGGCCCGCGCATGATGGACCAGGGCCGCCGCGCGCGCGGCGGCCCTGCCCCTGGCACAGAATGCGTTGTTCAACGCAGGATGAGCGTGCATGGTGTGGTTTTCTTCCATTCGGAATGGGCCTGGGCCGCCGCGCGCGCGGCGGCCCTGCCCCTCGCGCATGATGTGTTCTTCACATCGGGAATTCGCAATCACGCTTTTTGTTTGTTTTTCTTTTTCTTCCCCCCCTTGTTCTTCCACGCTCGCTGCGCCGGGGCCGCAGCGCGCGCGGCGGCCCTGCCCCTCGCGCGTAGATGCGTTCCCCATCACAATGGGCGCGCATGGTGTGCGCGTGCATTTTTCCCCACCGTAATCGGGCATGGTCGCTGCGCGCGCGGCGGCCCTGCCCTCGCGAATGTTGTGTTTTCCAGCGCAGCATGGGCGCGCGCGGCGCTGTCAACGCAGAACGGGCCAGGGCCGCGCGAGCGCCGCGGCCCTGCCACCCGCGCATAATTTGTTTTCCAGCACAGAACGTGCAGCGTGGCGCGTTTTTCAGTACATGCTCGGCAAGGGCCCCCGCGCGAGCGGCGCCCTACTTCTCGCGCGTAGCGTGTTTTCCAGCACATTGAGGGCGCGCACTGCGCGTCTGTCCGCGCGCGATGAGCCGGGGCCGCCGCGCGCGCGGCGGCCCCGCCCCTCGCGCGCAGTGCGTTGGCCAGCGCAGACGGAGTGCGCGCGGTACGTTTTTCCACGCATAGTGGGCCAGGGCCGCCGCGCGCGCGGCGGCCCGGGCACGATGCGCGTGGAAAAAACGTACCACGCGAGCCCATTCTGCATTGGAAAACGCACTGCGCGCGAAGCGGGCAGGGCCGCCGCCCGCGCGGCGGCCTTGGCGCCACCGTGCGTGACAAATGCGCGCTGTGCGGACAAATTGCGATGGAAAGCGTATTCTGCGCGAGGTGCTTGGCAGCCGCGCGCGTGCGGCTGCCCTCGCCGCATTTGGCTTGGAAAGCGCCATGCGCTGGCTCTGCGTTGGACAACGTTGCATGCGCGAGGCGGAGGGCCGCCGCGCGCGCGGCTCTGGCCCTGTTGCGCGTGGGAACTATAAGCTTTGCGCGCCAATTCTGCGCGGGGCCGCCGCGCGCGCGGCGGCCCTGGCCCACTTTGCGTGGAAAAAAACCCACCATCCGCGCTAATTCTGTGTTGGAACATGCAATGTGCGCGAGGGCCATGGCCGCCGCGCGCGCGGCGGCCCTTGCTTTGCTATGCGTAGAAAAAAAACGTACAGTACCACTACTGCAGTAGTACGGCACAGCCCCACAATACTGCAGTACTCTTCTTGCAGACTACCACTAAAGCGTTATAGTTCGAGGATGCTACTACTCTGCTCGAGTATTGCAGTCGTGTACTACTTCTACTACACTACTACAGTGCGACTACTAGAGCAAACGCTCGCGTATGACCTCTAGTGCAAGGCCGGAGTGGAGCTGCTACTATTACTCCTACTACTACTACTACTACTTCTACTACTACTTCTACTACTACTTCTTCTACTACTACTACTACTATTACCACTACTACTACTACTATTACTACTACTACTACTACTACTACTATACCACTACTACTACTACTACTACTACTACTCTGTAATTCTTCTACTACAGCTACAGGACTAACACAGTGCTGCCACACCATTAATGCAGTACTACTACGGCGGTTCTTTAAATGCTGCAATAGTAGAGCACAACGAACACTACATTACTACAGTACTACTACTACTACTGCGACACTCAGTATTATAGTACTGCTGTTGCAATGCGGTGGCAATGCGTTACAATCGATTGCAATGCGTTGCGATTGCAATCCTTTGCTGCTGGCGCCTAGGAGGGCGGGGAAGCAGAACAAAACAAAGTTTGTTTTGTTGTTTTTGCTCCCCCCCCCCCCCCCCTTGGCGCCGCCAGCAGCAAGGGAGGGGCGGAAGTCCCACCCCCGCCCCACGTGGTCACGTACTCGGTTCAGCGAGGTTCGCTGAACCGAGTTCCTCACCACGCGGCCATCCAGAGAGATTCGCACAGCGAGGTTCGCGAACGTCAAAAAAATGAAGAGCATGAGGAAACAACGGGAAAAAAGACAAGTGGGTAAAGGAATTCAGGAAAACAACACACAACCACGCAAGGATGATTTGATGATTTTCGCAGGGGGGCGATTTGCCCCCGAGCCCCAAATTGCCACCCAAGTTGGGGAGACACCCCACGAAACCCGAAGGGAAGGACTTATATCCCCATCCAGGGTGGTAGAGCGGCCGGTGGGGCCCAGACCGCGCCGCTGGGGATGGGGATCGGTTGAACGAGTCTCGGAGAAACCCTCGCAAGAAACCCGACCCTGAAAAGCTGCGCGCGAGGTGCAAGTGAAGGGAAACCTCAAGCACCCCGAGCGCAGCAGCTCCTTCAGCGGCTGCGGGAAGTCACCGCGCAGCGCGAGGAGCGAAGAGACCCAGGATGCCCTAACGAAAAGTATGTGGTTTCTTAATGCGCACCCCCCACTGTACACCTAAGTCGGGCCTGTCCCTCCGCAGGAGGAATATTCAAAGATGGTAGAACAAACTAGTCGGGGGACGATTTTTCTAGTACTTATGTTGGCTATGATTGATGATGTTTTGATTATTTCTAAGCTTTCGTCCAACATCCGCCCATCCGCTTGTCGGCCCTTTCCCTCTGCAGGAGGAGTATTCGAAGATAGTCAAACCATAGTCGGGGGACTATGGTTTGACCACTGTTGAACATTTTTGAGCGATTAGGGCATTTCAACTTGTTTTGAATCTTTAGGGTATGTTTTAGCTTTTGAGCTTTTAGGAATATTCAAAGATAGTCCAAAATAGTCAGGGGACGATTTTTTAAAGTATTTGATCATGCTTGAGTATTTTTCTTTCTTTCTAAGTCTTCGTCCCCAATCCGCCTGTCGGGCTTGTCCCCCTACAGGAGGAATATTCAAACATAGTCGAACATATAGTATGGGGACGGTTTCTGATTTTTTTGTTTTAAAATATTTGTTTAAGTATTTTAATATATATATATATATATATATATATATAAAAAAAATAGTTTTTTTTGTGTTTTCCTCCAAAATCCGCCTGTCGAGGGACAGGCCCGACCTAAACCTGATGCTGCATCTGCGATGTCGCGGTGGCTTGCGGTCGGCGGCGAGCCGCAGGAGGAAAAGGTACCCATACCGCTGCCCTCCGCCCGTGATCCCCTTTTTTTTCGACCTCCGGGGAGGCCCGCGTCGCCACCGCTGGATTCGCCTCGGGATCCTGGCCAGAACGCACTCTGGGAGATGTCCGTGCAGTAGCAGTATTGGTACCCCATGAGTTCCCCAGGAAGTGAGAGGGGGTGGGCCTTCGCAGAGGGCTCGGAAGTCCCGGGGCCTTTGATGAGACGTTTTGTGAGCCTTCCCCAGAGGTACATCAGACTTCTCAGAAGGCGCGAGGGCTTCTGAGAGGTCCCGCCGCCTTCTGAGAAGGTCTTCTCCTGCTCACTTCCCGCCCTCGCTCGCCGCCGATATGGGGCTCTCAAAGGAGGGAGCCTGGGATCAGTCAAACGCAAGCCGCTTGAGAGCGGGCCCGCGCAGCACCCCTGGCGGCCTCCTTCTTGGGGTGCCCAAGTGCTACGCCCTCTGCATCGCGGGGATCATAAGGGGGTTCTGGAAAAAGGGGGCGGCGGCCAGGAACAGGCCATTGGCCCGAGGAGACATCCCGACGATCCGGACGCGAACGCGCCTTTTCGCCCCGGCCCCCCCCCGCTGGCGGCTCATCCTTGGGGTGGCCAAGTGTTCCGCCTGCGGTATCGCGGTGATCACGGGGCTCTCGAGCGGGAGACGTCTGGGGCCAGCAGCAGGCAGCCGCACCGGGCATCCCCAGGCTCTGGGCACGAGCCGGCCCGTGCACCACCCTCGGCGGCTGCTTCTGTTGGAGTGCCCGGGTGTTGCCTTTGCTTCATCGCGGTGGTCGTGGGGATCTCAAGAGGAGGAGGAGGAGGAGGAGGAGGAGGAGGAGGAGGAGGAGGAGGCGTTTGCTTCATTGCGGTGGTCGGTCTGTGGCCAGAGGCAGGGAAGCCGCTCGAGGCATGCTCACAGTGTGGGCGCGAAGGGGCCCGTGTAACACCACCCAACGGCTCCTTCTCGGGGTGCCGAAGTGCCACGCCTGCTGCATCGGTGATCCTGAGTGGATTTGAGTACGAATCAAGTCAGTCTGGGTGCGAAGGAGTCGGACTGTGGTGTGTCTGAGCGTCAAAGGGTGTGGGTACGCGTGTCAATCACAGGTCTAGATTTGAGTGAGTCTGAGTGTGAGTGCGTCTGAACACGTGTGTGCCTGAGTGTGAGCGGGTTTGAGTGTCAGTGAGTCTGAGTGTGGGCGAGATGAGGATGAATTCAGTGTCTGAGCGAGTCTGCATGAGAGCTGAGCGTGCGTTCAGAGTATGAGCGAGTCTGTATGTGAGTCCTTCTGAGTGAGTGAATCTCAATGTGGATGCGTCGGAGCGTGACTGAGTCTCAGTATGAATGGGTCTGAGTGCAGTTGGGGAGGGGGGAGGAAGAGAAGGAGGCGGGGGCATCACACGAAAAAAAGGAAACCAACACTGAGGATACGGAGGATAAGTGGAAACGTTGTCTCGGCCCAATATGTATCCAAGAGTGTTGCGGCGTAGTATCGGCGTAGCCAAAAGAAGTCTGACGACCGCCGCCATGTTGGCTCAAGTTGGGGCTCAAGCGCCTGCGGGTTAATTTTTGATTGTGCTTGCGCTTAGGTCTACTGGATCACACCGTCAATTTGCCGTTTTCACACAATGGACGCATTCACGAGGCGTGGCTCGTCTCAGTGCATCCACAGTGACGTATGTTTTCATACCTACGTAAACCCTCATTCGTTTGACCAAACCTTAGGTGACATATGTACGTCGATGTCTAGCATGCGGCCACTGCCCACCGTGCAGCCGCTCTGGCAGGAAGACCACCCCATTTTGCAGTCGAGCAGTGGCGCGTCGTGGAAGACGCTTGACGAGTTCGACCTCCCGCGGGAGCGTCGGCGGGCAGAACTCATTGGCAGCCGCCCATCGGGACACACGCAGGAATCAGCCTGGTTGGGCCCTGGCAGCGCCCCCTCGGCGGCCGATGTGCAGCTGTCATCTCAGCCTGGAGGCGTTCTGCCGCTCCATGGCCAGCCGCTGCCGCGCAGGCAGGAAGACCACCCCACTCTGCAGTCGAGCGGCGGCGAGTCATGGAAGACTCTTGACGAGTTCGACCACCCGCGCGATCGTCGGCGGGCAGAAGCCACAGGCAGCCACCCATCCGGACACGCGCAGGATTCAGCCTGGTTGGGCCCTGGCGGCGCCGACCCAGCGGCCGATGCGCAGCTGTCATCTCAGCCTGGAGGCGTTCTGCCGCTCCATGGCCAGTCGCTGCCGCGCAGGCAGGAAGACCACCCCACTCTGCAGTCGAGCGGCGGCGAGTCATGGAACACTCTTGACGAGTTCGACCACCCGCGCGGGGGCACTCCGTGTCTGACGACCGCAGGCGCTCGGCTGATCCATCGCGCTGCGGGGGCGGCGCCAGCCTGGTCGCCGATCGGGCCGCCCGGCATGCCGCCGCTCTCTGCCGCCGAGGCGGGGCTTGCCGCCGGCCCCCGAGGCGAGCCAGACCGCGCAGCGCGGGCGAGACATTGTGCCAGCGGAGGGCGGGCAGGGACCTCCAGTGGCACGCCCGCGGCCGGCAGGGGGCTGGCAAGCATGCGGGCCCAGCTCCTGGCGCAGGAGCAGCTGCTGCCCAAGGTCCAACAGGAGGCTCAGGAGGTCAGGCGGACTATCCGCGAGCAGGCGGCCTTCTTGGAGGAGCTTGAGTTTCAACAGGGCGAGCTCGTTGACAGCATGCCAGCAGCTACCGAGGAGGCAGCGCCCGCCGCCCCTGGCGTTCCAAGAATCACCACGCTCGTGATTCAGAACATCCCCATGGCTATGACGCAGAGTGACCTGCTGGACCTCTTCGACAAGTCTGGTTTCGCGAGCCGCTACGACTACGTCTACATGCCGACGACTTTCGAAACGGGGACCACAAGGGGGAGCGCGTTTGTAAATTTTGCCACCTCGAACGACGCCCGCGAATTCTCCATCTTGTGGAACAAATCGCGGCTGACCAGAGATGCCGGCGCTGGAGTCACCGGGACTGTGATCGAGGTCAGTCCGGCAGCGAGGCAGGGATATTCGGAGAACGTCAGGATGTGGAAGGCGAGCCGGCTGCGCCGCATCAAGAACCCCAAGTTCCACCCCTTCATCGCCCAAAGGCCAGCTGCCCTGTGAACGCGCAGTTGACAGTTTTACTGGATGAGGGGAAGGGGGGACGTGTGGGGACCTGTGTGGGGGGCGGTCGGGTGGGGGACTTTCGGATCACCTCGCCACCGCGAGGGTACGAGGAGGAGAGGAGGAGGGGGAGGGGAGAGGGGAGGGGAAGGAGGAGGAGGAGGAGA
>CAUYUJ010017140.1:35000-42178 GCA_963575745.1 Prorocentrum cordatum | reverse complement strand
GTAGTAGTTTAGTAGTAGTAGTAGTAGTAGTAGTAGTAGTAGTCGTAGTAGTAGTAGTAGTAGTAGTAGTAGTGGTAGTAGTAGTCGTAGTCGTAGTCGTAGTCGTAGTCGTAGTCGTAGTCGTAATCGTAGTAGTAGTAGTAGTAGTAGTAGTAGTAGTAGTAGTAGTAGTAGTAGTAGTAGTGGTAGTAGTAGTAGTAGTAGTAGTAGTAGTAGTAGTAGAAGTTGTAGTAGTAGTAGTAGTAGTAGTAGTAGTAGTAGTAGTAGTAGTAGTAGTAGTAGTAGTAGTAGTAGTAGTGGTAGTAGTAGTAATAGTAGTAGTGGTAACCGTAGTACTTGTAGTAGTAGCCGCAGTAGTCGTAGTAGCCGTAGTAGTCGCCGTCTTCACAGTAGCAGTCTTAGTAGTGGTAGGCGCAGTAGTCGTCGTAGTAGTAGCAGTATTCGAAACCAATTTCCCTAGCCAGCTCAACCTGCCAACCCGTCCAACCAGCCAGCAAGCCCACCCAACCACCCCGCCACCTAGCCAACCCGTCAGCCAACCAGCCCAGCCGCCCACCCCGTCATCCCGCCAACCAGCCGATCCCCTCCGCCTGCTCTCCGTGCCCAACCAGCCACCCTGCCAAACCGCTCTCTCCCGCCGCCTGCCCTCCGTCACAGCCGAGAGGCGGGGGGAAGTGTTTCTTACCAGCGAAAACCAGAAAATTATCCCGGCAAAGCAACCTAACAGCGATGTGTAGGAGCATATCTGGAAGCATTCCCCTTAAGATTCAGATGAGAATCCAGTTGTAGAATTCTGCTGTTCTCGCAGTCGTAGTCGCATTCGCGATGACAGTCGCAGTGGCAACGGCAGTCGCAGTCACAGCCTCAGCCTCAGCCTGCCTCAGCCTCAGCCTCAGCCTGCCTCAGCCTCAGCCTGCCTCAGCCTCAGCCTCAGCCTGCTTCAGCCTCAGCATCAGTCTGCCTTCAGCCTCGGCCTCAGCCTCAGCCTGCCTCAGCCTCAGCCTGCATCAGCCTCAGCCTCAGCCTCAGCCTGCCTCAGCATCAGCCTGCCTCAGCCTCAGCCTCAGCCTGCCTCTGCCTCAGCCTCAGCCTGCTTCAGCCTCAGCCTCAGTCTGCCGTCGGCCTCGGCCTCAGCCTCAGCCTGCCTCAGCCTCAGCCTGCATCAGCCTCAGCCTCAGCACGAAGCGACCCAGCTAGAAGGACAAAGCGCTGAATGTACACCGATGTGTTCGACGACTGCGTATGTAATGATGTGACGATATACAGACTGAGCCCTTCGTGAATGTCTACATGTTTTTCTGACGCCTACAAACGGCGCTGACGTGTGTGAGAAAATTGTCCGCGCAGCAAAAGCCGGCGAAGCGTGCGGGAGCTCGCATGCTGAGACAGACTACGTCTGCAGACCGCCAGCTGCAAAAGGTTGCGAGCGGCTCTTGGAAGATGTTTACGGAACGGAGCTACGGTGTCTGAAAACATTGGCATCGAAGCGAAGAGCCTCGGAGCCCTGCAACCTGAGAAACACCGCAGGAACTCGCATACTGAAAAGGAATGCATTGCAAACCGCACGCTGCGAACCCTGCAGGCTGAGAAGCACCGCAGGATGTCGCATGCTGAAAAGCACTTGTACTGCAGAGCGCTAGCACTCCATCTCGGGCTCGGACCCCCCCGTCCTGATCCAGAACGTGTCCGGCCACGGCCTGAAAATGCCGTTCCAACTCCCGAGGATCAGCTGGCACTCCGGCTCTGGGACACTCCAGTACGTCTTGAGCACCTTGAGCCAGGCCCCATCTCGGGATCCCCACAGCACGCTGTACTTGACCGAGACCGTGCCGAACTCATAACAATTGACCTCCGAAGGACCTGCGAGTGCAGGCTGAGAAACACCACGCGATTGCAGGGCACGGCATTGCGTGTCACATGAGTGCAGGCTGAGAAGCACCACATCTCGTTTGCCAGAGATCACTCCCAGGTTATTTGATCCCGCAACACCAGCCACGGCGTAGCTGCCACAGGGGCCGCAGATAGCAACGGTTCGGTCACCCAATTGGCGTTCCGGTGAGTCACAATTCGCGCGTGGCTCCACGAGCCTGTGTAGCGCGATTTGCGGGGCACCAGTGTGCTGTAGGTGTTGTTGCCGTAGCAGAAGACGGCCTCTGGAGCCCAGTGCGGATTCCAGCGGACAGCGTAGACCCTGTGGACGCCATTGCGGATGACGTCGCGCGCATCTTCGATATGTGCCACCCATCGAAGCCAGTCAAATGCTGAGCCATCGGTGATGTCAACAGCACCTGGGGCAGTCTCGCCATGGTGGTAGTGCAACAGCGATTGGAGAGCGGCGCTGGCTTCGTCGCGGCCCACAATCTGGCGCGAGCAGGCTGCCTCTTGCAGGTGCTCCTGTGTGAAGAGCAGTGGGGCATCACCGCCAGTCTCGGCAGGCTGAGCAGCGCCACCGTCAGGCACGGCAGTCTGAGCAGCGCCGCCACGAGGAACATGAGGCTGAGCAGCGCCAGGCTCAGGCACGGCAGGCTGAGCAACGGCGCGTGGTGGACCGACATAGGTGGGCTCATCGGGTCGGCCGTTCTTATGGTAATGCAGGCGCATGGCTGAACCGTCTGCACGACGGAACTCGAAGAAGTGCCTGCCGTGGCCATCCGTGTTGGAGTAGTTAGGGTCGCGCTCTGTCTCGATGATGCGAAAGAGAACCTGGGCGATGCCCTGCCCGATTATGCGCTCAGCGAAACCCGGAGCGGCAGACCGAAGCAGTTGCTTCCAGTCGTAGGACGGGTCGTTTGTTACGTCTTTGAACGACAAGTTGTTGACAATGCACTCGGCGCGCAGCGCGCGCTGCCACTGGCAGGCGGTCTTGCCGCCCATCCCTGGTGTACGGCGGATGTCTTCGAGGTGAGCCTGCTCAAAGACCACGTCGACACCTGGCTGAGGAGTCGGTGCGGGCGGATCCGGCAGAATCTCCCACGGGCCATCGCACGGGGCCGGGGGTGGCGGGGGCGATGCCTTGCCGCGTGCTGGCATTGTGACAAGGCAGGCCGAGGAGCACCGCCGAGGCTGGACGGCCAGGTGAAACTCGAGCAAACATGTGGCTACAGCTCTAAGCAAAATGGCTACGAGGAGGTTAAGGATGATGATGATGGTGTTGATAGGAAACCCGGTATCAGCGAGTTGATGTACAATGAGGTGTCCGCAAACGAGACACTGCTGTCAACGCTGTTATAACTAACCACAAACGAGACACTGCTATCAACGCTTGCACAATTAAAAAGAAACGCTGGCATTGACACTACTAGCAATACCAAAGTGGAGTTTAAACGAGGCACTGCCATCAACCGATTCAACTTCCAATAAAGAAGATCACAAATGAGTTCACTCTGAAGTGACCCATGGGTATCAATGCGAGAAGTCTCTGCAAACTATTCACTCATGGCGACCGCCGCGCACGCGCGTGTAGGAAATCGTTGATGATGATAGTGATAATGGAGTGGGGGCCAGTAATGCAGATACACTGCTGTGCATTCACTTGCTGCGAAAAGAACTCTGCATGAATGAGTTGATATATAATGAGTTGTCCACAAACGAGACACTGCTATCAACGCTTGTATAAGTAAAAAGAAACGCTGCTATCGACACTTCCCCCAATACTAAAGTTGTCTTTAAACGAGTCACTGCCATGAACGGCTTCAACTACAGTGTAACGAAAGGAACTGCAGGCTGAGAAGCACCGCAGGCCAACGTGAACCAGTCGTGGTGATGAGGATGAGTGAAATCTGCGATGATGATAGCGATCATGAAGTCGGTTGTAGGAACCCACTTTTGTAGTAACCAACATACACTGGTATGCATTCACTTATGGTGAAAGGAAACTCGGTATCAGTGAGTTGATATAGAATGAGTTGTCCGCAAACGAGACACTGCTATCAACGCTTTTAGAACGAAGCGAACCCATCAGAACACTGTTATCAACGGAAAGAATGCTGTAGAAGGACAAAGCGCTGAATGTACACCGATGTGTTCGACGACTGCGTATGTAATGATGTGACGATATACAGACTAAGCCCTTCGTGAATGTCTACATGTTTTTCTGACGCCTACAAACGGCGCTGACGTGTGTGAGAAAATTGTCCGCGCAGCAAAAGCCGGCGAAGCGTGCGGGAGCTCGCATGCTGAGACAGACTACGTCTGCAGACCGCCAGCTGCAAAAGGTTGCGAGCGGTTCTTGGAAGATGTTTACGGAACGGAGCTACGGTGTCTGAAAACATTGGCATCGAAGCGAAGAGCCTCGGAGCCCTGCAGCCTGAGAAACACCGCAGGAACTCGCATACTGAAAAGGAATGCATTGCAAACCGCACGTTGGGAACCCTGCAGGCTGAGAAGCACCGCAGGATGTCGCATGCTGAAAAGCACTTGTACTGCAGAGCGCAGGCTGCGAAACCTGCAGGCTGAGAAGCACCGCAGGAACTCGCATGCTTTCGAACACTACTGCTCGAGACCGCAGCTGGAGAGCGGCAGACCGCAGGCTGAGAAGCACCGCGGGCAGGGAGACTTGCAAAACTCAGATGTCCTGATCGTCTTGGAGGAAGTCACGCCAGTCCGGCGGCTGCCAAGAATCGATGATGCTCCTGGAGCCACCGCCCGTGCTGCCGCCGATGTCCAGGTAGTCGCCATCGGCCCTGAACAGACGGCCGTGCCCCAACGCCAGAATCGCTTGGCTGCGGATTTGAAGCAGCGCTCCGCTCTCAAACATCTGCAACACGTCCAGCTGCCTGCGCGTGAAGTTCGGCTTTGGCTGGCCAGCCTGGGCAGACAGATGGCGGGAAAGCCGCTCCCCCTCGTTGTAGCGCGCGATGGCCTCGGCCTTCTGGTGGTGCAGCCGGCGCCGCTGTTGCCGCAGAGCTTCCTCGGGAACTGCTGCATCACGGCCCTCACTGTGATCAGCTTGCAACGCTTGCGTTAGCCAATCAACGTCGAAGCGCCCTGAGAAGGCCAGCACCTCCCAGATCTGTTTGGTACCGGCCACACGTTGCAAATGGCGATGCCACCGCTTACGCTTCTGGTCTTTCACAAACTTGGCGACGCTACCCAGACCTGCACCCTTGGCCTGGCCACCTTTTCCCGCAGGCTGAGAAGCACCGTGAGAACCTTTCTTACCGCCTGGCCCTTTGTTAGGACCCTGCGGAACCGCATGGCCCCCTTGTGGCGCAGACTTGCCTCTCGCTTTTCCCTTTTCGATATCCCGTTCCTGAAGCGCACGCTGCTGCCGCGACTGCTCGTACTGGTCGCGAGCTACTCTGACCAATTCCTGGCGCTCAGGCTCCGTGAGAACGTAGCGCATGTCGTCGATGTTCTTGCTCCGCAGAAAGTCATGTCGAAGCTTAAGGACAGAGAGAATGGCTCGGCCAGTCTCCTCCTGAGACGCAAAGGCCGTGTCATATTCCGAGCCAGGCTGAGGAGCGCCAGCTGGATCAGTGTCCGCTGGCTCCGTGGACTTCCTCTTTTTGAAAAGCAAGAGACTGAGATGATGGAGGACTTTCGGATCGTACTCCTCGTCGTACCTGTCGTCCCAAAGCTGCCTCAGCTCCCCGAGCAAGTCGTTCGCGCGATTCTGAACGACATCCTCGACGTAGTCGGGATCACCCGGTGAAGTCGGTGAAAGCGGAGGAGTAGAACTCGGCGACCGATCCCAATGCACAGAAGACTCGGCGTCCGCCTGTACGCTGACGTCGGCGTCGGAGACGTTTTCGACGACAATCTTCCGCCTCTTGCTCTCCCCAGGCTGAATAGCACCAGGGAGAGTGAGCACAACCGCCACCGCATCGTGTGCGTCGTTGCGCATGCCACGATCCGTAAAAGACGCGCCAACGGCAATGGAGCAGAAACGGGCGACTGCTCCGCAGACCGCGACGTGGTCGCCTTTGAGGTCGGCCGGAGTGGCATGGACCTCCCAGAGCTTCTCGTCGTTCTGCTGGCGCTGGTAAGCCTCCCGCGCCTCCTGGAAAGTGAGGTTGTCGTCGCCGACTACAAGCAGAACGACTGCCTGGCTCAGATTCTCAAGAATCTTTCCCAGGCAGTCCAGGTGCAAGCGGAGATTGCGAACTGTCCGCTTTCGAGTCTGGATGGTCGGCGGTTTCTTGCCGCACACGATGTGCATGTTGGCGATCACCACGTGGAACTTGTCATGGCCTGGTTTGTTCACCTCAAAATGTGAAATAACAGCATCAATCTCTCGGCCGCTAGGAGGCCTGTAAACTTTGCTGTCTTCGCACAGAGTCAGTTCCGCAGGCTGAGAAGCACCGCGGAACCCCCAGAGAGTCAAGTAGTTGTCGACCTCCGAGAAGCGAATGCCATCACCGAAAGGCTTACTGAGGATCTCTGTCACGTTGATCCCTGCTCGGCGAAAGCCTTCACGGAACGCACCGACCTCGCAGCCACAGACAATATCAGCATCAGCGGTCTCCACTATCGTGGCGCACAACCTTCCGAAGTTAGCGCAGTGAGTGGCCGCCTGCTTACCAGTCATCATGCCCTGCTCGAACCCGAAATTGAACGAGGCGACCGTGAAAGACGCAGGCTGCACAGCGCCAGAGCCAGGCGTCTGTCCACCTTCCTCCGCAGGCTGAGAAGCACCGCGAGGCGGCGCAGGCTGAGAAGCACCGCGAGGCGGCGACACTTCGGACGAGACTCGCGGAGCAGAGGCTGCGGATGAACGTTGGGTATGGGGGCACGGCCAGGGGAACGCCATTGCAATCGAAACTGAGTGGACTGCAGTGAGTGAATGCAGTGGCACGATTGAATGCAGTGGACTGCAGTGTCACTAGCAATTCCTGAACCAAACACGGCTGTGGCGGAAGGACTACGAAGCGTCTGGCTATTCAAAATGTGGCCCGGGAATGTAGTTCTGGGAACTCGAAGACCAGGAAGTGGCCTACAGTTGGCTCCGGGCATCCAAAATGTGGCCCGGGAATGGAATTCTGGGAACTCGAAGAGCACGAAGTGTGTGACTGTTGCATCCGGCCCTCCAGAATGTGGCCCGGGAATGGAGTTCTGGGAACTCGAAGAGCACGAAGTGTGTGACTGTTGCATCCGGCCCTCCAGAATGTGGCCCGGGAATGGCGTTCTGGGATGTCGAAGAGCACGAAGTGTGTGACTGTTGCATCTGGTTATTCTAA
>CAUYUJ010017140.1:10000-25000 GCA_963575745.1 Prorocentrum cordatum | reverse complement strand
GAAGGCCCCAGCGCTGCCGCCCGCATGCGTCCCGCACACCCATTTCGGCACACCACTCACACGTTTCGTGGCCCCATAGAATTCCGCCGAAGGCCCCAGCGCTGCCGCCCGCATGCGTCCCGCACACCCATTGCGGCACACCCCTCACACGCTTCGTGGCCCCACAGGGAGCTCCGCCGAAGGCCCAAGCGCTGCCGCCCGCATGCGCCACGCACGCCCAATTGGGCACACCCCTCACACGTTTCGTGGCCCCATAGGGAGCTCCACCGAAGGCCCCAGGCTGCCGCCCGCATGCGTTCCCACACACCCAATTCGGCACACCCCTCACACGTTTCGTGGCCCCATAGGGAGCTACACCGAAGGCCCCAGTGCTGCCGCCCGCATGCGTCAGCACACCCAATTCGGCACACCCCTCACACGTTTCGTGGCCCCATAGGGAGCTCCACCGAAGGCCCCAGTGCTGCCGCCCGCATGCGTCACGCACACCCAATTCGGCACACCCCTCACACGTTTCGTGGCCCCATAGGGAGCCCCACCGAAGGCCCCAGTGCTTGCCGCCCGCATGCGTCCCGCACACCCATTCGGCACACCCCTCACACGTTTCGTGGCCCCATAGGGAGCTCCACCGAAGGCCCCAGTGCTGCCGCTCGCATGCGTCCCGCACACCCAATTCGGCACACCCCTCACACGCTTCGTGGCCCCATCGGGAGCTCCACCGACGGCCCCAGTGCTGCCGCCTGCATGCGTGCCGCACACCCAATTCGGCACACCCCTCACTCGCTTCGTGGCCCCATAGGGAGCTCCACCGAAGGCCCCAGTGGCGGCGCTCACACGCGCATGCGTCCCGCACACCCATTTCGGCACATCCCTCAAATGTTTTGTGGCCCCATCATCCACCGGAGGCCCCAGTGGCGGCGGCCACATGTGTCACCCACACCCACCCAATTCGGCACACCCCTCACACGTTTCGTGGCCCCATAGGGAGCTCCACGGAAGGCCCCACCGGCCGCGTTCACATGCGTCCCCGCCACCCATCCCGGCACGCCCCTCACAACAACAGGTTTCGTGGCCCCATAGGGAGCTCCACCGAAGGCCCCAGTGGCACCGCCCGCATGCGTCACCACCCGCACCCAATTCGGCACACCCCTCACACGCTTCGTGGCCCCATAGGGACTGCACCGAAGGCCCCAGTGGCGGCGCTCACATGCGTCCCCGCCACACATCCCAGTACACCCCTCACGCGCTTCGTGGACCCATAGGTTAGGGAGCTCCACCGACGGCCCCAGCAGCGGCGCTTACATGCGTCTCCGCCACCCATCCCGGCCCCCCCCCCGCAGCAACATCATGTTTCGGGGACCCATAGGGAGATCCACTGGAGGCCCCAGCGGCGGCCCTCACATGCGCTTCCGCCACCCATGTCGGCACGCCCCGCGCGTGTTTCATGTCCCCACAGGGAACTTCACCGAATGCCCCAGTGGCACCCATTTCGGCACACCCCTCACACGTTCCGTGGTCCTATGGAGAGTTCCACTGAAGATGAAACCGCAGCTTCGGTACTGACACCTGCATATGGTTGGTTTCTTCGCCAGGCTAATTTTTGAATCGGAGTTCAATAGGGAATGGTCGAGTCCAAGCCTCCAGAGGAATTCCTTAATACTGTATTTGTTTTTGAATCGGATTTTAGGAAATGGTCGAGCCCCAGCTTCCAGAGGAATTCCTTGATAATCTATTTGTTTTTGAATAGGAATTCAATCGGAAATGGTCGAGTGCCAGCTTCCAGAGGATTTCCTTAATCGGAGGTGAGGGGGTGAGATCGAAGTGGAACGGAAAACCCCCCTACCGGGAAATCGATTTCGGTTTCGTGTTCGTGCGTGCCGTGCGGGCGAGGCGAAGCTGCGTGGGCGGGCGAGAGAAAGTCTCCTGTGGCTGAGGCGCGGCCGGACCAAATGATTCCCTTCCGGGCGGCCGGGGCCCCGCGGTGTCCCGCTGTCCCGCTGGTGTCCCGTGTGGCTGAGGCGCGGCCGGACCAAATGATTCCCTTCCGGGCGGCCAGGGCCCCGCGGTGTCCCGCCGGTGTCCCGCTGGTGTCCCGTGTGGCTGAGGCGCGGCCGGACCAAATGACTCCCTTCCGGGCGGCCGGGGCTCCGCGGTGTCCCGCCCGTGTCCCGTCGGTGCCCCGTCGGTGTCCCAATGATGATGATGATGATGTTGATGATGATGATGATGATGGTGTTGGTGATGATGATGATGATGATGATGATGGTGTTGGTGGTGTCACGATGATGCTGTTGATGGTGATGCGGATCGATTGTGAGATCGATAGTGAGGTCGAATACGAGATCGATAGTGAGATCGATTGTGAGATCGGTTGTGATATCGATAGTGATATCGATAGTGGTATCGGTGGTGAGATCGATTGTGAGACAGAATGGAAGATCGTTTGTGATATCGATGGTGATATCGATGGTGAGACAAATAGTGAAACCGAATGTGAGATCGATTGTGGGATCTATTGTGAGATCGATTGTGAGATCGATAGTCAGATCGATTGTGAGATCGATCGATTGAGATCGACAATGATATCGATAGTGAGTTCGATTGTGAGATCGATGATGAGACCGAATGTGAGATCGATTGTGAGATCGGTTGTGATATCGATAGTGATATCGATAGTGAGACCGAATGTGAGATCGATAATGATATCGAAAGTGCGCTCGATAGTGAGATCGATAGTGATACCGAATGCGAGATCGATTGTGAGATCTATCGTGATACATACCGATAGTGAGACCGAATGTGAGATCGATAATGAGATCGATAGTGAGTTTGATAGTGAGATCGATAGTCAGATCGAATGTGAGATCGATTGTGAGATCGATTGTGGTATCGATCGTGAGATCAATAGCGAGACCGAATGTGAGATCGATTGTGAGATCGATAGTGACATCGATCGTCCGACCGGTTGTGAGATCGATCGGTTGAGATCGATTGTGAGATCGGTAGTGAGTTCGATAGTGAGATCGATCGAGTGCGACGTTGGTCCCTCCCCCCCTCACCTCCTTATCACCCGAAGGGTGGTCGTATAGGTACTTTATTTAATCGCTTCGCTCATTCCGCCGGCCCATATCGCGCACCGCCGTTGACTGGCCGAGTGGCCGTCGGCAGTGCGGAGCTGCAGGGGGCGGGGGATTCAGGTTGTGCCTCTTTTGTCGTGTCGGACGGTGGCAGGCGTTGAATGGGAACGTTGATTCTCGTGTAGTGCTGATGTCCTCTGTCGTTGCGGACGCGGGCGGCAAGGAACAGTTTTTTTGTTTCTCCTCTTCGTCCTGTTTTCTTGCGTGCTGGGGGGGCATTTGGGTGGCCTGCAGGGGCCGCTTGGGGGCTTCTTGGGGGCCTCCTGAGGGCCTGTTGGGGGCTTCTTTGGGGTCTCTTAGGGGCCTCTTGGGGCCTCCTGGGGACTTCTGAGGGCCGAGGGCTCGAAATATTGTTATGGGCGCTCTGGGCAGCATTTGAGCGCGGGGAGAAGTCGCGCGAGCGTCGTGGCCCCTATTGGCTATCTTCTTGCTTGTCTCTAATGCTGCGGGACGGCTATTCACGGCTGAGGCGGATCCCCACCCTGCGCGCCCGCGAGCGCGTTCTCGTCGCAGGTGAATGGGATTTGTCTCACGCGTGGCCGTCCCGCTGGCGGGATGCGTTTTTCGCGCGCGTTCGCTTGGCCGCTCCGCCGCCTCTTTCTCCCGTCGCAGGTTCCCCCCCCCCCCCCTCCTCCCGCGCGCGCGTCGCTTGACCGCTCCGCCGCCTCTCTCTCCCGTCGCAGGTTCCCCCCCCCCCCCCCTCCTCCCGCGCGCGCGTTCGCTTGGCCGCTCCGCCGCCTCTCTCTCCCGTCGCAGGTTCCTCCCCTCGCCCCTCCTCCCGCGCGCGCGTTCGCTTGGCCGCTCCGCCGCCTCTCTCTCCCGTTGCAGGTTCCTCCCCTCCCCTCCTCCCCCACAGGTCCGCGCGTCTACTTCGTGGAGAGCACCTACGTCCCTCGTCGGTTTTGCGGCTCGAAGGTCAGGACACACATGAGTACGGGTCATCCTGGGCCGAATGCCGACCCAGTGCGCAGTATGCCTGCGGATGCCGTATGCCGGCCACTTGTCCCCTGCGCTGCACTGCAAGTGCGCGCCGCATGCTGGTCCCTTGTGCGCAGTATGCCTGCGGATGCCGTACGCCGGCAATCATTCCTCTGTGCAGTATGCCTGCAGTGTGTGCCGTATGCCGGCCATTGTGCGCAGTGTGCCTGCGAATGCCGAATGCCGGCCCTGTACGCAGTATGCCTGCGATTGCTGCCTGT
Source organism: Prorocentrum cordatum (assembly GCA_963575745.1). Lineage (NCBI taxonomy): Eukaryota > Dinophyceae > Prorocentrales > Prorocentraceae > Prorocentrum > Prorocentrum cordatum. Next base: position 20,667 of record CAUYUJ010017140.1, on the reverse strand, counting down.
CAGCCCCTCTCCGCAGTATGCCTGCGCGCGCGGCTGCACGCCTGCAAGTGGGCGCCGTATGCCGGCCATAAGCGCAGTATGCCTGCGAGTGCCGTATGCCGGCCCCCCCCCATAGCGCAGTATGCCTGCGTGCGTTGCAGTATGCCTGCAAGTGTGTGCCGTATGCCGGCCCTTGTACGCAGTGCGCCTGCGGTTGCCGCATGCCGGCCCAGTGCGCAGTATGCCTGCGGATGCTGCCTGTCAGCCCCGGTGCGCAGTATGCCTGCGGCGTGCGTTTGCCTGCCCTCTTGCGCTGGATGCCTGCGGGTTATGTCATGTGCAACCGCCAGCGCGCGATAAGGACGCCGAGGGGGATACGTGCACGGCGCTTTCCGACGCGCGCGCAGCATCCATGGCGCTGGCTCGCTCAGACATCGTTGAGTTGCTTGGCGATCTGCCTGCTGGCGCATTCGGCACCGACAAAAATGCCATCAGGGCGCGCGCGCGCGTCTCCGTGCGTCTACCGCGGGCATGAGCCCACTCGCAGCGGCGCGCAAGGCCGATTGGGTCCTCTTCGTCGCAGCGGCCAACGCGGCGGAGGGGGGCGCATCGCCAGCTCCCGAGCTGGTGCTGTGCACCACGGTCGCGCGCCTGATGGCCGAAGCGATCGGGGCGGTCCGCCCGATTGATTACTCGGATGCGGCCATGCGCGATATGTTGATTGCGGCCCTGAAGCCAGGCGCGAAGCCGTTTGCGGGCGATTCTTCCGCGGAGTGGCGCGATTTCGCGATTAAGCCGTGCCACATCAATATGGCGCTGCGGACACAGTCGCGAGCGATGGAAGCCTTCGGGCGGAAGGCCCCCGCCCCGTTGGTGCGCGAGGACGCGGGCCGCCGCACGGCGTGCCGCCAGGAGGGTCAGCAATCGGCCCCGGCGGAGGCGGCCGCCAAGCCCGCGGAGGAGACGACGCGGATTGCGGCGGCAATGGAAGAATACGTGAAGGCCAGCAAGGAATTGCTCGAAGAAAAGCGGGAGAAGCCGCTGGCGTTTGCCATGGAGGCGCGCCGCGTTTTCGCATGCGCGGGCGGCATTGTTCGGGGATACGCGCCTCGGCAGGACCGTGTGCGCGAGGTCTGGCTCGGCAAGTTCCCCCGTGAGGGATTGCCGACCGAGGAGTCGATGCGCAAATTCGCGGCCGCGGGCCGGACGGCCCAGTCCCATGGCCGCTCATACATTGGGAGCGCCGAGGGCGAGAGCCTGCAGGCCCCCTGCTCGGCGGCACGTGCAATGACAAGCTTCCGTTTCGCCGATTGCTCCGCGCGCAGGACCACTGCAAGCCCCAATGGGCGCGAATGCCGAAGCTGGACTCGGTACCAGCGGGGGCGGGCTCGTGGCGCGATCGCGCGTCGGCCGTCACCGCGGCGAACCGCGCGGGTGCGGCCCTGGACCGAATGGATTTTCTCGGTTATGCGCACTTCCAGGTCGCGCGCGACGCAGCGCAGCGCGCGCGCCCACGCGCGCCCCGTGGCGCGAGGCCCACGTAATGGAGTGGGGGCTTCGCTGCATCCTGTCCAAAGTGTTTGATCCCGTCGTGCTATTGGGATACATGTACCAGCTCGCGCGCGTGAGCGAGGAGCACGGGGGCGTCAAGGCGCGTCCGCGGAGCGGCGGGCCCGATGCCCAGGGAGCCGCGCGCGGGAGCCCGCGCCGCGTCCAGGTTTCCTACACGTACGATTTGCTTCTCCGCCAGAAAGTGGCGAAAGACCTGGAACACGGCGACGAGGATGCGACGGCCTCGTTCACTGCGTTGTCGTGGGACATTCTGCGCGCCGCCAAGGAGCGCAGCGCCTTTGAGTGGCCGCCGCCCTGGCATCGTGCATCGCGCTGCGCGCTGTAGGAGAGAGTCCAGCAGTCGGACGGCCAGGCGGCGTTCGCCAAGGGCGGGGGCAAGAAAGGCGGCAACGACCGGCGCGACCAGGCGCGAGCCCGCGCGCGCGCGCCCCGCGAGCGCGAGCACGCGTCGCGGCGCGCGAGGCGGCGAAGCCACGGACCCCGGTGAGCCCTGTCCTCCGCCAGCGCTCGCGCAGCCCCCGCCGCGATACCTTCAGCAAGAAGGGGAGCGGAAAGGCCGGCAAGGGAGGGGCTCCCAAGGACGCGGGGAGCTCGTGGCACAAGCCTGAGCGAAAGGAGTCCTGGCGGTGGTGAAGCCAGGGCGCCGGCGCTGTGCATGCTAATTATTCGCCCGCCCGAGGCGCGCTCCGCGCGCGCGCGCGCGCCCCCCCCGCGGGGGCGCCGCGCCAGCCAGTGATGCAGACGACGGGGCCTCCCCATTGCACCCTGCCGACAGCGGTGAGGGCGCAGTGTGGCGCGGGCCGTCGCCCGAGGGGCAGGAGGCGCCGCCAGTGCGCCGCGCGCGAGACCGCCCCGCCCGCGGCGAGCGCAGCGCAGGACGCGGATGTTGATTCCGACGACGGCGCCGAAGGCGGGGGCGGCGACCTTTGCCCCCAGCAAATCCACGATGCCGGCTGCGCATTTGAAGAGGCCCTTGCCCGCCACTCTACGGGGGCGGAGCCGCGAAGCGCGCGCGCGCAGATCAAAGCCGCCGTGGATGCGTTGCTCGACGACGAAGACAAGAGGGCGGGCATGAGCCCTCTTTGCCACGCCGCCTGGGCGGCACACTTGCCGCGAGTCCGCGAGATAGCGCCGCTTGCGGGACCTGAGCGCGATGCGGCGGTGGCGGCGAGCCAGACGAGCGACGCACTCTTGCAAGAGAGGCGCGAGGCGGCGTTGCAATTTTGGCGAGAGCGCAAACGTGTGACGGCTTCAGAATGGAAGGCGCCGCCCGGCACGCCGCTACCGCGAAGCACCGGCGGAGAGCGCGGTCGGGCGAGGCACGCTATGCGAAGTTACCATGGCATGTGCGCTCCGTCCTTGGGCCTGACAAGAACTTGTTGCTTTTGGCCGAAATGATGCAAGCTGCAGGGGTGACCAGCGACGCAGCGCGCGCGCGCGACAGCGGGGCGCGGCTCCGTGCTTGAGGCGTCCGACGAGAATTTGACGCGTGACTTGGAGCGGGGCTTCCCGCTAGTGGGGGTCCTGCCGCGCTCGGGCATGAACGCGCCCGTGACCCCCAAGGGAGCCGAATGCCCATCCGAGTTGCGCAGCCGAGCGGACACTTTGAACGCCGCCACCCTCGAGCGCGTGTCTCGGGATCTGGGGACCGACGCGGAAGTCACCCAGATTTTGCATGATAAAGCATACGAAGAGGCGCGCGCCGCGCAAGCCAGCGGGGACAGTCGCCCATGCTGCGACGTCCGCGAGCGTGCAGGTGGCCGCGGGCCAGGCAGCGTGGGTCCGGTTGTCCGACCTGCCACGCGGGGCGGTGTTAAACCCGCGATTCCCTGTAGACGAGGGATGGCGCTGGAAGTTGGAAGAATGGATACGCAAGGAATGGCGCATTCGCCGCGGCATGCACCGTCCCCTCCCCTGGGCGCCGCGCCGGGAGCCAACGCGTCCAGGTACGCGCGATCGACGATTTCACTGCCACGGGCGTTAATGACTGCGCCGCCGCAGCCGAGAGGTGCAGGCGGGCCCTTTCCCCCCCCCCCCCGCCCCTCGCGCGCGCTGTCCGCTCTCCCGTGTCGCCGCGACCGCGCGCAGGGTGGATTCTCTCGATGCTCTGGTCGAGCTGGCGCGGATCGCGGCCGCGGCCGGCACGCCGGTGCTGAGCAAAGAAGATTTCATCGGTGCTTACAAAACGTTGCCCGTGCGAGGCGCCGACCTCCCGTTGGCCCATTCGGTATGGGCCAAGGGAGCCCGCGAGGGCTACTGTCTGCAACTCTTGAGCTGCCCCTTCGGCGCCGTGGGCAGCGGATACGCTTGGGACCGCGTTGGGGCGGCGCTCCAGGCGCGAGGCGCGAGCGCCGCGGCGGCACGGCGAGCGCCCCGCGAGCGCGGCAGGCCATCCTTGCCAAGCTGTTCTCGCTCGCTTCGGGCCGATTCGTGGACGATCTGTTCCGGGCCGACGCGGACAGGGGGCCCGGCACGGGCGGCCCCCGCGATGCCGCAGAGGTCCTGAGGGCGGTCGTCGAAGACCTTTTGGGCTGGCGCCTGGACGCCGGCAAACGCGTTGTTGCCGAGCCGAGGGCCACTGTGCTCGGCGTCGACGCGGAAGTGCGCGGATCGGGCGATGAGCTCTCGTTAGTATTCGCGATCGGTGGCGACAAGTGCCACAAATGGATCCAAGAGATCGAGGGGGTGCTGGAGGCAGGGAGAATGTCGCCGGCGGCGGCATCAAAACTTGCCGGCAGACTCGGATGGGGCTCCTCTGCGGTGTTCGGCAGAGGCACGCCCAAGCTCCCGCGCGCGAGCGACGCGCGCGCGCGAGAGCGACGGCAGGTGCCCGGGTATACCTCGCCCCGCTGTTCTGGCACGCGCAGCAGCGGGGATGGAGGTTGAAGTCGCGGCTCCGCGGGGCATTGGAATGGTGGCTGCGCTTCCTCCGGAGCGCGCCGGAACGAGCGGTGCCCCTGCGGGTGACCCCGGAGCGGCCACGCTACCTCGTCTATTCCGACGCGACGGGCGGCGGCAGGCGACATACGCGCGCGCCTGTTTGGAACGGCGCCCGCATTGCCCGGCCCGCCCCGCCTCCGCAGGCTCGCGTGGGTCATCATTGGGCCCAGCGGTAAGCGCTATGCAGCGGCTGATGTGCCTTCGTCGATCAAGCGGTGGACGAAGCACCGCAAGACGCAGGCGGGGGCGCCCCGGCCACGCGTAGCCTGGCGGACAGCCCGCCGTGTTGCGAAAGGTCGCGGCATGGGAACTCGTCGCGGCCGTTTGCGCCTTGCATCATTTGCTCGCGACGCTGCGCGATGCGGAAATCGTGTTGTTTGTCGATTCGAAGGCGCGGCCGGGCGCGGGTCGCCGAGCTGCCCGTGCGATGCTCCGCTGACCGCGCCAGGCCGCGCTCGGGGTGCTCCTACGCGGGACCTCGCGCCAGGCAGATTATAACGCGCTCGTGGCAGATATTTGGTTCGCAGCAGCGACCGCGCGGTGCCTCCTGAGCGCGTGGTATGTGCCATCCGCGCTCAACGTGGCAGACGCCCCTACGCGGCCCGCCACGAAGGCGGCCGCGATTGCGGCCATGCACCGCGAGGGCTTCACCCGAGTGGCGTGGCCATGGCCCCGCGCGGCGCCCTGGCATTCGCGCGGGCATGCATAGCAAGTAGCACAGGGCAATTTGTAGGGGGCGCAAAGGCTTGCGCGGCGAGCGCGTGACGACCAGGCCCGCCGCGAGAGGGGGCCCGCGGGCGCCATGCTTGCGTGCTTGTCACACGCGTCGCGGTGGACGCCCGAAAATGATTCGCATCCGGTAGGCGCGGAAGCTCTGCAGTGTCTGACATCCATGCTCGCAGCCGAAGGAGCGGCATATCCCCCCGACCTGTCCGGATTCACGGCGAAGGAGGCGAGGGAAATGTTCCCGTGCCTCCGGGAGTGGTCAGAGTGCTTCACCGTGACGCTTAATACTCACGCGCGTAAGCTGACCCACGAAAAGGCAAAGCGGCCCCGGGAGGACGATGCAGCGGCATCGCTCTCCCAGGTCGAGCGCGCGCGCGCAACTCCGCCCCATCCGGCGGAGCAAGCAAGGCCGGCCGCCGCCCGCTGACCCGTGGGCGCGAAGGCGGCGGTAACGTTACTCGAGAAAGCGGCCAAGTGCCCGACACCGGCACCGGGCTTGCGCGCGAAACGCCGGCCCGGCGGGGGCTTGACGCCTCAAGAAGCCCTCGCGTTGCTCTCAGCGGCAAGGCAGGCACGGCAGGCACCACCGCGCGGCGCCACCGTCCTCGTGCACCGCGCGCGGCGCGGAGGTACCAGCGCCGCCGATGCTGGCAGAGGCAATCCGCCAGCTGACGAAACTCCAGGCTCCGCCCGCGATATTCATAAGCGAAGGCGGCATTCCGCGGGAGGTGCGCGCGAGGCAGGACATCGGCGTGCGGCGGGTGCCAGGAACACCTCGTCGGCGCGCCGAGGAATTGCGGGTGTCAGGAGCAGGACTGGAGTGCATGCGCCGCATCCAGATGGCCGCGCTGTGGCGAGAATTCCACGCGTGGAAGCTCTCGGCATACCCGTATGCCTCGGCGGTGGAGTTGTACGGCCAGGCGTGCGATGCGGCAGGCGTCCCGCCCTGGCCGCCGTGCGCCATCGCGCGGGACATGATGGTGGCGCTCTGTCGCCGCCCGGGGACCCTGTCGAACTATTTGCAGGGCATTCGCTCAGTCCTGCATCTGCTCCGCGCAGACACAGGGTCTTTGGCGGACACGCGGACCCTGGTATTCGGTGCCCGAAAGGTACGGCCGCCGCGCGCGTCGGCCGCGAGCCCATGATATCGGCGGCAGGCGGAACCGCCTGGTGCGCAAAGATTTCGTGCGCGCGCCACGGCCGAAAACGTGCGCGCGATGTCGGATTGGCTGCGCGAGGCGCGGCCGCGCGCTCTTCGAACTAAGCGGCCTGCCGTGCGTGCCGGCCCGCGGGCCTGGCGTTTGGCAGATCGGACGCGGCGATATGGCCGACGCTTTCGTCATATGCTGGCAGTTCTGCTTGCGCTTCGGCTCCGAAGTAGTGGGGCTGAATGCGCCTGGGCATAGTGCCGTCTCGCTCCACGTAGACGAAGGAAAGCACCAGGTGCAGGTGCAATTCCGCCAGCGGAAGGGGAGAGTGGCTCCCGACCCGGCGGGCCGAGCGCGCGCGCGCGGCGGGGCGCGCCCCGGGCTCCCCGCATCGCGAGGTCTGGAGGGTATGCGTATGCCAGCTCCAGGGCAAACGATTGTGTGCGGTCTGCATCATTCGGCATTCGCTCCGGCCCGGCGAGCAGCTCCTGCCGGGCGTCTCTTACGTGGACGGGCTGGCTTGCGTCAAGCTCGCCGCTGCCCACCTCGGGCTCCATAGGGCATTGGAGTGGGGGACGCATTGCTTCAGGCGCGGCCGGGCCGACCAGGCATGGGCTCCCCTTGCCGTCCCCTGCCTACCCAGGGCCCGCGCGCAGTTCGTGTCTCTCGCACACAGGCACTCCGCACCGGGGGGCCAGCAGCGCTGTTCTTCGAAGGGGGTTGGAGATCTGTGGCCGCGTTCGGGCACTCCATTCCGACAGGGGGCACGGCCGCGCTGCCTGGGTCGCGAGGGCGCGGCGCTTGGCGGCGCACAGGTACCCGGCCGCAAAGACGCGAGCCATGGTGCTGGCGGCAGAAGCCGAGATCGCGCACTCCGATTCCGACGAGGCGCCGCCCTGCAGGCATCGGGGTCGGGGCTCCGCGGCGGCGCGTGGCGCGCAGGACGCGCCGATCGCCGCGGAAGCGGTGCAGGGGCCGCCCAGGCCGTGAGTCAAGCAGACCAGGCATCTGCGGTCTGCTTAGAGCGCGCTTGGGCGTCGTTCCGCCGAGCATGCATCGGGAGGCGTCGGCGAGGTTGCTCGGCTCCGCGACGCCGACTCGCGCTCACCCCACCGCCTGGCCTGGGCCTGCGCCAGTCGACGGTTGTGCCCTGCGTTAGCGCGGGCCCAGCCTCGACGCGACTTCTCATGGGCGCTCTGGGCAGCATTTGAGCGCGGGGAGAAGTCGCGCGAGCGTCGTGGCCCCTATTGGCTATCTTCTTGCTTGTCTCTAATGCTGCGGGACGGCTATTCACGGCTGAGGCGGATCCCCACCCTGCGCGCCCGCGAGCGCGTTCTCGTCGCAGGTGAATGGGATTTGTCTCACGCGTGGCCGTCCCGCTGGCGGGATGCGTTTTTCCCCACCCGCCCGACCCTGCTGCGCGAGCGCACTGGCGTCGCAGTGGCTGCTAGTTGTGTCGAGGCTGGGCTGACCCAGCGCCAGGCTTGGGGGAGGCGTCGGCGAGGTTGCTCGGCTCCGCGACGCCGACTCGCGCTCACCCCACCGCCTGGCCTGGGCCTGCGCCAGTCGACGGTTGTGCCCTGCGTTAGCGCGGGCCCAGCCTCGACGCGACTTCTCTCGTGTTCCCCCCCTGGGGCCTCTCTTGGGGCGTCCTTGGGGCCCTCTTGGGCCGTCTTGGAGCCCTCTTGGGCCGTCTTGGGGCCCTCTTGGGGGCCTCTTGGGCCCTCTTGGGGCGGTCTTGGGGTCTTCTTGGGCCGTCTTGGGGTGTCGTGAAGCCGAAAAGGTGGAAACGTGAAAATTCGTCCAAAACCTTAGGAAAAGCAATGAATTTTGCCTCTTGGGGCCCTCTCGGGAGTGCTCTTGGAGGCCTCTTGGGGCGTCTGGGGGCCCTCGTGGGCGTCTTGGAGCGATCTTGTGGCATCTCGGACCCCTCATGTAGCATCTTGAAGGCCTCTTGGAAGCCTCTTGGCCCTTCTTGGGGCTCTCGGGGACGTCTCGGAGCCGCGTTGGTGCGCTGCTGGAGCGCCCTGGTGACTCCTCCCGGGATTCTCTCAGGACCTTGCCGGGGTACTTTCCGCCCGGGGACCCCCAGGGGCCGCCCCGCGCGCGCGAAGTAGAAATATAAAAAGATTGTAAAGCAGTCACCGGAGATCTTAGCACGCCTCTGGCTCGTCGGGCCGGCGAATTTGTTTTTGAATGGGAATTTAATCGGAAACGGTCGAGTACCAGCCTCCAGAGGAATTCCTTAATAATCGATTTGTTTTTGAATAGGAATTCAATAGGAAACGGTCGAGTCCCAGCTTCCAGAGGAATTCCTTAATAATCTATTTGTTTTTGAATTGGATTTCAATAGGAAATTGTCAAGTCCCAGCCTCCAGAGGAATTCCTTAATAATCTATCTGCTTTTGAATAGGATTTCAATAGGAAATGGTCGAGTCCCTGCCTCCAGAGGAATTCCTTAATAATCTATTTGTTTTTTCCCAACCCTCCTGCGTTGGGTATTCGTTTTGAATAGAGCGCTGTGGTCTCCACCTTCCTCCTCCCGCCCCCTCTCCTCCTCTCTTCGTTCCTGCTCTCCTCTCTTGCTTCCCTTCTCCTCCTCTCTTTGCTCGCCCTCTTCTCGCTTGCCTTTTACCTAGCTTGCCCCTCGCCATCCCTGGGGGGCGGCGATCTGCGAGACTGTCGTCACTTTCGAGGGCTGCTGGGGTGGCCAGCGAAGTGACGCCCCACGGGGACTCATATTAGACCTCGCCATCCCTGGGGGGCTGCGATCTGTGAAACTGTTGCCACTTTCGAGGACTGCTGGGGTGGCCAGCGGAGTGACGCCCTACGGGGATTCAGATTAGACCTCGCCATCCCTGGGGGGCTGCGATCTGCGAAACTGTCGCCGCTTTCGAGGGCTGCTGGGGTGGCCAGCGGAGTGACGCCCTACGGGGACTCAGATTAGACCTCGCCATCCCTGGGGGGCTGCGATCTGTGAAACTGTCGCCACTTTCGAGGGCTGCTGGGGTGGCCAGCGGAGTGACGCCCTACGGGGACAGATTAGACCTCGCCATCCCTGGGGGGCTGCGATCTGTGAAACTGTCGCCACTTTCGAGGGCTGCTGGGGTGGCCAGCGGAGTGACGCCCCACGGGGACTTAGATTAGACCTCGCCATCCTGGGGGGCTGCGATCTGCGAAACTGTCGCCACTTTCGAGGGCTGCTGGGGTGGCCAGCGGAGTGACGCCCTACGGGGACTCAGATTAGACCTCGCCATCCCTGGGGGGCTGCGATCTGCGAAACTGTCGCCACTTTCGAGGCCTGCTGGGGGGCCCAGCGGAGTGACGCCCTACGGGGATTCAGATTAGACCTCGCCATCCCTGGGGGGCTGCGATCTGTGAAACTGTCGCCACTTTCGAGGCTGCTGGGGGGCCCAGCGGAGTGACGCCCTACGGGGATTCAGATTAGACCTCGCCATCCCTGGGGGGCTGCGATCTGTGAAACTGTCGCCACTTTCGAGGGCTGCTGGGGGGCCCAGCGGAGTGACGCCCTACGGGGATTCAGATTAGACCTCGCCATCCTGGGGGGCTGCGATCTGTGAAACTGTCGCCACTTTCGAGGGCTGCTGGGGGGCCCAGCGGAGTGACGCCCTACGGGGATTCAGATTAGACCTCGCCATCCCTGGGGGGCTGCGATCTGTGAAACTGTCGCCACTTTCGAAGGCTGCGTGGGGGGCCCAGCGGAGTGACGCCCTACGGGGATACAGATTAGACCTCGCCATCCCTGGGGGGCTGCGATCTGTGAAACTGTCGCCACTTTCGAAGGCTGCTGGGGGGCCAGCGGAGTGACGTCCTACGGGGACTCAGATTAGACCTCGCCAGCGCTGGGGGGCTACGATCTGTGAAACTGTCGCCACTTTCGAGGGCTGCTGTGGGGCCCATGAAACTGTCGCCACTTTCGAGACCTGCTGCGGGGTCCAGCATAGTGACGTCCTACGCGGACGCAGATTGGACCCGTCATTCTACTTCGATTATCCCGCATCTGCGATCGACTGTATGTGTGCGAGGAACTAGACATGGAGTGGTCTGGCACTGACTGACGTCAAATCGTTGTGTGCCAGTGTCTCCTGGGGTGTTGCCTGATGTGGATGCAGCTCGTCGGCGCTGCGACTCGAGCTGGCGGTCGTCCTTCGGACCCGCAGAAACATCTGCTGAGCTCGATGAGCTAGGGGAACTACAGGAAAGAAGTGCAGGAAACGGAGGCCGGTCATGCACTCGCCGATACCTCGTTGCTCTGTCATCGTCTTTGCTGTTGCATGATCC